>VXBI01013078.1:229905-256903 GCA_013397375.1 Toxostoma redivivum
TTTTTTTTTTTTCTGGAGTAATTGAAGATGCAGCTTAATAAACTTTTATAAAGATTCCCAGTTGGTTGCTGCATTTCAGAGGGTTTGGAGCTGAGCACTGAAGTAATACATCTTGTAATTGTCTTTTTTCCTCCCTACCTCACTTAAATGTATTCCCTGGGGAAGAATCTAATGTACTCTAATGCTGGTACCTTTTACAAAGTGACCTGACTCATTAGGATTTGTTCTCCAGAGCTCCCTTGACAACAGATAAATGCACTGAGAATATTGAAGCTTCCTCTCCATCACTCTTCCAAAAAAAAAAAAAAAATCTATTTGAAACCCAGCGTTTCATAGCTCCATTACTGCTCTGAGTTCTGTGCTTGGTGTCACAGCACACAAGTTTTATTCACCGAGCGATTTCCAAGTGTTTCCATGAAAATGAGACACAGTGTGCTTGTCTCAAGTACTCCATTGCAGATTTCAAATCTATTTATGGCTTGTGACATAGAAATGTTGAGAATTTTCTGGGCCTGAAGTTGCCTTTATTAACTCTGTTGCAACAAGTTCAATAACTATTTTCTCTCCTCCTCTCAAATCGCTGGGGAAGGTTGATTATGGATCTTTGTGGAGCTTGGGAAATGGATGAAGTCCTTGGGTTGAAGGTGTGTTTAGAGGGAGGAAAGCACTTTCCCAGTGCAGGGAAGCTTTTAGGTGGAAATTGAGTGCCTGCTGGCTGGTGGGAAAAGGATTTTCCTGGAAAAAATGGTTCCATAAAACCAGGCAAAAACGCAGCCAACCAACAGAGTTCTCTGCATCTTATTAAAAATCTATTTCATTGCCTCAGTTCTAATTTATATGATTTAATGAACAGCGATGTCAAAACTTAAAATTTATGTGTATTCAGATTTTGATACTTCAATGTGAAATAAACTTCTGGGTTCTTTTAGTGAATATTTGTATTTAAGTATCTGAAGAAGCCAGGACAGCAAAGTGACTGCTCTACTTTGAAACTCCATTTGGAAATTTTGAAATTTCTCTCAGCCTAAATGTCCCTGCACCTCCTGCAGGTTGAAACAGGAGAAGATGTACGTTCGGGATGAGTTTGGCAAACTCCTGGAGCGGGAGAGGATCTCCTCCAACGAGCACCTGACCCGAGCCATCCTCCGCGAGAGAGCGGCCACGGAGGAGGAGCGGCAGAAGGCTCAGCGCTTTGTGAGTGCTCACACTTTACACAAATCACACAAATCACACATTGCCAAGCAGCTCTCTCCTCAGGCCTATTACTGTCTATTTTTTAAATTTTTTTTATTTTGTTTTTATTTTTTGTTTTCAGTTAGTGTTAGGATTGAAACGCAAGAGACGAAGTTTTGGTTGTTTATTCATTTCTTAATTTTTATCTGTAGTATAGTGAGTGCTACAGCACTTCTAGCTACCAGCTCAAAGTGAAAAAATGGAGCTGTTACAAGGTCTTTTAAAGCTAAACAGTTCAATTAAAAGCTAACAGCTAAATTATTTTTATTTTTGACTTAATGACTGAACACCCGTTACCTGCAGTGCAGCATTTTTCATTTAACCAAAAAATACTACTTACAACTAAGAAGAAGGAGGATCAAGAAGGAAAAAAAAATCCAACACCCCAGAATTTCTATCTTATTTCATGCCCATTACTGTATTCTAAAACCCTAAATTTCAAACCTTTCACTATGTGATGTTATTTACTAATACTCAAATTACACACTGGTGATTTTAACTCCACTCAAATTTGGAAGCCTTCTCCAAAGCTTCAGGTCAAAAGCAGTGTTCTCTTGGGGGTCAGTGTCAGAAAGCACAAAAAGATCAAAGCTTCCAACACAGCCCTATTGGTAGAAGGGAGAGCAAATCTCATTATTTCTTTTTTTTTCATGACTAGGTAGCAGCATGTCATTTTATTTTGGTCAAATATCCCTTTTTAAGGGGTTTTGCTGCTCATTTCCAACTTTGGAATCAGCTCAGTGAAAAATTCTGTTTAAAAGAATCATCTCTCATTAGAGCTGATGTATCAAACCTTCCTGACAAGGAAATTGGAGCATATGGTTGGCTGTTTTCCTTACAAAACTGACATTTTACAGTTCAGTCCATTTCAAATGTCTGACAGATTTATAACTTCCTCTATGGAGTGTTTGCTTGCTGTAGTGAGTCTCTATTGACTCTTCTTTCTAACAATAATCATTATTATCTGAGATGGGAATATGCCTTAAAAATATAAATCTACTCGAGTGTGAATACTAAAGAAATTGGTATTTTCAAGGCAGAAAGTTTAAAATACTTAATGTGAGCATTGCTGTGAAAATAAATGGGAATTACTTATGTCAGCAGCAACATAAATATTTTTTGGGCTCCCTAAATCTGGAGTAAAATCTAAAGTTTTTAAAGGTTTATGGGTTGGTATCTTAGTAATCAATCACAAAGCAATAGCTTTGTGTTGTGGGAGTTAAAATCTGATGTTCATGTTATTTTTTCAAACCAAACTAATTCCACCTCAGTATTGGTGTCTTTTCCAGCAATTTCTGGATGCTTTTTTCACCTCTGTGGCAGTTACTGTTGAAGAATAATTCCAGAGTTGTAAACAAATGTTTAATACTTGGTCATTGTAAAACGTGGGAACAAAGGAGAATGGAAAGGAATTATGACCAAGGTACAGCCTTAGTTCTATGCCTTAAATCCTTGGATTCTTAATTTTGTGTAGGAGAGAGAAGGGTTTTGTGGCCTGGAGCTAATGAGGAGCTGAAGATTTATAATGGAGACTATTATTTGCATAATTACTGGGAGTTTGCATCTTTTCCTCCCTGTTGTGGTGATTTTGGGAAGTACAAGCTGGATTTCTCCTCAGCCAAATGCTTGAGAAATTCCTTATTATGGATATGAAACTGCTTTTTTTAGGTATTTGGCTGGTTAATTTTCATTTGCTTCAGAATATCAAAGTTAGCAGTTGTGTCATCTTGGTTTTGATCAATCTTCCTGGTTCCATCTGTGAAATTTGGAAATATCTGGTGGTTCCTGGGTGCAGGTTTGTTATCACCACTGCAGATTTGCCATTTCCACTGGAGTTGTTCATTCTTTGAAGTGTGAACTCTGAGATTACAAAATAGCAAGAAGGTTTTGTCTGTTTCCTTAAATATGAAAATATTGAGTAATTCTCACCTTCCTATAAGTCAGCTCCTTTATTTTCTTGTAATTGGTCAGATTTTATTTTTTTGGCTTCATTGCTTACCCTACCTCTGCATTTATTTCCTATCTCAAAGCTGAATTTAAAATCTGTACCACAGGGAAATGTATTTCTGTGTATCCTTTGTCAGGTACTGTGAGGAATTCTGTGTTCTAGTAAACTGCTGCAGCAGGTTTGTATTTTATGGAGTCCAGATTTGATTTGTAGACTCCTCCTGGAGAAAAACAAAGCTGTTCCTGAAGTTTCAGTGGCAAAATAAATTCCTTTGCTGCTGCTAAATTGTTGGAATTGTGCAAAGGAAAAGAAATTGTGGTGAGAAAGGAAGAATTTGAGTTTTCCTTGTAAAGGGTGCTAATTCAGGTTTTAATAAATAGATGTGAAATGAAGTAATATTTCCCATTCTTGAAGAATTTTAATACCAGCTGCTGCTTATAATCTCAGAAAGAAGAAATTTGTAGTGTTAGCATCTCAAAAGTTAGAATTAGCTGTTTATACAAAAGTGATACTTTTACAAAAGTTATACAAAAGTTTAACTTTATCCAAAAATTAAAAAAAAAGGATGAAATGATGTGTTAATACCTGAAGTACTTTTGTGCTGTGACATGTTCTAGGAAGTGCTCTCAGTTCAGGGGGGCTGGAAGTGACTGCTGGGATGTCACCTCCTGCAAAAACATATCTTGGGGTGATGCAAAGCTTTGCAAAACAGTAATTGTGACATTTGTGCCAGCAAAAGTAGAAATGCTTGTTCAGAGTGGAATTTCCAGTGCCTGGAAATCCCTTGTGGCGTCAGTGTGAGGATTTAATCAAGTGTTGGTGCTCAGCTCAGCAGAAATGAAGGCAGCAGCTGTCGGTTCCTTTAGCAATCCTTTCAGTGCCACTCACTGGAGTGTTTGGACACAGCCTGGCTTTCCTTCTCCCACAGATTTGGGAATGTGACTTGGAAAAGTGATGCTCTGGAGGGCTGGGGAGGTCTTGGATCTCCTCTGGCTTCTCCCCCCTGTCTGGCTGTGGGATATTGCAGCCTGGAATGAGCTGAACCTGGGGGGAATGAAGATGGGGAAACCCTGGCAGAGTTTTCCCAGGGAAGCTGTGGCTGCTCCATCCCTGGAGTGTCCAAGGATGGCACTTGGAGCACCCTGGCATGGTGGAAGGTGTCCCTGCCCGTGGCAGAGGGTGGAATGAGATGATCTTTCAGATCCCTTCCAACCCAAACCATTCTTAATTCCAAGATTATTTTTCCCTCTGCTTTTCCCCCTTGTCTCCAGAGCTGTTTCCTGTCCTGTTTTCAGGGTTGGGTGCAAGGGGTGCTTTGATGGTGGAGAATTTATTTTCTTTTGTGCATTTCTCCTTTTCTGTCGTGCCAGTGCAGACATGAACTGAGGCAAATACTTGACAAACCCCTCCTGGAGCCCTTTCCAAATGCAGCCAATCTGCTTTATAACAATCCAAAAAACAGCTCCACTGAGGAAATTGCAGAGGGTGTGTGGAGGGCAATTGTCAGGGGGGGCAAAATGAGAACTGCTTGAACTGGCCTTGCCACCAAACCAGCTGGATTTGTACCTTTAGCTTCACTCACTGTGGAGATGTGACATTTGCAAAGCATCTCAGTGAAATGCTTGTGACAATCACTTTGTGATTTCAGCCAAGGACAAAATGCATCGTGTGCTCCAAGTCAAGAGCTGCAGCTGCTTAAAAATGCTTCTTTTTCCACACACTCTTAGTGTGGATATGATGTTTTTTTCTGCCCATCCCTCTTGAAAAAGGACTTCAGAATAAATCAAATCTTCTATTTCAGCCCAGCCATTAAGAATTTTGATGGTGGTTTGGTTCTCTGCAGAAAAGGGTGAAGCTGAAGGTCCTTATGATGGCTCCCAGAATACTTTTACTATATTTTAACACTTAGACCTGTTCTCTGCCATGTTTATTATTAGAGATATTTGCTGCAAATCTAAAAATTGGGCCTCATTGAGTTGGGCACAGTCTTGCAGAGTGGCTTTCAGTGTGGTGGCTTTGCCATAAATAGTTTATTGATGTTCCATCACTTGAGTCATTATGAAAGCCAGGGTGAGATGAGGAGAATATGGAGTAGAAAATCAATAGTTACCCAAAGTGCAGAGGACCTGTTGTATTTCCATCTCCTGATAATGACCTGGAGTTTACTGTGAACACATTTGCTCCTCTGTCTGGACTGAAAGGAGTTGTCATTAGGAGCCTGTATGTTAGAAAATGGTTTTATTGAGCTGCCAATGACATTAAAGTCTCATTTCCCTTTGAAGAGGCACAGAAATATTGTTCTGTTCATGTGCTGTAACCAGAACATTAAAATTTGATTATTGCTATCATTAGAAGTCTGTATCCATACTAATGCAATTATATCTATTTGCCCATGTGTTGTTCCAGGCTTTCATTGAAGCACCTGTTTGAGAATGAAATCTGTTGGTGCTGAGGAATCTCATTGTTTTGTAAATTATTTTCTGCACAAGAAGTTCTATCAAAAAATTCCTCGCTCAAAAAAAAAATCAATTTGGTAGAAGTATCTTTATATTAAAAAGCACTTTTTTTTTGCACTTTAGGTCACTGTGATAATCAGATTATTGGAGATTTTCTCCCTAGCAAAATCCTATTTGAGATGTGAAGTTCTTTTACTTCTCTGAGCCCTGAAATCAATAGACAAAATACATTCCTGGCCATATCAGAGCTGAAGTGTGTTGAGTTATGTGAGGAGGAAATCTGACCTGTTGTCATAATTGAATATACAGGTTGTTAAAATGGAGTCTTTTGCTCCTCTGTGCCTGAACTGCTTTGGTGTTTTCCCCATCACCCTGGGGTGACTGGTCCCAGTCAGTGCTGGGCAATCACCTCCCCTTTGGAGCTGCATTTCTTTTTCCTGTCCTCAATTCATTAACTTTGTCATGAGGACATTCCCTATTTTCCATAAACAGATTAAATCCTGACCCTTCCTGCTCTTTCCAACCAGGCCTGGACAAACCATATTTTAAGGATGACTTCACTAGGAAATACCAGGGGGAAGAATTAAATGAGTTAAGGCATTAATTCTCAAGAGAAAAGTCTGTTTACAAACCTGCAGTATTTATTACATACCTCATTTAGCTCATTCATCATTTTAATAGAAAAATGAATCTTTTTAGATGATTCTGAAATAATTTGAGGTAAACTACACAGCCTGAGGCAAAACAGGATTGCTTGGTGCAGGGAGGGCTTTTGGAGAAGTAAGCACAAGCAGAGACTGTAATTCACAATTTATGGCAGGAAAAATACCAAAGGCTCATATTTGACCATGAGATTTAAGGTTTGGGAAGCACATGGTACAAAATTAAATCTACTGACAGTTGTTTTGTCTCTTGTTCCTCAGTTTTATAATTTAGAAGTAGAAATTTTTCATGAGACCCCGTTGAAAGTGGACATCTGGGGAGTTTCACTCATAAAATCTTATTTAGGCCTATGCACATGGTTAAATTTGTGATTTTTTTATGGCTTAGAAATAGCAGTTTTGTTGCAGCAAAAATTCTTTTTCCTATGGGCAGAAGAAACCTGGATTTGGTTGTTCCTGTCATAGATTAGAGGAGGAAGAAAGTGTTTTGGAATACTGAGGATGGGGAATCTATCTTATTTTTTTGTGTTTCGTTTTTGGGAGAAAGAAGTTTGGTTGATTTTTAGAGAAGGAAGTGGAATACAATGAGCAAGACATTTATATTTGGAATATACACAATTCTACTACACTGTTTGTTCCTTGGAATAAACAGAATATTGCTCCTTTGGTTTATGTCTCTCCTGGCACAAATTGCTTTTCCTCTTTTTTGGCATTTCTGCTGCAGCACTGAAAAGTTTGGGATAGAAATTCAGGTTTTTGGGATAGGTCTTTTAGGGAATCTTAAACAGATGATGTGAAGCTACTGTGTGAGCAGGAAGCTCTTGCTAAGCAAATAAAGTTGATAATTTTCTCCCCAGTAAGAAAAGAGGCTGCCTGTCACATATTTGCAAATCATGAGTGATTTTCTTACCTGGCCTTGAAGAAGTGAAGGCCCATTTGATGTCTAAAATTAACAAGTGAACAGGTTTCCCTCCACCTTGATAGAGGAAAACTGCAACAATAATTTAAAATAGTCTGTGGGTGGTGCTGAAGTTGGAATCCCAGTACTGTTTGTCACATAAACTGGTAAATAAATCTTTTATTTCCTCTCTGAAATTGCCATGAAGGGCCTGGGAACCACAAGTTTTCTTTTCCTGGGTTTCTCTTCTGTCCCTTTACAATGTCCATGCTGACATTCAAAATATTTGTTTCAGTGGAACAATAGAAATAATTTTCTCCTTCCTTCAGCATTTCACTTGGTAACATGTTATAGATGTATTTTTTTATAATTTTTCTATGTAACAGTTAATGGCTTTTTTTTTCTCCGTGTCAAAGTTTGACAGACAGGAAAACCACGGTAAAATGAGAATTTTGAAGGCAAGCAAAGTACAGAGAAGGAGCATTTATTCTCTTTAAGCTTTCTTTTTGAATGGTGAATGTGTTTTGATAGTCAAGCAGCATTTAAAGCATGTTATTTTTTAATTCTTATATAGCAAACCCCAAGATATTTGACTGAAGCAAAATTAATCACTGTGTTATTTCAGCATTCAGATGAAGATCTAGTGCTTTACAAAGCCTGCTGCTCCATCAATTTGTTCTTTGGGTTGAATTCAAATTGAGTTCATTTTTATAGATTCACTGCATAATACTCTGCTCTCTCCTCCCTCATTCATTAACCAATTTGTTCGTGCTACTCCCTTTTTATTGAACGGTAACAAAATTGCCGTGCTATCTCCCCAAATGAATATCATCATTCCTTGTCATGCATGGGCAGAAAGTAAAGCCAATAATCCCTTTTTCCACACACCTTCCCTCTTCCAGGGACAAGTCTTGCTTCTGCCCTGGAGGTAGCACGACAGGAACGTTTTAAATACCGTTCTTGGTGGAGAAATATTCCAAGCCAGGCTCCTTTTGATTACTTGCGGGCCTTTGGAGCGTGTACACCCTGGCAGTTGTGTGACACTACAAAAACCACATCAAAGCCTTGTCAAGGCTTGTCCTTGTACATGACACGCTGCAAATGCATGCAAGGGATTAAAACGTGTTCCTTTGACACCAGGCTCGGAGCGTGATGCGGGCGAGGTTCCTCCACTCCACACAACAATCTCCTGGGCCTCTCTGACTTTTATTCAATATTTCTTTTCTCACAGATGTAGCTGATTTCAGGTAGGGTTATATTCACTTGTGTCTCCTTTAGTTTATCCTCATTTTGGGTTGTATCACCGGATTTAGGTAAATACAAAATGTGTTCCTTTGACACCAGGCTTGGAGCACATTGCGGGTGAGGCTCCTCCACACAACAATCTCCTGGGCCTCTCTGACTTTTATTCAATATTTCTTTTCTCACAGATGTAGCTGATTTCAGGTAGGGTTATATTCACTTGTGTCTCCTTTAGTTTATCCTCATTTTGGGTTGTATCACCGGATTTAGGTAAATACAAAATGTGTTCCTTTGACACCAGGCTTGGAGCACATTGCGGGTGAGGCTCCTCCACACAACAATCTCCTGGGCCTCTCTGAGTTTTATTCAGTATATCTTTGCTCTCAGATTAAGCTGGTTTCAGGTAGGGATATAGTCACTTGTGTCTCCTTTAGTGTCCTCATTTTGGGTTGAATTGCCACATTTACGTAAATGCATGCAAGGGATTAAAACGTGTTCCTTTGACACCAGGCTCGGAGCGCGATGTGGGCGAGGCTCCTCCACTCAACACAACGATCTCCTGGGCCTCTCTGAGTTTTATTCAGTATATCTTTGCTCTCAGATTAAGCTGGTTTCAGGTAGGGATATAGTCACTTGTGTCTCCTTTAGTGTCCTCATTTTGGGTTGAATTGCCACATTTACGTAAATGCATGCAAGGGATTAAAACGTGTTCCTTTGACACCAGGCTTGGAGCACATTGCGGGTGAGGCTCCTCCACACAACAATCTCCTGGGCCTCTCTGACTTTTATTCAATATTTCTTTGCTCACAGATTAAGCTGGCTTCAGGTAGGGTTATATTCACTTGTGTCTCCTTTAGTGTCCTCATTTTGGGTTGAATTACCAGATTTAGGTAAATACAAAGCGTGTTCCTTTGACACCAGGCTCAGAGTGCGATGTGGGCAAGGCTCCTACACCCAACACAACAATTGCCTGGGTCTCTCTTACTCTGACTTTTATTCAATATTTATTTGCTCACAGATTAAGCTGGTTTCAGGTAGGGTTATATTTACTTGTGTGTCCTTTAGTTCATCCTCATTTTGGGTTGTATTGCCAGATTTAGGTAAATAGAAAACATGTTCCTTTGACACCGGGCTCAAAGTGTGATGTGGGTGAGGCTCCTCCACTCCACACAATTGCCTGGGCCTCTCTGACTTTTATTCAATATTTCTTAGCTCATAGATTAAGCTGGTTTCAGGTAGGGATCTATTCACTTGTGTCTCCTTTATTTTGGGTTGAATTACCAGATTTAGGTAAATACAAAGCGTGTTCCTTTGACCCCAGGCTCGGAGTGCGATGCGGGCGAGGCTCCTGCACCCAACACAACAATCTCCTGGGCCTCTCTGACTTTTATTCAATATTTCTTTGCTCTCAGATTAAGCTGGTTTCAGGTGGGGATATATTCACTTGTGTCTCCTTTAGAGTCCTGTTTTGGGTTGAATTTCTAGATTTAGGTAAATTCATGTGAGGCATTCAATGTGTTCCTTTGACACTGGGCTCGACGTGGGCGAGTCTCCTCCACTCAACACAACAATCTCCTGGACCTCTCTGACTTTTATTCAATATTTCTTTGCTCTCAGATTAAGCTGGTTTCAGGTGGGGATATATTCACTTGTGTCTCCTTTAGAGTCCTGTTTTGGGTTGAATTTCTAGATTTAGGTAAATTCATGTGAGGCATTCAATGTGTTCCTTTGACACTGGGCTCGACGTGGGCGAGTCTCCTCCACTCAACACAACAATCTCCTGGACCTCTCTGACTTTTATTCAATATTTCTTTGCTCTCAGATGTAGCTGGTTTCAGGTAGGGATAGATTCACTTGTGTCCTTTTAGGTTATCCTCATTTTGGGTTGAATTACCAGATTTTGGTGTTTTGGCAGACAGAGGGATGGAAATCAGGCAGTTTGTTTCACTGCTGTTTTCAGGAGTGGATGAGGTCACTTGGTTTGCTCAGTTTGGAGAAGAGCCTGAGGGAAGTCCTTTTTAGATGTAATTTTAAGTTTTGAAGGGTTTTTGAATAACTTTTTAATATCTTTTCATATCAGTGGCTGTCTGGAATGTATTGAGGTGCTCAAGTGTTTTAGCAATAGGTGCCAATATAAAGCACATATACACAAATCTTTTAAAAAGGGTATTTCAGGGAAAGGATGAGGGGAAAAAAGTGGAATGTCATGGTAAAGTCTGTAGGTTTTGGCAGGTTTTATACAAATTTTAAGAAATTTTTCAGTCCTGTCAAGTGTTGTATGATCTATTATGTGGTAGCTGTACCACGAGGTGCCTGGAGGAAAAACTACTCTGCCTCTTTTTTTTCAAGAAAGGAAGAGTTTAATGTAAGGCTTAATAAGTTGGGGATGTTAAAACACCCTTTTAGTTCAGTAATAAGAATTACTCTCCTGATACCCAGTTCTCTTGAGGCTGAGGATCTTTAATTGCACTCAGCAAAGTGCAGGGGACTTTGGGGCTGGAGATTCAACCTCCTGCCAGGAATTGTGGTGCTGGTGTTTGTGTGTACATTTGGGTATTTGGGGAATCTGACACCTTGCTCCAAATGGAAAACAAAACTAAACTTTGAATAATGTAAGTAATATAAAGATTTAAAGACAAAGAAGTGCCTTCCACTTCACATGTTAGACCCCTGATTTCAACAGGTGGCCAAAAAAATTTTAATTTTGAAAGCAGAAATTGGTTTCAGCTGTCAATGCTGTAAAAAATTTCACACAGGAGTAACATGGGAGAAGTTTGTCAACATAAATTTGGGGTGGCTGAGGCAAAAGAAGGTGATAATATTTCTTGTCTCGTTGCTTTCAGTAATTTAGTTAAGTTTGGAAAATCCACCCCTGTGATAACATAATAAGATACTACAATGTCTTTTTTTTTCAGAGATATTTGAATTCAAATCACGCTTATAAATAAATAAATAAACCTCATTACTTCTCATTTTCCTAATTATCATGCAGATAAACAGTGGGAGACGTGACATTAGGATAAGTAAGGGGCTTATGATTTTGCTTCAGAGGAAGAAAGTCTTGCTGTTCTCCCTTTTCCCCCCTTGGGCCATGCAGGAGTAATAAATGAGCAAATCCAGAGTAGGTTCTGATGGATGCTTAATGGGGCTGTGCTGGAGCCAAGCTTTGTGCAGCAGCTGCCACAATTCCGAGTCATTAACACACCTTGAATGCTTGCATTCCAAAATCAGGGCATTTCAAATCCACAGAGGCAAAAAGCCATGACTTTGAGAAAGGACTTTGGGCTGAGTGAAGGGTTGGAATGAAAAGTGTGAGTGTGAATTAAAACAATTAAAGTCATTTTGGAGGTTACAGGTTGACTTTTAAAGTTCATTTATGTCTTTAAGCATGTGAAGAAGCCAATGAGGGACTTCTGCACCCTTTTGCTGGGAGCCAGAAAGCTGCTTGGAAATCTTCTGTGAGGGAAGAGAATTACTGTGTGCAGAATATTGAGTCATTTCCAGTGTGTAAAACAACTGAAATATTCAAATATCCCAAATATTCAAGTCATGCCAGCAGACTCACAGCAATGGCTTCATATACATAATATTTTGGAGTGAGGAAATACTTCTGTGGAATAAATATCAAGTTTTCTTCCAATGCTCTGGCAAGAAGGATAATTAGTGGGGTTGTTTCTGCCTTCATAAAAGGATATCTAGGAAGTGCTCAGATAAAGAGGTCAGCTGGATCTTTGTTTTACATCGTAGTAACTCATGTCATATTTTAATTTTCCTGTTCACTTTTATCTGCCTGTTTGAAGCATGAGAAAAAACCCCAAACCCTTGTAGTTATTCCTTTTCAAAGTAATGATGTAGGAAGAAGATACTGAACTTGAGCAAATCATTCTTTGAACCCACTACCTGTGAGTGAGGGAATGCACAGCACAAAAATAGCAACCTTTGATAGGTCTGCAAAGTTAATTTTAAATTTTTCTACCAACAGACTTGACCTTGAGGAAAATAAGGATATATTGACCCTCAGCACATCTGCAGGTGACACCAAGCTGAAGAGAATAGTTTTGGATTGGAGATTAGGGAAATATTTTTCCCTGTGATGTGGAAAACAATGGAAAAAGCTGTTTTTAATTATCTATTCAGAGTGCTGACAGTCTGGTGCCTGAGAATGGGTAAAGGTGATAAATATATGAGATTTAAAGATTATAGAAGTACAAAGTTCAGAACTGAAGTTCATCAGAGAAGAAATATCACATAAAATAACTCCTGGAATCATGATTTAGCCATGTTCTGTTCTTTTGATGTTGCTTGCTTGATGGTAATTTTTTTCTGTTAAAAAAACCCCAAATTTTCTTTCTCTTCATCTTTCCAGAGTCCAGATGAGTTTATATCATATTTTAGATGTTGGGGAGAGTGATAGAACTCTTATTCCATGTGAACTGCTGGACAAACCCAGGACATCCTTTAAGCTTTCCAAGTTGTCCTGAAAACAAAAAGTCATTTTTACTGTTGGAATTGTGACTCAATGCTGGCTTTGTGTAGGCTCATATCTGAGTTTTAATTCTTCTTTTTAAATGTGGCTATTTCTTTCCTAAATTCTGCCCTTAAATTATTTTTGTGGACATGTTTCTATCTAATTTTTCCCCAATACCCCACTTCTTTCTCAAATCTGTTTCTTTCCATCTCTGCCAGCTCCTGGAGGTTCCTCCTGCCCTTGGTCACCCCAGTTCTTCATTTTTGCTTTCTTTTTCTCCAACTCTCTCCCTTTTTTCCCTCTCCTTATGGATGAACCAGAACATCCTTTTGTCCATATCTTCAGGACAAACTTCTGCTTCTTTTCTCTGATGCCTGAGAGTTTTTTGTCCTCTTGGCTTCTATTGCCTGATGCTGCAATGTTCCAGAGTTGGTGGAAGAAATAATTGCAAGCAGAATTCCCTATAATCCCTGCATTCCTGGGAGGGCTTTTTGTCTCCTACAAAGCTCTGGACATCTGGGCTTCCTTTTTCTATTTTATTTTATTTTATTTTATTTTTCCCCAGGGTCTTGTAGATATGGTTAAGTTAAATTTGACTTTATTGAAGGTAAAAGGAAGAAATGCCCTGGAATTGTCATGGTGGTCACTTCTCTGCTGGCTCTAACCAGATTCCTTGGAAACTCCATGGATGCTGAAATTTCTCAGCAGAAGAAAATGAAATTCTATTTATTATTAGTGAAGGGTTTTCTCTCTTTTTGACATGGATGAAATGAATTTGGCTTAGGCCCTTAGAAAAGGTGGAGATGAAGCGTGGAGCATCTTTAACTCTCTCTCATGCTTCTGGCACTGTAGCTCAAGGGTCTGTGGAGTGGAAAATGAATGGAAAGTAATTTTATTTTCTGGAGAAGGTGACACAAGGTTTTTGTACTGCTGGAACAGCAAAGAGACAACTATTTCTTTTCCCAGTAATTATCAGTGCAAGTCTGATCATAATTTAGAAGGAAAATGGGAGGTTTTAAAATCAGTTTTACTGTTCACATTTGGTTTCAAGGGTGTGATGGTTAATTATGCAGAGGAACAAAACTAATTAGGGGAATCTACAGTTTATGCTGCCTTAAAAAGTTTAGTATTTAGATTTTTTTCCTGTGTAGTGGTCTGGCTATAAAGTTTTAGTCCAAAGTATCCCTGCACAGACGTTGGCAAAGAGAGGAACATTTTCCCTGCCTACATTTCAGGTGGTTACAGGTGCCATCAGCTGTGCCAGAATTTTTCACCCTCAGATCTCTTTAATATTAAAATAAAACAGGTGCTTTCAGAATGCAATCTGAGCTGTTTCAGATATCTGATGAAGTGGATTTTCCTGAAGAAGTGTCTCTGTAAATGCCTCTCTGGCTTGAGGGCTTCTGGTTGTCTTCCTGTGTAGACAATTTATATAATTAAGGTGATTTTCACAGAAAAGATACAAATATTATCGTGGCCCCCACATCCATGGAACACAAAAGCTGCTGATTATAAATCAGAAACATCCTGTGTGACAGGACAAGGAGTTTGGTTTGAAACTGAAAGAGGATGGGTTTAGATTGGATAGAAGGAAGAAATTTTAATGTGAGGAGAGTGGGAGGAATGGAATGGAATGGAATGGAATGGAATGGAATGGAATGGAATGGAATGGAATGGAATGGAATGGAATGGAATGGAATGGAATGGAATGGAATGGAATGGAATGGAATGGAATGGAATGGAATGGAATGGAATGGAATGGAATGGAATGGAATGGAATGGAATGGAATGGAATGGAATGGAATGGAATGGAATGGAATGGAATGGAATGGAATGGAATGGAATGGAATGGAATGGAATGGAATGGAATGGAATGGAATGGAATGGAATGGAATGGAATGGAATGGAATGGAATGGAATGGAATGGAATGGAATGGAATGGAATGGAATGGAATGGAATGGAATGGAATGGAATGGAATGGAATGGAATGGAATGGAATGGAATGGAATGGAATGGAATGGAATGGAATGGAATGGAATGGAATGGAATGGAATGGAATGGAATGGAATGGAATGGAATGGAATGGAATGGAATGGAATGGAATGGAATGGAATGGAATGGAATGGAATGGAATGGAATGGAATGGAATGGAATGGAATGGAATGGAATGGAATGGAATGGAATGGAATGGAATGGAATGGAATGGAATGGAATGGAATGGAATGGAATGCCCAGAGCAGCTGTGGCTGCCCCTGGATCCCTGGAAGTGCCCAAGGCCAGGCTGGACAGGTCTTGGAGCAGCCTGGGATGGTGGG
The DNA here is from genome assembly GCA_013397375.1 of Toxostoma redivivum. Lineage (NCBI taxonomy): Eukaryota > Metazoa > Chordata > Aves > Passeriformes > Mimidae > Toxostoma > Toxostoma redivivum. The sequence goes on from VXBI01013078.1 coordinate 245,129, forward strand.
AGGTGTCCCTGCCCGTGGCAAAGGGTTGGAATTTGGTCCCAAAGGTCCCTTCCAACCCAAACCATTCCAAGATTCCCTATCAGAACATTTTTTTCCTTTTAATAATTTGTGAAGAACTGGGGGGAGTCAGGAGTTTTACACTGAGCTCCCTTTTCCCTTTGGGATCTATTGTACACTCCATAGTTCTGTTAATTTAAGGTTTTAAATCTTTGGCCTTAAAATCCCTTTGAGTAATCCCAAATTCCTGCATTCCCTGGGGTTGGGGCATGTCCTGCAGGATCAATTATGGATGTGGCCACAGGGGAATGGAAGTGGATTTAGAGCCCCTTGCCACTGAGAGGTTTTGGTTTTTTCTGCAGGTTCTCATGCAAGGGCTTCCCTAAATTTCTGGAAGAGCTGCCTGTGCTTTCCTGGGATTTCCTGCTGTGTTCCTGGCAGGGTGCTGTGATAGCACTTTAAGAGAGTAATAAATAGCTTGTGTAAGTCGTTCCTTTAAGTTCGAGTTTCTATAGAACAATTTTACAAATTGTTGCATGTCACAGCTGTAAATGGGTCGAGCACATTGCCGAGTGTGGAGCTGACAACAAAAAAAAAAATCAGGGCTTGTACTACTCGTCAGAAGAAAAAAAGCTATTTTATACTCCATTAAACTGTTACACATCATAAATAATTTATGCCCAGCCTGCTCTGTTCTGTAGCAAAGATGATAAACTCGACATTTTTGGAGCATTTTAATGGATATCATCATTTCCATGACTTTCTGTGTAACAGAAACCTCGTTCCTGCAGAATTCCCCTGGTCATTATATGGCTGGAACTGGGTTAAATGACAAGAGTACATTCAAAAGTGAGTCCTTGAGTCTTGCTCTGAGTCCCACAGGTATCTAGGAATGGATTTAAAATATATTAGAGAATGTATTTGGGTTGGAAGGGACCCTAAAGATGATTTAATTCCAACCCCCTGTTTTAGGAGGGATGTCACCCCCTCAAGCAGGGTATAAATGTAGTGACTATATATAATTTTGCTCATTTTAATTAATATCCTAATTTTTATTGGTTATTTCTATAATTTCCAGTGTTATCACACCTCATGTGATATTATGAGGATGTCTCAGTTCCCAGACCAGAATATTGATGATTTTCCTACTTTATACTGAACTTTTAGATAATTCATAGATTTTCTCAAGCACAAAGGAAAGTTTTTGGACTGTTTTGTGTTCTTAAATACGCCCTTTGCTTTGCCAGTGAAAATTTCTTACTTTTTTCTTAGTGAAAAACTCTCCAAACAAAATAGCATTGTAAAAATAAAACATGCCTAGAAATTAAAAAAAAAAAGCCCCAAACAACAAAATTGGAGTCTTTTGGACAGCAGCATTTTTTAAAATGCAGAATTTAAAAGCTGCCTGAAATTTTCAAAATTGTAGATAAATGTCTGAATAGAGAACTAGTTCTGTTTATTTAAGTGTTTTGGTGCTTCTGAGTGTGTCACTGCTGTGTTTTCCTGAGGAGTGGTGCCTGATCTGAAAATCTGAAGGGCTAAAATGGGGTTTCACTTAGAGCTGCCTGATTTCCTTTTGCTAATGAAAATATGAAAAGTGATATTCCTAAAAGGGAACTGCTTCATCCAGTGAGGGATGCAGTGGAAGTGTCCAGAATTGATATTTGACTTGGGGTAACAGTGCTGGGTTTAAGGATGAATCCAGAGTGCCATTAATAGAAATTACAGTTCAGGTTCCAATAGTGGTAGTGGGAGTTCCCCTTAACTTAGAAATGAGATAAATTAACTTTTTATTTTCTTGTGAAGACTGCAAATATTTCACAAAAGAATCTTCTTTTTGACAAATCAGATTTCGTGTTTATACTCCTACACAAAATCAGTAGGGTTGGAAAAGTCCTTAAGATCCTCCAGTCCAAGCATTCCCAGCACTGCCAAGGCCACCACTGCCCCATGTCCCCAAGTGCCACCTCCACATGGCTTTAAATCCCCTGGACACCCTGTTCCAATACTGACAGTACTGATAAAACACTTGATATTGTGTTTAATACCATTGGAGTGTTGAATTTTAAATGGTGGCAGAGATTTTTGGGGGTTTTTGTGTGTGTTCTTCAAAGTATTTTTTGTGTAGGTTTAGTGCATCTTCATAATAGAAATGTCACCTTAAACTTGTTTTTCATTAAAGGAATAATCAAGTCGTTTTGGTCTCAGGGAGTGGGTGTGTAATTATATCTTAAATTTCTCTTTGTTGTCACCTGTTCCTTTAAAATCTCTTAAATCTGAGTAGAATATTGCAGAAAATATTTTCTAGATAATGAAATTCATGGTCCTCTGCCAGGAGATGACTTTGACTGGGGAACTGTCCTCGGACAAATTAGTGATGGTTCCCTTTGTGTAGAACATTGCAGAAACAGCAACAGCCATATTAAATCTTAATCAATAACAATGTTTCACTAATTACAGGAGCGAGTTTGTATATTGGATAAATTGCTGTTTGTAAACGTTGTATTATATTAACTAAACCAGCTAATTACCAGAGCAGAATAAACATAAGGTTTGCTAAAAGCTTCCATCCGTAGCTTGGAGCAGTGGCTGCTGTCTAATATTTCAGTCAATGTGGAAAATAAGGTAATGACATTATAAATACATTTATAACGCAGGGAGATTTCTTCTAAAATGCATGTAAGTATTATTGCTTTACTATGAAATATGATTTATTTAATGCATTTCAGCCCCCATAATATTAAGATATAATTGAGATGGGGGGAAAAAAAATTGCATGCAGTCAGAGTCTGCATGAAAGTGAATCACAGTCTAAATTGCTTGTAATTTTAAAGGCACTTAGGGGAATCGTGAAATTTAGCTAATGCAGCCTTTGGTGTAAAAAATGGGAAGAAAACAATTGGCCAGTCTTTCAAATTTTATTTGACTTCACATGGTGGGGTTTTTTTTTTTTTGTATCCTGGTGACAGCCAGGCTGGGAATGAATAAACAGAGCTGCTAAAACTTTATCCCCATTTTGTGATAAGAAATAGCTGCAGGTCTGGTGAGGAAGGGGAATTTAGAGGGAGCAGTCAGGACCAGAGCTGGGGGTGATTTGGCTGGAGGGAGTGAATGATAGCACAGACAGTGCTGATGATCTGAGATGGGAATTCTGATGGTTATTGCTTTCAAAAGGCTGCAGCTTTCAGGTCTGGCCTTTATGGTTTAATTACTGGCTGAGCAGTTGCTGGTGATTTCACTAAATCACTGAGCTCTCACATGGATACCACCAGCCGAGCTCTGCCTGAGCAATCCCACTTTTCACTGAAAATCCCACTTTTCCTGCTAAGGGACACCAGCCTGGGCTTAGCCTAACACGAGCTGTCAGCTGCAGACAAGCTGGCACTGCTCATTGTCCTCAAGCTGGGTTTGGCTCCAAAGACAGAATAAACAAGTCAGAGTAAGCCCTGTGGCTGGGCTGAGATCACTTGATCTCAGTAGGAGATAATGTGGGTGCTTGTAAAATAAAGCTCTTTTTGGTTTTTATGATAAGTAACTTCTGTGGAAGAGATGGCTTTGTGCTTTTAAGACATTTGTCGTTTGCTGTGTAAAATACATTAATGACTCCATAAAATGTAAATCATGGAATCACAGAGTGGTTTGGGTTAAGAGGGGTTTTTAAAGCTCATCCCATTCCATCCCCCTGGTTACAGAGAATGAGTGTGTTCAGATAGAAAATCCTGCAATGGTTTGGGTGGGAAGGGACCTTAAATCCCATCCCCTTCCACCCCTGCCATGGCAGGGACACTTCCCACTGTCCCAGGTGCTCCAAACCCCAATGTCCAGCCTGGCCTGGGACATTCCAGGGATCCAGGGGCAGCCACAGCTGCTCTGGCAATTCCAGCCCAGGATCCCATCCATCCCTGCCCTCTGGCAGTGGAAGCCATTCCCTGTGTCCTGTCCCTTGTCCCCAGTCCCTCTCCAGCTCTCCTGGAGCCCCTTTAGGCCCTGGAAGAGGCTCTGAGCTCTCTCCAACTTTGAGTTTCAAATCCCTCCAATTCCCAGGGAATCTGGATCTCCAACCTGGCCTTGGACACTTCCAGGGATGAGGCAGCTACAGCTTCTCTGGGAATTCCATTCCAGTCCTTCCCCGCCTTCCCAGCCTGGAATTCCTTCCCAAGATCCCACCCCAATCTCCCCTTTTCCCACTCCCTGTGTCTTGTCCCTCCATTCCTTATCCCCTGTCCCTCGCCAGCTCTCCTGGAGCCCCTTTAGGTCCTGCAGGGGACTCTGAGCTCTCCCTGGATCCTTCTCTTCTCCAGCCTGGAAACCCCCAGCTCTCCCAGGCTCAGAGAAAGTCATATCCCATTGCCCATAACTTCAGGATTATCGGCAGGCAGAGCACCACAGTGTAGGAGCTGAAATGAGGAGTCAATCAATGGCTCATCCCTGTCACTTCCTGTGTGGACAGACTCCAGGCTCTGGCCAGCACCTTCTCCATCCAGGAATATCAGTGCAGGGAATGAAATCCTCCAGCAGCTCCTCCTGTTCCCTTGCAGGAGCTGAGTGTCCCTCACCAACTGGCCCAGCAGCCATTCATGCAAACACTTCCCTGATTTGCTTTGGGCATTATCCCTGTGCTGGAAAAGCTGGAATGAATGGTTTGAGCTAATCTGATTCCCTTGCTGCTGGATTGACACAAACAGCCCCAGAACTGTGGCACTGGGATCAGTAACCTTTGCAGAGGGAGCAGCTGCACCTGGAAGATGATGTTGAATCTCATTTGACCCAAATTAATTTAAATCTCCTGCAATGATTAGTTACTTTGTGAGTAGTACAGACTGGAAAATTCTCTAAGCCTTTCTAATATTAACTCCAGATTACTGGATGTAATCACTTTTTTAATAAAGGAGAACTTGGAGGCTGGCAAGCCACATTGGTTTTATTTTGTGTGATTAATTAAAAAGCATAGTAAGGATGAATAATAAACATAAAGAATTGGTAGCTCCACTGAAGCACCACGGCTCCCTTGCCTCTGTGTACTTCTGCAGGCCGTTGCCAAGAGATTTTGTGAGGATTGATTAAAATAGTTTGAAATAAGGCACTGTCTATAGAAGTTCAAAGTAATTGGTGTAAGTACTTTTATTAATAAAGAGAGCTTCCATAGAATGAATTCTATCTCTGGGGTTCTCAAAGGGCTTTTGCAAGTTAAATATATAATTAAGTACATTATCTCACACTATTCACAGAAATATTTTTTTCCTGAACATAGTAGCAATTTATGGTGTGAAGATCTATGTGAAATTTTGCTGTTCAATGAGAAGAATACATTCCTTGTATTGTTGAAATCCAGTGTACCACAACGACTGAGTGTTAGAACAGGGAGAGGAAGACCAGAACAAGCTCAGCCTAAAATTATTCAGCAGTAGGAGTTTAGGGAAGGCTTGGATTGCCTTCAGAGCAGAGGATGTGGAATTAACATCTGCCATGGTCTGCAGCTTTGTGTAGAGCTGTAAAGACTCCTAGGCAAGGACTAAAGTGGGAATTGTGAGCCTGATGCTTTTTACCCTGAGGCTGCTCTGGGGAGTTTTATTTCTGGGTTGGGTTTGGTCTGGTGCAGCAGCTAGAATTTATTTGGGACCAGCTTTGTGGTACTGATTGATGGAGCCACAAAATTCCTGTCTTGGAGTTACTGGACATGTCTGGAGCAGTGTCTGAGTGAATGAAGTGGGGCCTGGGGCTGCTCCTCCTCCTGCACTTGTGTCACACCAACCCCATGGAGCATCACAGGATGGGACAGAGGGGCTGGAAAAGCTGGGAAAGGCCCTGGGGGTGCTGTGACAGCAGCTGGATGTGAATCCAGCTGTGCCCAGGTGGGCAAGAGGCCGAGGGCACCTGGATTTCACCAGGAGTGGAGTGGCCAGCAGGATTAGGGAAGGGACTGTCCCCTGTGCTGGGCACTGCTGAGGGAACAGCTGGAATTTGGGGTCAGCTCTGAGCTCCTCAGGTCAGGAAGGACAGGGAGGGGATGGAGAGTGGCCAGGGAATGGAGCTGGGAAGGGGCTGAGCCTGGAGAAAAGGGAGATCAGGGGGGACCTTGTGGCTCTGCACAACTCCCTGACAGGAGGGGACAGCCGGGGGGATTTGGGATCTGGGAACAGGGAACAGGGACAGGAGGAGAGGGAATGGCCTCAGGCTGGGCCAGGGGAGGTTTACATTGGATTTTAGGAAAATTTCTTCCCCAAAAGTGTTGTCCAGCCCTGGCACAGCTGTCCAGGGCAGTGCTGGAGTCCCAATCCCTGCAGGGATTTCCAAGCCCTGTGGATGTGGCACTTGGGGACGTCGATGACCTTGGCAGTGCTGGTTGGACTCGATGATCTCAGAAGGTTTTTCCAACCTCAATCATTCAATGATTCTGTAATTGAATTATTCTGAGGCTTTCATCTAAAATCGTTTTTAAAATACCACTTACACTAGTGCAGTTTTTATCAAGTACTGGCCTCAGAAAGATCTCCTTCCAAATTGTTAACAAAGTTAAATAAACAGGCATTGACATATAATGATGAAAAAATGGGATTTTTATCCATGTCTTCTATCACTTCCCTTGGACAGTAAATATTTTAAACATGGCCTTTTCATTTGTTTTTCTCTTTGAGAGCAGCTGCCACCTGTGTGCTGAGCTCTGCTGAAGTCTAAGGGATGTTAAAGGTGTTGACAATACAAAAAGTACAAATTAATGCTCAAATTATTGGTACCAATCTCAGTTCCAGCAAAAACCTCTTCCTCCTTCCCACCCCCACATCCACAGCAGTGAAGTGAAACAAAATTTAATTTACTGAAGGAATGAAATGTGGTCTGGTTTAGACCTCAGACTTAATTCTAGGTGTGAGTAAGTGTGAATTCTTGAAATAAAAGTGAAAATATTAAGCATGAAATAGAGATTTGACATGTGTGCTAATGCCCATGCATCCATTTCTGTGTGGGAATGCATTTACAGGTGGATAATTCATTTTTAAGTTGACATCTCTGAAAAATAGAAATGATTCAAATACTGCAAAGAAATAATATTATGGAGTTTTTATCATTTTATACTGCCAGAAGCAATTTACCTGTATAGCTCTGGCTTCAGAGGAGGAGAAAAAAGAGGATATTTTTCTAAAGCTGCTTAGTGAACAACACATTTCCATGTTTATATACATCTGGTTGGATTTGTCCTTTTTTAAATGTAAACTCTGTATTTTCCATCTTTTCCATGTCATCATCTCATGGCTTTTTCCCCTTTTTCAAGTCCATTCACTTTGGGATCCCCCATGTGGCAAATCCCTGCAGTGCAGCAACATTCCAGCTTTAATATCCAGAATTCTTTATTAATATCTTTACTCAGAGAAGGCTTTGAGGGGCTACAAACTGACAAGATTTGAGAGAAAAATAATTCAGAAAGTAAACAGAGATTTTTTTCCTCATTATTAGTTGTCTTTTATTTCTTTCTCTGCTTATGGGGAAAATTCTTTTCAAGCTGGAGGGTATGAAAATAAGCAGAATACAACCAATGCTGAGCTAAATATTTACAAATATTTTAGCAATTCTTTATTGTTTAAAATATTTTTCTTTTGGAAACTCAAATTGAGCGTAATAAAAAAAGTATGAACTTGACTTAGACCAATAATGTATTGTACTTGAAAAAAGTAGTTTTAAAGATGTAATTTTTCAAAAAAACCATAATTTTGGCTGGTTTTATGGACAACTAAAACCTGTGGATGACAATTTAGCAATTTCAACCCTGCACTGATCACTCCATGGAATCCCTTTTTCCCCAGCACAGATATTTTATTTTTGGATTATTTTTAATGTGCCCATGAAGAACTCTACACCTGCAGGAATGCATTTTGTATGTCTGGAGGATTTCTTTTCTTACCTTAAAAATACACAGAATGACCTGAAATTGTATTTTTTCCAGGCTCTTGAACTCAGTGGTTGGGCAAGATCTTTTGTACACAGAATTTCTTCCGTCATTTTATTTTTCAGCACGACCTGTAGTGGCACTTTAATTTCAAAACATGGCTGTGTCTCCATCAGCTTGTTTTTACCTCAGCAAAGTTAATATTAAGAGCTGCAGTTAATAATAAAAATTTCTTGGAGGAACTTGAACTGGTGAGTGCTGATAGGGGCTCAGATAAGGAATAATTTCACAAAATGAGCCTCATCAAACTGAGCCTTTAATAATCATTGTTCCTGTCTTTAATTTCCTTTTACATGACCTCCCCTGATGGTTTGGGTGTCATCCCTGTAACAGTTGGCCACATAAAAGATAAAAATTGAACACAATTGGAGTGAAAAGAGAGAAATTGCCACGTTCTGGATGTGCTGGACTTGTCACCACCACGTCTGCAATATTTTCATGGGCACAAAGGATGGGTGTAGGTGAGAGGAAGGAATTTTTCATCAAAACTTGTTTTAATTTTATAGAATAAAGGAATGAGTTGGTTTGAAAGACCTTAAAGATCATCCAGTGCCATGGGCAGGGACACCTTCCACTAGACCAGGCCTGAAGTACCAAAATATTTTGATTTTTTCTTTGGTTATTTTATGCTTTTGGTCCCTAAAGGCATTTTTTTTTTTTTTTTTAATAGTGGAGCTAAAGGGAGAACATGCATTAGGAAAGCAGCAAAATGATGATTTGGGACCAAACACCGTGGTCAGATACATTTTGTTGACTAAATTTGTTTTAGTTGAACTGATATTTTCACTTCTGCTTTCAAGTTTGAGCTCATTTGATGTTTTCTGCTGCAGAATTCCAGAACTGGGCAGTGCTGAGGTGCAGGCAAAGACTCAACTCCCAGAAATATCTTGAATTTGGTGGAGTTAAAAAAGCACAAATTCTTTACCAATTTTTAGCAGGTTCTTCCTGGCTGTGCCTGGTTTTTTGGTTATTTCTGGATGCTCTGGTGAGGTTGAGTTTGTATTTGTAGGACTCAGGTGCTGATGCTGCCTTTTGGTGGGGATGGAGAAGCTCATTTTTGGAAAAGGATCCTTTTAACCCCAAATTACTCATTCTTTTGTTTCTTGGGAAATAAACCATGAATTTGAGGTCCATTGAGCAATGAGAAAGAACCAAAAACCAAGCACAGCTAAAAGAACCTGCACTCAAGGCTGCTAAAAATTGGTGTCTTCAGGAGCAGCTCAGGAATTTTTGCTTTTATGACTCCACCAAATTTGATTGAAGATATTTCTGAGAATTTGCAAGTTTGCCTCAAACTCAGCACTGCCTAATTCAGGAATTCTGCAGAATACATGAAATGAGCTCAGACTTGCAAGCAGAAGTGAAAAAATCAGTTCAACTATAACAAATTTAGAAACAAACTGTATCTAACCACAAGATTTGGTTCAAATCATCGGTTTGGGGTGTTTGCACTCAGCTTTGGGATTTTACCAGAGCCAATCCAGAATTCTGCAAAGCCAAGATATTCAAAAAGATTTTTTTAAAAATCTCTCTGCAGATATTAAGAATGAAATTATCATCTGCAGTTTGCAGCACTTGAGACTTTAGACTCTCTCATAAAATCATAGAATTATTTAGATTTTAGAAAAGCCCTCCAAGATTGAATCCAAGCATTCCCAGCACTGCCAAGGCCACCAGTGACCCTGTCCCCAAGTGCCACCTCCACTGGGCTTTAAATCCCTGCAGGATGGGGACTCTCCCTGTTCCAATGCTCATTATTTCACTGACAGTACTGACAAAACACTTGATATTTGTGTTTAATACCATTGGAGTGTTGAATTTTAAATGGTGGCAGAGATTTTTGGGGGTTTTTGTGTGTGTTCTTCAAAGTATTTTTTGTGTAGATTTAGTGCATCTTTACAATAGAAAGGTTAAAACAGTGAAAAAAGCTTAGTTCTAAGAAAAAAACCCAATAAAACTCAAATAACCCCACCCAAAACAAAACAAAAGCCTCTCCCCAAAACTGTATTTTGAATTAAGGATTTTTTTCTTGCCTTTTGGTGGAGATCTTCACATGATCATCACCAGGACACTGCTTGGAGCACAGAAAATTAATAATAAAGGATTTTGAAGACAACAACTTGAAGTTACCCTGAGGCTGAATTATCACATTATTTTAATTTTCATGTATTTAATACATTACCAGGATTGTTTATAAGAGTGAGCATTGATTGCTTTGCATTCCCAATATCAGTGCTGATCAAATATTTTATATAATTGTCACTGCCAGTTGTTTTTTTTTTTCTGGAAATTGAGATTGAAATACAGAGGAATGGATTAAATTAACCCTGCTGTACTAACGGGTGGGAAAATGAAACTCCTGCCCTCTGATTTTTAATTTTAGAACAGAAAAGTTGCTGCTTCTGTTTCTGGATTGATTTAATTCTTAGTCACAGTTGCAGAGTGACATCAGGTACAGCTGATATTTTACTGTGCATTCCTCCTTCCACCATGCATTTCATGGATGTAGTGATTAAAAATAATTTTAGTGATTAAAAATAATTTTAGGACAAAATTTAGGAAAAATAAGGATCTGACATGGTGGGAGAGCACTGTAGAAAATTCTTATTTTTATTTATTTTCACCCTCTGACTCTTCTGAACACATTTAATCCTCAGAGTTCTCTTCCCTGCTTTCATTTATTAGAAATTATTTTAATTTGAGAACTTCTCATGGCTTTTTCTGTGACAGTGCAGATCAAAGTCACACAGGTCCCCACAAATGTTCAGCAGCTCTTTCCAGTCCTGGCCCTTCAAATAATAAAATTAAATTAATTAGTTCCTGCCTTAGATCTCTCAGTGGGCATGTGGAGCTTGCATGGCTGGGTTTTGTTGCGTGCTGAGTGCTTGGCTTTTTTATTTTTATATTTTTAATATTTCTACATAAAAATAAACTCCATAGTTCTAAAAAAAACCAAGCAAAAAAAACTCTGTAGTTTATTTAAAGCAGGAAAAAGCTGTGCTAACAGGAATCACTCGAAACTATTAAATAAGTGTTTGTAACTTGATTATTTGATATAATTTTTATTCCTTATGAAGCTTTTAAGGAGTTTTGGGGCCAGCACCAATGATTTTGGAAAAGAGGATCCCTTGAACTTTGGCTCTTAAGCCTGAAGTGATGTTTGAGACCTGTCCCAAATGTGGGCTCTGGTGCAAAATGTAAATATTTTTTCCTCTATACACAGATCAATGTTTTGGGGAGAATGGAGGCAGGTTTTATGATGATGACTTTTATTGATGGAATTCCAGAGTGCTTCCATTAGTGGGAATGGTTTCACAATAAATGGGGATCCAGCCTCCCTCAGATGGTTCTGAGCTGATATTTTTCATAAGTAGATCATTAATTTTTAAAAAATTTGATATTCAGGCAAGTGGGTAAGGTTATAAACCTAATTTCTCCTTTAAATCTAAATTTCCTTTCCATTATGGGTTTATGACTGTCTAAACCTCAGTGATAAGATAATACAAATAATTAACCTACTCCATTTAACTTATTCTCTTAGATGTTTTCATTCCTTTTTATCCAGAGGTTTTTTTTTAATACCAAGGCAATCTTTGAATTGCTTACAAGAGTAATTATGAATTTCTGAGCATTTTTTTTGTACCTCTGGAAATATTAGAAATCATTTTAGTGCAGACATCCTGAGGAAAAGAGCAGCATGATTGTATCTCCCATTCCTCATGCTGTGGGTGCATCTTAATATTAAAAAATCCATCAATATCTTAAATAAAAAAGAAAAAGATCCACCAGAAAAGAAGGAAATTCCCTTCTTCCATTTGCAATTCCAGTGTTTTTTTGAT
>VXBI01013078.1:258967-273500 GCA_013397375.1 Toxostoma redivivum
ATGATGTTCAGGGAGAACTTTTCTGTCTCCTGCTCACCCACCTCCCTTTTGTGGCCTTCAGGAAGAGAATTCTCTCAGCCTTTTGTGTTTTCTTGCCAGATCCTAATTTTTTCCCTCCATTGTATTTCCATTTTTCCATAATTCTTGCATTTCTGTGGCTTCTTGATTTATCAGTCTTGCTCTGAGAACATCTCAGGAGCAGGAGCTGTGCTTGGGGTTTTACCATCTTTGCTACTCAGCTTCTAATAATTGTTTTTAGGTTTTTTTACGTGTAAATATGTCTGCAAGCAGAGAGGGGAATCAAATCCTTGGCATAATTGTTCCTCCTCTAAATAACAGACAGAAAAACTAAATTATACTTAGGGAATAAGAGGATAAAAGTGATTCCTCTCATGGAGCTCAAAACACCCTGAGTGTACCTGAGCTTGCACCCCATATCAATTATTTTATACAGTTTTATACAATTTTATACCTCCAGCTACAAGGGTGAATCTCTGTCTTCAGATGTTCTTTTTTGTTGTTGTTCAAAAAATGCATTTTAAGTGTTTTTGTCACTTTTGAGCAGTTTAGGAATGCTTGTGTTTGTGTTTGGAGTTTTTTGAGGAGCTGAGCAAAGGGGAAATGGAGTATTCAGAGATTTTGACACTCCCTGTTGTATTAAAAATAAAGAAAAAAACCCTGTAAAAATATCAATATCTGGTTTTGGTCCCACAGGATTCAGGGGCAGATTTGTAGTTAGGTAGTAAATTAAGTGTAGACATAAATAAAAATAAATATATTTCTAAATCATTTTAATAAATTATATAAACATAAATCTATAAAAATAAGAAAGTGATAATAATAAAAATGTGTTTATATCTAATCATGCACACAGGTGTGCAAAATTTTATATTCAGAGTGAGGAAAAAATCCACTTGTGTGCCTAAAGCACACCAAAAAATCCAGCTGTGTTTGCTTCCCAACTTAATTTTGGTGGAATTAAGAATTCCAAATCCCTGCCTGCATTTTTTAATATCACTTGACCACAGCTCTCATTTAATTTGGGCATCCTGAACATTAAATAATTCTGTGGTTCCTTGAAAATCTACTTGTTTACTGCTAGAATATTGATTTGGGAATAAAAATGTGTTGTCTAGAATATTTCTCTGGTTTTCAGAGTAATGTAGAAGTGAAACCTCTGAAAGGTGAGACTGCCACAACTCCCTGAAAAAATCCAACATCATAAAAATGTCTGGTTTGAATAGGCAGACTCCACTCTGAGAATTGCTCATTGGTTTTATCTCAGTTTTTGGGGTTATTTTTAATCTTCATTGATGCAGCTGCTCTGTTTGTGTGGAGCACAGACCATGAGCATTTTGCACTTTTTGATACAAATTTAGAAAAATGAAAATTCATGTTTCTCTTTAGATTTTGAACCCTCACAGCTTAAATTTCAGGGAAAACTGCTGTGTCTTGTTTTTTTCTTAATCAACTCCAGTTAAATTTCAGGAGATATGAGGATTTTCCCCATCATTAAATAAGATTATTGCTCACTTTGTGTTATAAATTAAGCTTTCACAGCAGCAAACAAAACACTTTTGAATTTTATTTTATAGCAGCTGAATTTGTGCACCTGGGCTGGTATTGCACATAACAGAGATTCTTGATTCCAGCTTTTCCCTGGAATGTCTGGGAGCTGGAAGTCACTGGCAGGAATGACAATTGTGCTTCTACCACAATTTCCTTGTCAGGATCTCAGTGACCAAACAAAATTTAACTTGGGCATGGAAATTAGAGATGGAATGTGGCCTGATAGAGTTCAGTAGAATAAATTGTTATTGCCAGGAACTGGCTGGGTTTGGAAAGGTAAAATACAGATTTTATATGTTTAAAATCAGGGCTGGAGCCCCTCTGTGATGGAGAAAACTGGGGGTGCTCACTTGGACAAGGGAAGGATCCAGGGAGAGCTTCCAGCACATTCCAGGGCCTGGAGGGGGACTGGGGACAAGGGACAGAGGGACAGCACACAGGGAATGGCTTCATATTGGAAAAGGGGAGATTTGGGTGGGATTTTGGGAAGGAATTGCTGGCTGGGCTGGAATTGCCAGAGCAGCTGTGGCTGCCCCTGGATCCCTGGAGTGTCCAAGGCCAGGTTGGACATTGGGGTTGGAGCACCCTGGGACAATGGGAGGTGTCCCTGCCATGTCAGGAGTGGCACTGGATCATTTTAAGATCCCTTCCAACCCAAACAGTTCTGTGATTCCATAATTCCAAATGCACCAGAAGATCCCTGTGAGTATTTTCCTGCATATAAGTAATTTTTGTATCATTTTGGAAGGTCGGAGATTGCTACAGAATAAGATTTATTACAAGAAAAGTGGGATTTCTCTTGGAAAACCAGGTTTTTTAACCTCTCCATCCATAGGTGTCTGTGTTAAATAAAGGCAGAGTTCCAGGTGAGGTTGGATATCTGAGTGACCCTGCTGATAGATGGGATAACTTGCTGATAGTAGCAAGGCAATTAAATGTAATTACAGCTATATATAATAAATGTAATACAATTTCTTGGTTTTTGCACTGCAAAAATGTATTTTTTCCCCCTTTTGAAATTTCTTTCTGAAATCTCTTAACCTCTGTTGTATTTATTACTCCTTTAGTCCTAAAATTTTTAAAAAGGAGAATCTCTTTAGAGTGGGGTAGAAGGGAATTTGAGGATCATCCAGTGCCACCCCTGCCATGGCAGGGACACCTCCCACTGTCCCAGGCTGCTCCAAGCCCAATGTCCAGCCTGGCCTGGGACATTCCAGGGATCCAGGGGCAGCCACTGCTGCTCTGGGAATTCCATTCCAGCCCTTCTCACCCTCCCAGTGAAGAATTCTTGCAATCCCTAGCCCAGGTGATTTTCTTGTTTCATTGCAGAGCCACATCTTATTTAATAACCTGAATCAGCAGGGTGTCGTGTACTCTGTTATAGAGGATGAATAAACATTTTATGAAATCCTTTTCTCTATTTATGATCAGTCATGTTTTGTTCTGCAGATTTTTCCTCTTCCTCTTAAAGGACAGAGCAAAGTTGTAACTCTTCTATCATTTCCAAATTAATCTAATTTGAACAATTCTTTGCCATTCTCAATTTCATGCAAATACCAGTGCCATTACTTGTGCAAATAGTTGGTGTGTTTCTCCACGTTTAGAAAATTAAGCATTAATTCTCTCTGTGGGCTAGGACAGGCTGTGTTGCATGACAAATAGATTGGAGGCAAGCAGGAAAAAAATAACATTTCACAAATCCAGCAGAGAGCTTTGCTTTGGAGCACTCACAGCGTTGGGCAGCACATCAAGATTGTATAAAAACTGACATCCCAAAAGAAGGTGGGTTTTTTTCCCCCCCATTATTATAGAAGTACTTGGCAGCTTCTGTTTTCCTGAAGCATCCTATTGACTGGGATGAAACCTCTTTTTTAGAAAGCACTTTGAAGTGTTTGCTTTCCTTTCCAGACACTCTCACCCACAACAGAAAAATATTTGTGTTAAAATAATGGTGCTCCTTTAGAAAATGCACGGATTGTGGAGACTCCAAGTGCTGCACAGACACCCTGAGCCTCCTGGAAACATCCCTGAGAGCCTGGAAAAGGAGAAGGAAAGGAAAGAAATCCTCCCTGAGGCTGCACAAGAGTTGAACCAAGGGCACAGCTCCTCATCCTGGATGGGATGGAGCTTCCTCAGTTTTGGGGGCGTTTTTGGGAGATGCAGGAAGGGCACCATGGATTATCTGGGTGGGGACACCTCCCACTGTCCCAGGCTGCTCCAAGCCCCAATTCCAGCCTGACCTTGGACTCTTCCAGAGATCCAAGGGCAGCCACAGCTTCTCTGGGAGTTCCATCCCAATATCCCAAACATAAAACACAGCTTTTAACATCCATAAAATTCCTTCAGTTTGTTCCTTTTTGCCTATTTAAAACATTTCCCTCTCGTGACAGCTTTAAAAGTGACTGGTGCTGGATAAACTTGGCCTCACTGGGATTCCAATTATCCCAGGTTGCAAAGTAGGCAGTAAGAATTGGGGAAATAATCTCAAATTTTGGGTTTTGTTGCAAAGGGCTGTCAGACTCAGAAAAGAAGGCTTGTAAAAATGACTATTTAGGTCTGTTACAAAGTGATTGAATCATGGAATCACAAAATGGTTTGGGTGGGAGGGGACATCCAGTGCCACCCCTGCCTTGTAGGGACACCTCCCACTGTCCCAGCTGCTCCAAGCCCCAATGTCCAGCCTGGCCTTGGACATTCCAGGGATCCAGGGGCAGCCACAGCTGCTCTGGCAATCCCAGCCCAGCCAGCAATTCCTAATTCCCAAGATCCCATCCAGCCCTGCCCTCTGGCAGTGGGAGCCATTCCCTGTGTCCTGTCCCTCTGTCCCTTGTCCCCAGTCCCTCTCCAGCTCTCCTGGAGCCCCTTTGGTCTCTGGAATGTGCTGGAAGCTCTCCCTGGATCCTTCCCTTCTCCCAGAGTGGAAGTGGGGTGGGAGAAGCCTGGGGAGCCACCAGTGGTGTTCCTTTGGTGACCCTGGGACATGGAATCACTGTCCCTGCCTTCCATGTGCTTCTCAGCACTTCTGTTCTTCTCCAGCTGGAAATTGCTCCTTTGGCTGCCTGGATTTCTCTGTTTTTAGGATGATGAGGCTGAATGTTGGAAATTCACTGAGCAGAGACTTGCTCAAGCCATTGGATCCAGTCAGGGTTTGTGGCTCAGCAGTGTCCAAATCCTCATTAACTCTCATTTTCCCTGCTGATGAGATTCTTTGTTTTGTTTTATACCTTGAGTTCCATTTAACAGCAGGTCCCCCCCTTTAGCTGTTGCCCCAAACAAGGAGAGGCAGCTCTGCACAAAGCTCTGGGTGTGGATCTGTCATCCCCATATCAATTCTCATCTTGAGTGTGGTAAAAGAAACTGGCAAGGTTGATTTTAAACTTATTTTCCTGGCTTTTTAAAAACAGCATCACAGCAGCTGAAAGGAGCTGAAATTTGGGACTCAAATCAGGGGATTTGTCAGACACCACAAGAAATAAAGTATTCCTTGGGGTTTCCTTCTGCTTATGATCTTAATAATTGACACATGACCGATTTCAATGTTGTTAATTGTTTTATAATAAAATGATATTGTTAAAGGGTGTTTAGTGCTGCAAGGAATCCAGAGTCTGAAGAAGTTTAAAGGCTGTTTTCAGAGGTAATACAAACATCTCAACTTTTTCAGGTTTTGCTGAGCGATTGGCTTCGCTGATAACTTGTGGCAATGAGTTCTGCAGGTTAATTATGCATTTAATTGGTTTCAAATTTGTTGCTTTTCAATTTCACTGTTCAGTGAATATTTCCTCGGTCTTGTATTATGAGAGAGAGTAAATAGGAGAGCCTGGCTCACCTTCTCTGAACATTTAATTATTTTGTGTACCTCTCTGCTGTACACAGAGCTCTTCTCAGGCTTTTGGTCTTTATGTATCTCCAGCTTCTTTCTTTTCCAAAGCTTTTCTCTGCAGTGACCAGAATATAAATATAAATACACAGAGAGTGACCAGGGCTCTGGGAGGATCTGAATTTTATTCATATCAAATACTGTGATCTCAGTGTGGTGCTGTCTTTTCCTTCCCCTTTTCTTCACAAATCTCCTCCTGTTTTTATTTTGCTGATTTAACACACGGGACAAGTTTTCCTTGGCTTTTCCTGCAGGAATATCAAGTTTTGCTCTGGGGCTTTATAGTCAAGATAAAAAAGCTTCACTTGGCTGGTGCTGACTTTTGCTTCCAAGTTATTTTCCACTCATCCTCATTGGATCCATCCCTGGAAGTGCCCAAGGCCAGGTTGGATGGGGCTTGGAGCACTCAGGGGTGGCACTTCAAGGTCCCTTCCAACCCAAACCCTTCTGGGATTTTACCTGCAATGATCTTCTCTGGGTTGATCTTTTTTGGCCATTTCAATCCAGTAATTTCTATGAAACCCTTGAGGATTGTATTGAAGTTCATTATTACTTGCTTTACATTTTTCTGTGCATAAGATTGAATTATTTTTGAATATCCTGCTGGACACCTGGTTTATTCTTTCCAAGTGTGACAAAAATTTACACAGAGCTGTATAAACATTTTAGTAGAACCATGTAAAACCATGTTTTTTGAACAATCCTTGCAGTGTTAAACCCTTTAAATGTGTCAGCAAATGTTCAGATACATGGAATAAAAATGTCATCATCAGTCCCTCTCTTCCATGTATTTCCTGCCTCCAATCACTTAATTATATTCATGAGTTTGAGGGTTTGTTTAGTTGCCCATTCCTAAATTCTTGGCACACTCAGACATTCACCAACCTGAACAGGGCATGGGATTAAAAAAAAATAATTATTGTCATTTATTTTTCTACTATGGTCTTCACAAAAGTCTTTGTTTCCTTTCCTGTCTTGCATTAAATCTGCTTTTTGCATCCAGTTTGAATATTTTCAATGCTTAAAATATTATTTATTTCTGCTAGAATAACACAAACACCAGCAGAGCTTGAAGTATAATTATGTTAAACACTGCACAGATGTGTAGTGAGTTCCAGGCTCTGCCCTGGAGACTCTGCAGTCAAATGAGAAGAGAAATAAAAGTGCAGGGAGTGGAAGTTGGACACAGAAATTCAATGACACGTGTTATAGGATTATATAAAAGGAAGATGCTCACCAATAATCGATGCATAAATCAATCCCAGCCCCTTTCAGAGCTGCTCTACTCAAGGTAATCATTCTCTGGGGCTTTTATTTCAGAGTAAGTTGTTCAATCTTTAAAGAAAATGCTGAAAGACCAGCGTTGTAATTTAGTAATTAAAATACAAAGAGCATTAAATCCTGCTGTGTTCTCCCACTTTCCCAAGGCTTTGCTGGATCTTTGTTTCTAGGTAGTAATTTAAAGAGTTATGGTAACTATGTGGTATTAACTCAGGATTTGCACACTTAGTTAAATATTTTATGGATATAAAGTGAAGAACTGCAAACTGTCTTATTAATTGAGTTTTCAAAGTGCTGGAAAAAAATGAAACAGAGCTAAAAATTGACTTATTAATTGGGATAAATGTTTAGTTTAATGTATGTGCACACAAGTTATCTGTAAATATTTTCTTTGCCACGTGAATTTTTTGTACCTCAATGCCAAAAGGTCTTTGGGGAAAGTTGGACATTCCAAAAGTTCACCAAAATTATCTTCCCTTTGAAGTGCTGAGTTAATCCCTGAATTTCACTGTTAAGTCAGATATTCTGTTTAAAGATGAATTTGTGTCTGAGTTACATCTTCAGTCTGAAATGATCTGCTGGTTGCAGTTCTTTTATTCTCTAGCTGAATAGGAAAATCTCTGGGAAATAAAATAGCTGCATAATTTCAGACAGAATCAATGACTTTTGATGGTTTGTTTATTACTAAATAGAGGAATTCAATTTACCAAGAGCAAGATTCCAAAAAACACAGATGAAATACCTTTAAGACAACAGATTATCTGCATTTTTAGTGCCTTTTGAACACCCAAAGATGAATGTTCTGCTTGTGTTGTATCTTTCAAATTGAGAAACACCTGATGTAGTTACAAGTGACTCAATTCTGTGTCTTGAGCAGAAATCAATCCCTTGAATAGCAGAGCAGCAATAAATATCCTTTTATTTGCTCTTCCAAAGTGGATTTCCCTCCTTGGGCATCATCACTTTTTGCCTTCAGTGGGAATTGGTTCCCAGCATCACAGACTGAGCAGCCACTTCCAATGAGGCAACTTGTGCTGGGAGGGAATGATATCAATTCATGCAGAGTTTGGATCTCTTGATAGGAAAAATGGGATATTCACAGATGGAAAATAACTCTGGAGAATGGCCCCTGATGCTGAGAGGCCTCTAATAAACACAAAATACAGGAGGTTTTCAATGGGATTCCAAATGAGATTGGCTTTGAAGTGGCTTCAATGAGGTGGTGAATTTTTATTGCTTTTATTAATACAGCATCCCTAAGAATTATTTCACTCTTTATGTGCAGTCCATTGAATCTTCAGTTTACAAAGCACAAGAATTGGGGCTTTTAAAATGATGATAATCCAGCACTGTGGATAAATGCTGCTGGGTATTGGACAGAAGAATGAAGAGCCCTGGGTGGAAAGCTTAAATTCCAAACTTTTCTCTGAATATTTGGGTATGAGGCAGCTGAGGTGCAAATTTCTTCTCTCTGGCTTGGTTTTGGGCTTCATTGGTGAATTTTTGGAAGGGCTGTGCTTCCTTACGTTTTGCTTTTTTTTTACATCATGTTTTGTTTAAAAATGCCTCAAATATTGGCTGACTGTGCTTAGCAATCACTTTTATTTACCCTTCTGTTGTTTAATTCTGTTGTAGAATTTAAAAGTATTTCTGCAAAATCATCATTAATACCAGTACTGAACAAAATGGCAAAAAATGGCAAAAACATTTATGATTTGCTACAATAGCAGTGTACAACAAAGATGGAAGTAGAACACAGTCCTGAATCAGTTTACTGACAGGTTTTTTTTCCTGAATTTCACAAGATAACGGTCCTCTTGCTCTGTTTTATCCACTTTGGCTCATATGGAGCAGTCTCTGCTTCTTTCAGTTTAGTGAAAAACTACATATTTGACATATGACTGAAACATCAGAAGCTGTCAGCCACGGTTAGAGACAATATTTGAATTGCTACAAATACCTGGCAGCACTACAGATAGTCTTTAAAATGTTTGATCTCTTTGGACTGTGTTGGCTGACTGAAAAGCATGGATAGAGTTTCAGGAATAAGTCATGCCTCTCTTTCATTCCCAGTGACATGCAGAGATGTAATTCAGATTTTTTTTCAGCATCTCTTTTTCCTTTGAACCACAGTTGGATGGAAACATGAGGCTTTTCTGCCTGTTGCTAATCACTAGAATAGTCATGAGTGTATTGTAATTTTTATTTGCAGGGAAATAAAGTCTTCAGTGTCTGTTGTTTTGAAGCTGAGCAAACCAGATGGTTCATGTGGAGTTTGGTGGGAAGTGGCAGCTTTTCTTTAGTGCTGATATTGTACCAGAACGGGTTGGACAGGCTGGGAGCAGCCTGGTCTGGTGGAATGGCTTGGAACGAGAGGATCTTGAAAGTCTTTTCCATCCCAAACCAGTCTGGGATTTTGTAATTGCTCATTTCTGGTCACTTGGTACAAATGTGTGATTTTTCTGCTCTTGTTTTGGGGTAGGATCATAAAGTAAATCAGGCTGGAAGAACTTGGGGTGACTCAAAATTTCCCTCCTGCTGCTCCTCCTCTGTGAGTCCTGTCCCTGCACCAGGCCCTTGCAGATGGAGAAGGCTCAGCAGAGCTTTTCTGTCTCCATGCTGGGAAGGTTTCAAACCCCAGCTGGATGCAGCCATGGGGTTCCATCACCCACCTCCTCCTGGGGTGTCCCACATTGTGGAGGGGCTGCCCAGGGACGTTTGGGGTGCCCATCCCTCTCAGAATCTGTTTTGGTGTTTTCCCCGAGATGTGTAAAAGTTCTTGTCTGGCAGTTCGTGTGCCCGAGCTGGAATCAATCTGAGCTCTTTAGTTTTCACTCTCAAGGTTGTTTATTCTTTTCTTATCTGTAATATTTTCTCTCAGCCCAGCCAGGTCTGTCTGGCAGGGCAGCCATGGCACACTCTCTGCCCTTCATTATCTTTTATACCACAAACTACATAATATTTGCAATTATTTCCCAATTACTGTCATCTATGTTAGACAGTGAACTTCTACTCTAAACCAATCCCAAAGTGCCAGCTCCACAATAGAAAATGGAGATGAAGAAGAAGAACAAAGAAAGACCAAACACGTGCTTTTTCCTCCATCTTGTGTTCTAAAATTCCCATTCCCAAAAATCCTACAATCTATATTTTCACTTTATGATAACACTACTTAAACTCCTGTGACTTTTAAGTTCTCATCTAAAGCTGGTGATTTGTTCCAAGGGCTATAATCAACCCCACAGATGTTTTGGGATCATCCCAGGGTCTCAGAGCCCCTGGCAGGGTCTCACAGCTCTGGATCCCAAAGGGATGTCCCAGACTCCGACACATCCCTGGAGGTGTCCAAGGAGTTCCTGGAGCCCTGGGCTGGGGACAAGGTGAGGATTGGGCACAGCTTGGCTTTGAAGATCTTGGAGGGCTTTTCCAGCCTCAGCTCTGCTGAGATTTTCCTTGTTCAGCTTTTCATTCTGGCATAGTAGAAGCTCTTCCTGTTGGGGCAACAACCTCAGTGAATTTCTGCCTTAGGTTTTCCTGTGCATATTCCCATGACTCACATTAGGATTGGAATCTGTAACTCTTTTCTTGGCATTTGTACATTTGTGGTTTTCTCCTTTTCTCTCTCTCTATAACGAGATTCAGTAAATGAAGCTTCTTGTCACATCTTCTGTTCTACACTAGATCTTTACTTGTTCATAAATTCACTTTTTTCATTTTCTCCATTAGCCTCCTCCTCTCAATGTGATCTTTTTTATCTACTCGACTCACTCTTTTAGGACTTCATTATTTTTAGAAAATGTACTGTAGCACATTTAGTGGTAATTACAAGAGCTTGTTTTAATTACACTTGTCAAAGCCTCCGTTTTATGATGCATTATTGGTGCTGCCGTTTCAAATTCCTAACAATTCTCCACCTTTACAAGTGAAAATGAACATCCCTCTTTTCAAGTGATGTGTCCACATGATTTTTTTCCGTGCTTAGGGATGATTTTGTGTGTTGTGATAATTTAAAAGGAATTCTTTGAGGGGGAAGGGGCCAGCATCTCTTCCCAAGAATATCCATAAATTCCTGGTGTTGCCTGTTCAGAATGCTGGCTGTATTTATATGCTGAAATAGAAGGTTAAAAATTAAAACTGGGGCAGTTCAACATCTATTAAAAGTGGAAATTGGGAATTATTTTTCTTGGGATCCTCTATGGAAGAGGAGAGTAGTTTTGCTGATCATAATAATTTATGCAAATAATGAAGCTTTATCTGATTTTATCAAATGCAAACGTGGATGCACAGGGCTGTACCTGGGTGAGTGAATTCAGTGAATCCTGAGGAATTCCAGTGATCCCTGGAAACATCCAAGCTCAGGCTGGGCAGGGCTCTGAGCAGCCTGGTGGAGTTGAAGATGTTGCTGCTTGTGCAGGGTTTGGGAGATGATCCTTAAGGTCCCTTCCAGCCCAAACCATGATTTCTGAAATGCCCAAAAACTGTTTTACAGTGGGACACTCACAGCCTGCAGCTGAATTCCAGGCTCTGGGATTCACACCTAGCTCTAACCCATGGATCTGCTCATCCAGTGAACCTCGGGTTGGAAAGGACCTGGAAAACCTCCAACAATGTAGTAGAGGGAGATCATGTTTTGAGAAGATCCTGTTTTGAGAAGATCATGTTTTGAGATCGTGTTTTGTGAAGCTCATGTTTTGAGAAGGTCTTGTTTTGTGAAGATCATGTTTTGAGGTCATATTTTGAGAAGATCCTATTTTGTGAAGATCATGTTTCGAGAAGATCATATTTTGAGAAGATCCTGTTTTGAGAAGATCCTGTTTTGAGATCATATTTTGAGAAGATCCTGTTTTGAGAAGATCCTGTTTTGAGAAGATCATATTTTGAGATCCTGTTTTGAGAAGATCCTGTTTTGAGATCATGTTTTAAGATCATATTTTGAGAAGATCCTCTTTTGAGATCATGTTTAGAGATCTCTCATGTGCTGGTGCATCCCACCCATCCTGAGCTGCCAGCAGATCTCCTGTGGGATGGCAGCTCCTTAGGGAACTGCCACCACTTCCTTTTAACCTTTCATCCATTCATTTTTCCTTCAGGCTCATCCCAGGACCTGCAGATATTCCATGTGGGTTTTCCTCATTGCTGTGATCAGCATTTCCTTTGGAAAATCTTCGCTCCCAAGCCTGGTGTGACAGGAGCTCTTCCAGTCCCAGTGCCAGGTCTGGAATCCTTGGATGTCCCTTGGGAGGTCACCAGTCCCTTGGTGTCCCTTCCCCATGCCCTGATGTTGGAGATGACCCTGAAGCAAGACCTTCAAAGGACTTTCACCTGGCTGATATTAATTTATAAATTCAGACTAAACTCTTTATTTTGAAGATCATTCTTTGCCCAGAGAAATGCAAACTGGAGCTGTCTCAGCAGTTCCACTGTCAATTTTTGGGATATTAATGAATTTGGAGCTTGGAGTCTGTGCTGTGCTCTAAACCTGGGGCTGCCAAAGGTTTCAGGAGCTGAGTCTGAAATCTGCTTATAAACCTACATTAAACCACCTGATAATGAATTTTTTAATCTGTTCCTTAATAACAATTATGACCACACACACCTGGAATCTTGTTGCATCCACCAATAGATTCCTATTTTTTTTATTATTAATTATTTTAAAAAATTAATTATTAAACAGATTTTCTAGCAGCTGTTTATCTGCTCTGTTCTTCCTCACAGAGGACAAAATAAATGTGTTTTTGTTGTATGCAGTGTGAGCAGGGCTTGGTTTTGTCACAGGATGGCTCTGCAGTCAGGTACAAGGTGATTCCTGGATTTTTTTGTAGGGAAGAAATCCATTTTTCCAGTAATAGCAACTCCTACCAGTGCTGGGCCAAATCCTTTGCAAACAAAACCCAAGTTGGCCTTTAAATCTTGGTCCAATTTCCCTGTAATTGTGAAGAACCTGTACTTAATATTAGGGATCTGTTTTGGGTATTAAATTTGTGTGGTTTGGGAAGCAAAGGTGGATTTTTGAAGCTGTTCTTTAGAAAACACCCAAGCAAAGGTTTTGTTTATCAGAGTTTTTTCAGGAAGAAACAACCAACCTGTTCCAGTATCTCATTTGCACCTGAAATGCAGCATTCAGCTAATTGAAAACATGGCTATTCTTAATTATTTTCTTGCAGCTCATTGACATTCACAGGGATCTTGTTGCTGCAGCCCCATAAATATAATATTACTTTACAGGTTTTTATTTTGGCACTCAGTTCTCCTCTATTGGCATATTTATAGTCTCCTGTATAAATGAATAATTTTATTTATTATTTATTCATTTGAACTTTGCTGTGTCTGCTTTACTGTACGAGTGTTGGGGTAGAAGCTCTTTTTTGCTGAGTTTCTTACTTGCCAGCCAAATCTTCTGGTTACTTCCACAGCACAGGGCAGCAAACCTTTGGAAAAACAGATTATTTAGTATTTTATATACAATATTTCTGCTTTATCAGGGACACATCAGGGCAATGAGCAGTGTCACTGTAAAGCAGTAAAATCCAGCTGGTTTTATGATTAATTATGTTGAGGGGGAACAGGGAACCAAACGCAAAAATCAACCCAAAAAATGAACCAACTTCAAATCGAATTTCCAGGGCAAAATCTTCCATTCAGAGGGATATCCTTGGAATAAATGTTATTGCATTCCCTGATCACAGCAAGAGGAAAAAGACTTAAGCTCAGCTTAAATCCTGGAGGATAAGGATGGGTTTAATCTCTTCTGTCACTGCTGTGCCCTTGACCTGTTGTGCTTTACACCCTGCAAAGCTGTGCCCTTGTGATCATCAGAAATGGGGTGAGAGTCCAGTCAGGAGCTTCTCCCTGGGTTTGTTCCATCCCATTGCCTTCCCAAAGTCAGTTTTGCTTCCAGGGCATGGATAGAACCATGGGGAGCACGACTGGATTGTAAGAACTAAACCGAGTTCTCCTGAGCTTGATGAATATTAATGATCTCTTTTCTTTGTCACTGGCCTGTTCTGCACAGCAGGAGTGTTCTGGAGATCTTCTGTGTTTTGGGGATCATGGGATGGGTAGACATGGAATATTTGCATTGGGGACTCGTGAAGATGCCTTGCAGATATGGAATGTTAGATATGGAATATGAAGTGTGGAGTATCATATATGGAATATGAGATCTGGAATATTAGATATGGAGTATTAGCTCTGGAATATAAGATGTGGAATATGAAATGTGGAATATGAGATATGGATTATTAGATATGGAATATTAGATCTGGAATATTAGATATTGAAATATGAAGTAAGCATATGAGACATGGAATATTAGCTATGTAATATGAGATACAGAAATGAGATAGGGAATATTAGATATGGACTATGAGATGTGGAATATTAGATCTGGAATATGACATGGATTATTAGATCTGGAATATGGGGTCTGGAATATGAGATCTGGACTATTAGATATGGAATATGAAGTATGGATTATTAGATCTGGAATATGAAATATGAAATATTAGATATGGACTATGAGATCTGGAATATGAGATGTAGGTTATTAGATATGGAATATTAGATATTGAATATGAGATATGGAATATGAAATATGGAATATGTGATGTGGAATATGAGATGTGGAATATTAGATATGGAATGTGATATATGGAATATTAGATCTAGAATATGAGATCTGGAATATTAGATCTGGAATATGAGATATGGGATATTAGATCTGGACTATTAGATATGGAATATGAAGTATGGATTAATAGATCTGGAATATTAAATATGAAATATTAGATATGGACTATGAGATCT
>VXBI01013078.1:273720-313652 GCA_013397375.1 Toxostoma redivivum
ATCTTGACAAAGGGAATCAAGTCTTGTATCTGTACAATATGTGGTCTAATTGTTGTAATGACCTTTATTATTTCTAATATTATTAATATTACTAATGCTATTAATAATTTGATAATTATTAGTCACTAAAGATATTTTATTAAAAAATTATGAACCTGGAAAGTATTTGCATTGATAAATTAGGTGTTAAATCCTTTGTAGCTTGTTAAAAATCACTTGTCTGCTCTTTACACTGCAGGACTTAGAGCTTTATATATTTTTAATAAATTCCTTTGTGCATATGTGCTTTTTAAATATATTTTCTAATTTTTAATGAGTCCCCTTAATCCTAGAAAATGGGAAATAACTGCAGATGAAAAGCCAAAAACATCAATTTGCTGGGGGCAGTGTCTCTTAAAAGAACACTCATGTCATATTAGGATTGAAAAGATAAATATTTTAAATTATTCTGAATTATTTTAGATTCTTGGACATGAGAGTGGTCCTGTGGTCAAGTTTTTGAATTTAGTGGATACTTCAACCAATCTGGAGTTTCCAGAGGAATGATTCTAATTAAAGAGGACAGGAGAGTTTTGGATGCACTTTTTAACAAATATATAAAAAGATTTTATTCTTCCCAAATATCCACCTGTTTAGAATTAGATTTTCCCAAGTTTAGAAATGATTTGCCAAGTTAATTCAAAATAAAAAATAAAAATAAATCCCAGCCTGGTGCATTCTGGTCACACTTCCAAACCCATTTGGGCAAACTCAGGCAGAGCTGTTAAGGAGAGGAGGAAAAAGCCCAGAATTATGGAAAATATCCTTGATTCAATATTTTTATTATTCTGTTCCTTTTTTTTTTTAGGCCAGGCAGCTGGAGGAGAAGGAGAGGGAGCTGAAGAAACATGATGCTTACTACAAAGAGCAGCTGGCTCGGCTGGAAGAGAGGGTAAAACCTTTTTTTTCCCTTTTAATGAACATTTTTTCCCCTTTTTCCCCTTTTCTGTTCATTTCTGCTCCTGGTTATATTTACAGGAAGACTTTTTTAAGGAGATAAAGATTAAAATTCTGGCCAGAGGGGTTATTTTTATATTGCTGCTGCTGTTTCTGCCTTAATATTGACAAGGTGAAAGGTTTGATGGGAGAATATTTCTTTTCTTTACTAACAAAGTTCTCACATTTGCTGTGGGATTTCATCTGTCACGGTAATTACAGACAGAAAAATGAAATAATGAGGTTATTTTATACCAATGCTGATGAAGAGCCAGTGGAAGCGAAGAAGTGTCACCAAGTAAAGTAATTTAAATTAAAATAANAGATCTGGAATATTAGATCTGGAATAGGATACATGGGATATTAGATCTGGAATGTGAAGTGTTGTGGGACAAGTTTCCAGAGCAGCTGTGGCTGCCCCTGGATCCCTGGAAGTGTCCAAGGCCAGGCTGGACCCTGGGGTTTGGAGCAGCCTGGGATGGTGGGAGGTGTTGGGGTTGGAATAAAATGATTTTTCAGGTCCCTTCCATCCCAAAGCATTGCATGAATCCAGATTTGGGCTGAATTTTAAGTGGTTCTGTAAGCAGCAGGTCTGGGAGGTCAGCAGGGATTATGTGTCAGAAGAAACAAACCATGATCCATACAAAAAATGGGAATTTGGCAGTGGAACTGTTCATGGAATGAGCTCTGGAAAACTGCAGTTAGTGAGGCAAGGCTGATTTAAATGCTGCTGGACAGGGAATGTGCTCCATGGAATTCTGATGGAGAGGCTGGCACAGGACAGAGTTTGATTCATCCAAAATTTGGCTTTTTGGGGCATTTTTGAAGAAATTGCACAAAAGACCCCAATAATTTCCAATTAGTTTTCTGCATTTTTCCAGATAAACCTGACATATATGTGGGTTTTTTTTTTTGGCACCATTATATAATAAATTTAATTTATATTTAACATTTTTTAACATGCTTCAGGACATAGAAACAAAGGTAAGCAGTTGAATAAGGAAACAAGGGAAAATCCGAATTTTTTAATGTAATCCTTGGGTGTTTGCTAAAAAACCCCAAAAATTAATCTTGACAAAGGGAATCAAGTCTTGTATCTGTACAATATGTGGTCTAATTGTTGTAATGACCTTTATTATTTCTAATATTATTAATATTACTAATGCTATTAATAATTTGATAATTATTAGTCACTAAAGATATTTTATTAAAAAATTATGAACCTGGAAAGTATTTGCATTGATAAATTAGGTGTTAAATCCTTTGTAGCTTGTTAAAAATCACTTGTCTGCTCTTTACACTGCAGGACTTAGAGCTTTATATATTTTTAATAAATTCCTTTGTGCATATGTGCTTTTTAAATATATTTTCTAATTTTTAATGAGTCCCCTTAATCCTAGAAAATGGGAAATAACTGCAGATGAAAAGCCAAAAACATCAATTTGCTGGGGGCAGTGTCTCTTAAAAGAACACTCATGTCATATTAGGATTGAAAAGATAAATATTTTAAATTATTCTGAATTATTTTAGATTCTTGGACATGAGAGTGGTCCTGTGGTCAAGTTTTTGAATTTAGTGGATACTTCAACCAATCTGGAGTTTCCAGAGGAATGATTCTAATTAAAGAGGACAGGAGAGTTTTGGATGCACTTTTTAACAAATATATAAAAAGATTTTATTCTTCCCAAATATCCACCTGTTTAGAATTAGATTTTCCCAAGTTTAGAAATGATTTGCCAAGTTAATTCAAAATAAAAAATAAAAATAAATCCCAGCCTGGTGCATTCTGGTCACACTTCCAAACCCATTTGGGCAAACTCAGGCAGAGCTGTTAAGGAGAGGAGGAAAAAGCCCAGAATTATGGAAAATATCCTTGATTCAATATTTTTATTATTCTGTTCCTTTTTTTTTTTAGGCCAGGCAGCTGGAGGAGAAGGAGAGGGAGCTGAAGAAACATGATGCTTACTACAAAGAGCAGCTGGCTCGGCTGGAAGAGAGGGTAAAACCTTTTTTTTCCCTTTTAATGAACATTTTTTCCCCTTTTTCCCCTTTTCTGTTCATTTCTGCTCCTGGTTATATTTACAGGAAGACTTTTTTAAGGAGATAAAGATTAAAATTCTGGCCAGAGGGGTTATTTTTATATTGCTGCTGCTGTTTCTGCCTTAATATTGACAAGGTGAAAGGTTTGATGGGAGAATATTTCTTTTCTTTACTAACAAAGTTCTCACATTTGCTGTGGGATTTCATCTGTCACGGTAATTACAGACAGAAAAATGAAATAATGAGGTTATTTTATACCAATGCTGATGAAGAGCCAGTGGAAGCGAAGAAGTGTCACCAAGTAAAGTAATTTAAATTAAAATAACAACCAAAAAAAGTGAAGTGTGAAGGGACAGAGTGAATTTCTGCTTTCAGTGGGTGGAATTAGTGATTCCTCCACCAGTACACGGAGAGTTTAATTTTAATTCCAAGTTTATACCATGTTTAAAAAGCACTTCTGTCTTTTTATCTCATCACAGACTTGAAATTAAACTGTAGAGAGCAGCTTGGGAAGCTGTGGGACTTGCTTACAGTGGCTTAACATATTGCTGTTAACATTCCTATTCTTTATAGGGTATTATTTTATAGGATGTTAATTTCAAATAATTACTGCTGTCATCATTTCCTGGCTCCCAAGTTGGTTGTAACCTCCAGCCTGAATTCATTTGCCTCCTTTACCCCTCTGCCTTCTTCCTGATCATATATATTGGAGATTAAATCAGATTTTTTTTTTTGTTAGTTGGTTAAAATTATTAACAAGGTACACATCCATTGATGCAGCTTAGCAGGCCAGAAGAAAATTTCTTATTTTTCTGGATTAGGAGGTAGAATGTGCTGCATGAATTATCAGTATATATAATTTGTCTTAATGAATATTTTAAATTGAGGGTACATGTGATACCATGGCAGTGTTTTGTCCCCCTTTTTGAAGGTGACATTAATGAATTGCCATGTTCTTGGCAATGAGAGTTTGAAAGGATCAGAGGAAATCAGTTTAATGCTTCTAAATTGGTGCTGTTTAAATAACAGCTAAAAATTAAGATATTTCACCAAAAAACTCCACAGAACACTTTCCTTTTTCTCCAGTAACTGGCTTGGTGTTAGAGGAAAAAGCTTCAGTGGGATTGTGCCCAGACTGGGTTTTTCTGGGGTGGCTGGAGCTGTGCTCTTAGTGTGGAATAATTCATGGCAAAGGATGTCTGATAAACCATGCATCTTGGACAGCTTTTTCTTTCACCTTTTTTTACCTTTTACATCTTTTTAGATGTTTTTCTTGGCTATTTTTCATATTTTTCATGTAGGTCACTGGTCCAGTGGCTTCACTTGCCCCTGTTAGTGAAGCCTCCAATGTGTGTAAATCCATTTTTGTGCTGTGCAAGGGAGATAATGAACTGTAAATAACTTTATTTGAGTTCTGCTGGAGTGCCACCTCCAGGGGATGTGAAATAGGAAATTCTGCCACCTCTTGGTTTCTCTGCTTGTCTTGGAAATCTCCAGGATTGCAGCAGGTGGTTCTCAATTCCTTGTTTTATACCATGGCTGATGAACTCTGTGTCAGAGTGGAATTTTTGTGGTACCAAGCCTTGTCTTTTCATTCTGACTCCTCATGTGTGAGATAAAATCCTCTGCTTTTCCAGGTTGTCATCAAGGTAAATTTTCATCTCTCTCCTACACAAAAAAGTGCTGTTCCAGCTCTGAGAGGAGCGAGCTCTGTGTTCCAAATCTGACTGGGAATTTCTTCAGAGAGGTGGAGATTGCAGAGGGAAAACCTGGACAAGCAGAGAGGTCACAGCTCCTGCAATCCCACCTTCCCTCACTGGCTCACCTGTGAGCTTCTGTGCTGGGAATTTTGAAAATTGGGGTGGAAATAGAGCTTTTTTAAAAAAAAAAAAAAAAAGAAAAAGAAAAAAAAAAGGAAGGTCTGAAAATGACAGAGCATGAAAAGAGGCTGGTTTGTTGTTCCTGAACTTGTCCTGATTTCAGTGGAGACAGAGCATGGGCTCCTCAGCAGAGAGAAGTTCAGGACAGGAGGTGGGGTGGGAGCAAGTGGAACAAATGTCAGGATGAAGAAATGTTCAATCCGAGTCTGTCACCTGTGACAAAGAATGCTAATTACAATCTCAGATCATTCCCACATCAAATAAGCACACTTTAAAAACACTTCAGTTATGTCTATGTGGTATTTCTGGCTGTTGCATCATGGAGTGTCAGAGCTCATCTCGATGATTAATTGGCTTTTTGATTATTTAGCCTTTTCAATTAGAAGCTTCGTATTTGTGTTCTCAGTGCTGCTGAAAAAACAATGCAGACGTTGATAATAAAGGGAGATGACAACAGAACAGATTAGTGTCAGCACAGCGTGCTCCTTATGGAGAAAATTATCCATATTCAGTGCCAGATGAAGCCTGTCAATTATAAAATATTTCAGTGACTGAGGGAAGATGCTCAACCTTTACAGGATATTAATACAGGACAAAATAACTGTGCACAAGTGACAGCTGCGATAGTAAAACATCAACAATTCTATTCTCCAGGGGAATAACTGTTCATAAATTTGGTTTATGTGCTAAAAACCTTTTGATACTTCCCCAAAACCCAGCAATTCCCCTAACAGCTGCCAGTGTTTCTAGGTCAAAGATAGCACATAAGCTATTAGTTATTACATGCTCCAGAGCAGCAGAGCAATAGCAGAGAGTTTAACAAAGCAGTTCAAGAACAGCCTTGCCCTGCTCTGCATCTGACTGGGAGGTGCAGCTGTGATTTAGGGGTTCACACATCAGGCTTGGAGGGAAATTTGTCACAGTTTTTCATCATGGTGGTTCTTGACTAGAGCAAAACCCAGAGATAAAACAGTGCTGAAGTCACTGAGTTTGGTGTGCCCCACACTGTGTTAATTATTTAATTACATGGTGCAAGGTCCTGCACAAGGGTCAGGGCAATCCAAGCACAAATCCAGGCAGAGGGGAGAAGAGGATGGAGAGCAGTCCTGGGGAAAGGACTTGGGGATTTTGGGGAATGAGAAGCTGGACATGCCCTGGCCATGGGCATTGGGACCCAGAACCCCCCATGGGCAGCAGGGGAGGGGAGAATTCTGTCCCTCTCAGGTGAGACCCCACCTGCAGAGCTGTCCCAGCCTGGGGACAACAGCAGAAGAGCCTGGAGCTGCTGGAGAGATTCCAGAGGAATCCATGGAGCTGCTGCAGGGCTGGAGCCAGGCTGGGAGAGCTGGGGGTGCTCACCTGGAGAGGAGAAGGATCCAGGGAGAGCTTCCAGCACATTCCAGGGCCTGAAGGGACTCCAGGAGAGCTGGAGAAGGGACTGGGGACAAGGGACAGAGGGACAGCACACAGGGAATGGCTCCCAGTGCCAGAGGGCAGGGATGGATGGGATCTTGGGCTGGAATTTCTGGCTGGGCTGGAATTGCCAGAGAATCCCTGGATCCCTGGAATGTCCAAGGCCGGGCTGGATGGGACTTGGAGCACTCTGGGATGGTGGAAGGTGTCCCTGCCTGTGGTAGAAGGTGGAACTGGGTGATCCTGAAGGTCTTCTCTAACCCAAACCATTCTGTGACTCTCTAAGGAGAAAATAAATTTGTTTTGGAATAAAGAAGAGCCCCAGTGTGAAATCAGAGCCCTTTTTCAAGGAATCCATTCCTACCCTGTGTGCCACATGCTCAGAATGTCTGTCCTCACTCAATGCAATTGAGTCATTGAAGCTGTTCCATTTCTGGTGTTTATAGGAAAAATTGTTGATATCTTCACTGTCTTGTCCCTCTAATTCCAGTGGAGAGGTGCAGTATTTTTGCCTGCTTTCAGTGCCAGTCCCAAGCCCCAGTGTCCATAGATTTTATTCATAACCAGCTCTGCATCTCCAGTGTCCCTTTGCTGTGCAGCTCCCAGTCCCCATCACCACTTCACACAATGTTCATGCAGAGCAGCTGACATCCCAGTTTTCCTTCACCCTGTTGCTTTTGCTTTACAACATTTTTTATGTAGGACACATGACCCTCTCCTGCTTCTCGTTGTAGTTTTGGCATCACACAGACACTCAGTGAGCTGTGTCTGCTCCTGCTCTGGCTCTGAGACTGATGGGACTCCCCAGTTCCAATTTCCTCCAGCAAACCCAGCTATTTTCATGTTGCACTGCTTCCTAATGCTAATATGCATCATTAGGAGAATCCTGCCCCAAGTCATGGGAGCAGAAGGAAATTAATTTTAATACCCTGCTGTATGACACAACGACTTAGTTTATCAGTGTGAATGAGCAAGATATGGATCCCCATATTAATCATAATATTTTCCACTGGAGCCAAGTTTCTGTGCTCCTGAGTTTCCTAGAAATACTTGAAAGTGTTGAGCAGTTTGGATGTGAATGTGGTAATGGGGTGAGGTAATAGATTATCCTGGAGCTGAATCTGAGGGGTGGCTCAGGGAGGTGAGGAAGGGGCTCAGCCTGGAGAAAAAGGGGGGATCAGGGGGGACCTTGTGGCTCTGCACAACTCCCTGACAGGAGGGGACAGCTGGGGGGATTTGGGATCTGCTCCAGGGAACAGGGACAGGAGGAGAGGGAACAGCCTCAGGCTGGGCATGGGGAGGTTTGGAAATTTTAGGGAAAATTCCTTCCTGGAAAAGGCTGCCCACCCTGGCAGTGCTGGAATCCCCATCCCTGCAGGGATTGAAACAACTTGAAGATGTGGCACTTGGGGACATGGCTCACCTTGATGATCTCAGAGGGCTTTTCCAGCCTGAACAATTCCACAGTTCTGCCATTCTGTAGGAGTTTGGAGGTTTCACTGTTACCTTGATTCACCACACATTTAACAGCTGGAAATCACTGCTCTGACAGATCTTGGCCCATTCCACTGCCCCACACAGCCTTGTGGTGGGGCTTGGTGGCCTTTTGTGGGGACACTCCTGCTCCACAGAGGGCTCAGTGCCAGATCCCAGCCTGGGAATGCAGACATTAAGTTCAGGAAATGCTGATCCACTTCTCTGCATCCATTTTTCCCCCTGACTTAAACGTTGAGGAAGGATTTGCAAATCCCAAGCTCGACACTTAATTTGGGGATTCTGCTTTCCATGGAGGCTGTCAAGGAGCATTAACCTTAAGGTAAGATGAGCACACAGAGCACAAAGCTCTGAGCTGATGGCACATTCTATCCCAGGTGTTAAATGGTATTATCCATCCTGCTTGCTACAGTAAATAGGATTTTGCTATTATGATGTGTCAGGATTTTCAGAGAAATCAAATTTACTAGACACTAAACTGCCATCCTCACTGCTGAGCAGCTTTATTCTGGGATCTTGTATTCATCCTAATCCTGTTGGTAGGAAATGCTTATACCAATTGTGTGGGGAAATTATAACTTAATGATCTCTTCCTTTTTCTATTCAAGGCTTAGGATGGCCCAGCATGCTTTGCAGTGATAGTCTCAGTGCTGAGCTGAGGAGCTCCTCTGCAGCTTCCCAGCCAGCAATTGGCTTTTGTGGGAGTTTCTCAGCAGCAGAAGTGCTCAGGTGCCAACAATGCCAGCCCCACATTTGTTGAGATGCTTCAGAGCCTTGTTTACCTTTTCAGATCTCAACAACTCAGTAATCAGAAGTGTTTGCTGGGCTTTTTGTTAAGTGGAGTTTGCAAGATGTAGATAACAGAGGGGGGACAGTGCAAAGCAGGATAATAACCACAAACATTTTCATTCCCTACGAGGTAGTTTAGCAATGTAAAGGGTTTTTTTTTGTTCCTATTTGTGTTATTCTGTTTACTCTCTGTGATCTCACGTGGCTGTAGCACTGAGAATTCCATAAGCAGAGGATGATTCTGCTCTCACCTCTTGTGTTTAGAAATCTGTATTTGCCAGAGCAAACATGTTTACTCTCCCCACATTTGTGTGCATTCCTTCACACGTTCCAAAGCCAACTAGCAGGGATGTAGGTGCATGTTTGGAGACTTGAGGCTGGATCCAGCCAAGTAGGAAATTATTTTGGCTGATGAGCACTTAGGGAAGAGGCAGGGACAGCTCAACAAACCTGGTGTTCTTGTTCCCATGAAGGCATGGAATTACTCCAATATTCCCTAAATATCCGTGGTTTGAAAGAAAATAGTTCCATCATTCCCACTCTGCTCCTATTTTTGAGATCCTCTCAGTGTTTGTGTCCTGTTTCTGTTTGCCTGGCTCTATTTCTCTTTCTGTAGCAAATAAATAAATGTATATATGCACACACACAGAGTCAATACTTTAACTCTATTTCCAAGCACTTTTCCAATAGAAGCAATAAAATAGATTACAGCTTCCATGAGATGAATTCCACCAACTGCCATATCATCTCATTGTTAATGAATTGTGTTATTTCTGTGAAGTTACTGAGGCCTTTTCCTTTTTAAATGGATATTCAGCTTTCACAGCAGCTTCTTGCAGCTCTCCCAAATCGCTCTGGTGGGAGACCTGAGGAGAAAATCAAGATATATTAATTTCTCATTTTGTACTTGGGCCATGAGACTTTTCTATGTCTCAGCTCATGTGCTGCACCAGGGAGATAAAAGTAAGAGTTCATCAGACTTTCCCAGTGCTTTGTATTTCCACACTGCTCCTGAAAACCCACCCTTTTTAGCACTGACCAGAGCATAATGTTTTTGTCAGTTTAGCATAATAAAGCTGTCAACCCACCCTGTGATCTTGCCAATATTAGAAAATTCCTCTTTTCAGATTTCATTCTGTTTGGGGGACAGAGCTTTTGTTGAATTGCTTCTTGCCTGGCAGGTTGAGATTAGGAAACTTGCTACCAATTACAATATCTGAAACCTCCTCCTGATTGACAGCCTGGGCTGGAGTGTTGTATGCAATGCTCTGCCTCCATATCTTGCCCAGCCACAATCATTATTCTGAACAATTGGGTCTCAGCCTTCTTTTCCTTTTTTTCCTCCTCATAATCTTTTATTTACCATTTCTGACTAGGTAGCTAAGATGTTTATTATTAAACACACACCTCAGCCATGTGGTTTTTCCCTCAAGTGCACCAAAAATGCAAAGTTTCATATTTGCTGTGAAAAATACCTGCTTCAGTCTCATCATTCACTATCACATATCCAATCAATAGCAAGGCTGAAATGCTGCTTAATAACAAAATGAGGAGTTGTTCCACGCTGAAGAGCAGCTATTGATGTTTCTCTAAATGTTTGTTTATAGATTATTCTCCATTGTGGATGCATGTCTTTATAGAGAACAAAAAACCCCTGTGATAACCAATATTCCAGGATTTTTCCTGCTGTGCACTAAGACACCTGATAACTTTTAATGTGGAACCACAGTTTCATACAGGTTGTTGCAGTTTTTTATTTCTGCAGCATGTGCAAAAAAAAAAAAAAAGTTTAGAAAGACTTCTGATTATTTTGTAGTTTGAGGAAAAAGACTTATTTCTGTGTTTTTATTTTGGAAGAATTAGCACAAGTCTGAGGGGTGATGGTATCTGGATGGAAACCGATAACTCAGAGTCCTGGAGCTGGGATGTGTTTATAGAATCACAGAATAATTTGGGTTAAAAGGCACCTAAAAAGTCATCCAGCTCCACCCCCTGCCATGGGCAGGGACACCTTCCACTATCCCAGATTGCTCCAAACCGCCTGGGAATTAACTGCCAGCCTGGAGAAGGGAAGGATCCAGGGAGAGCTTCCAGCACATTCCAGGGCCTGGAGGGGCTCCAGGAGAGCTGGAGAGGGACTGGGGACAAGGGACAGAGGGACAGCACACAGGGAATGGCTTCAGACTGGGAAAGGGGAGATTTGGGAAGGCATTGCTGGCTGGGCTGGAATTCCCAGAAAAGCTGTGGCTGCCCCTGGAAGTGTCCAAGGCCAGGTTGGATGGGGCTTGGAGTACCCTGGGATAATTGGAATCCCAGTGAGGCCAAGTTTATCCAGCACCAGTCACGTTTGGAGTCAAAATTCCAGCATTGCCTCAGCCCCTCTTGGTGACCGTGGGGTTTTTTGAATGTAGCTTCATCTGTGCTTTTCCCCTTCTCCTTCTTATGGAGCAAAAAAAAAAAAAAAAGCTGTCACGAGAGGGAAATGTTTTAAATAGGCAAAAAGGAACAAACTGAAGGAATTTTTTGAATGTTAAAAGCTGTGTTTATTGCTTTGCATAGGATATGGCAAAATGTTTTAACATATGGGGAGTTAATGAATAAGCAGCTTTAGCTTCACCCGGGTCTGTTCCCTCCTCCCACCATCTTCCCATCACAGGCTGAAGTTTGGGAACAAATACAGTGCTAAGTTAATTCTGGATTAAAGCAACCCTCAGGGAGGTGCTTTGCAGGATTTCTTAGTTGAGGTAAAATAATTAGAAATTATTAAAACTGTAAATTGAAGTGATCATTCTTCTGTGCTGGCCCTGCTGAGGGACCTCAAATCCTGGGGCAGCTCTGGGCCCCATCAGGATGAGGAAGACCTGGAGGGGCTGGAGAGGGTCCAGGGAAGGGAATGGAGGTGCTGGGGGAGCGGGGAAGGGGCTGAGCCTGGAGGAAAGGGGGATCAGGGGGGACCTTGTGGCTCTGCACAACTCCCTGACAGGAGGGGACAGCCGGGGGGATTTGGGATCTGGGAACAGGGACAGGAGGAGAGGGAACGGCCTCAGGGTGGATTTTAGGAAAATTCCAATATGGAAACAATGGTCAGGCACTGGAAATGCCCAGGGCGGTGCTGGAATCCCCATCCCTGCAGGGATTTCCAAGCCCTGTGGATGTGGCACTTGGGGACATTGATGGCCTTGGCAGTGCTGGCAATGGTTGGACTCAACCTCAGAGAGGTTTTCCAACCTGAATGATTTGAGGATTAGAGGAAAACAATCCCTTTTTGCCTAACCATTAATTAGTAATTACTCTCATTAGAAAGCAATAATGTTTATGAGAAACCATGCTTTTAAAAAATTGTAAATAATCCTGCAAACCCAATGGCTGAAATGATGGAATCATAGGAATACTCTTCCTTTATTACAGGAAGACTCACTGCCTTCATTTTCACTGCTGTCACTCTGAGTGATATTTTAATTTTTCCTGCCCCTAAAAATAGTCCAGTCCCATAACTGATAGATAAATGAGAGAATCCCCAGGAAATGCTGCTGAACGTTTCTGTTTGCCAGCACAATAAATGCAGAAGGCACTGAATGTCCTCTTACATCAAGAGGAGGCGGCTAATGAGTAAATGATGGGAAAAGAGATTTTGAAAATAAATGATCAATCCAATCTAAGTTGAAAAACAATTTATTAATAACTTGTCCTTCAGTGGGAGAGAGGGAGCTGGAGATGGACCACTGACATCTGGCAGCAATGGATTTTTGGGAAGTTGATTTAGGTTTATGAAGAGTAAGCTGTGGTTTAGACCCAGCTTTGTCCTTGTGAGTTTTGCTGTTGTGTTTTTCACTGTAGTGTTACAGAGAAAAAAAATTGAATTTTTGTTTCTGTAATGTAAAGCTGGGTTTGAGGAAAGCTTTGTGTAAAGGATACAGCTCTTACAATGCCTGAGGAAATCTGGGCTCTGCACCACGTCCTGCTCTGGGTTTGGCATTTTTTCACCTCATTTTGTTGTGCTTTTCATGTGCAGGAGGTCAAGCCCTGCCCAGGAGCACTTGTGTCCAGTGGCAACATCCTTAAAATCAGGGGGAGTCTGGCCACAGTGGGAGCTGAAGCAAAACTGGGATGTGACCCCAGTGCAGAGAGAAGAGAGCTGTACCAGCTCTTTCTTACATTATTTGTGGCACACATCCAAGCTTTGGCCAGCCTTGGCCACAGGAATGAAAAATTTAAGTAAAGGTTTTTCTTCTGCCTTGAGAATTCCCTACAGAAAGGCAAAATTCTGTGGTTTTCTGTGTTGTGTGAAACTCCCTCAAAACTAAAACAAATTTAAAACTGGGAGAAGGAACTCTCAAAGATGATCAGAGGGGGTTGTAGGAAGAAAATGGGAGAAAATAGGAGAGAAGAGAGAAAATCAGAGTAATGGACTTGGTGACAAACCTAGTGACAACATCTTTGCAGCCAAATTTTTGCTTTAAAGAGCAAAACCAATATGTCTTGGGCACTGCAAATTTCCTTTTGAATCTCTAATCCTTCGTTTGTTCAGGAGAGATGAGATGGCATCAACTTTCTATTCACCTGGAAAAATAATGTGTCATTTTTACACTAATCCTTGAAAGGTGGAAGTTTCCTCTCTTTTTTCTTTTCTATTTTTTTTTCTGATTGAACTTTTTAAACTTTTTCCACCCTCTTTGTGGGTTCTGTTTCTGCCATCAGCTCAGTATGAGATAGGCCCAGCTCTGCTCAGCTGGGCTCGTTGTTGCTCTTGGTTTTAATTGGGAATTTGACACAGCAGAAGTGGATGAACCCTCAGAGCTGGGGCTGGGGACAGAAATGACCCTTTTAAATTCAGAAATGCTGTGCTGATGGTGTGTTCAGCCCCTTCAGCATGTCAGGGAGAAATGAAAGCTCCCAGATCTCACTCCTTTGGAAGCAAAAAGCATTTTCATACCTGAGAGCTGGGACTTTTCAATGCACATCTATTGACATGCATATTGCTGTGCCTCAAAGGCCTTTCCTTTTGTAGCAGGGGAGGATAATCATGTGTTTGAAATCAGGAGATGCTCTCCTGCCACTTTAGAAATCTTTATTTTTTCCCTCATGTTAGAAATTTTTATTTTTTCCCCTCATCAGGGAGTTTAACCCTTTGCAGGCCATAATCACTGAGGAAATTTATGCACAGGAAAACACCAAAGCAGAGCTGTGATAATTAGGAAGCAAATCCAAATGAACCATAGCAGAGGAGTTCAAATATTTATCTGATTCTCAGAAGAGAGTTAGGATTGCTTTACATGTCTTACCTTAATAAGGTAAGGTTTTTTTTCATATCTGGTACCACTTTAATCTACTTCAGAGATTTTTTTCCTGCAACAAAAATTGTCTGTGTATTTATCACCTTAAAGCCAAAAGAAGATATTCCCTGTTTTCCATGGACTGAGACAGTAATGCAGAATATTTTCTGCTGTTTGATACTGTATGTGTTTTTAAAAGCACTGCAGATAATTTTTCAGATAAATTTGCAGATAAACCCATGCCAGCTTTGATGTCTGTTCATGCCAAGCTTCCTGTGGATTTCAGGAGTTCAGAGAATCATGGATCAGAATGGTTTGGGTTGGAAAAGACCTTAAAGCTCATCCAGTTCCAACCCCAGGGACACCTTCCACCATCCCAGGCTGCTCCAAGCCCCCTCCAGCCTGGCCTTGGACATTCCAGGGATTCAGGGGCAGCCACAGCTTTTTTGGGAAATCTCTGCCAGGGCCTCACTGGAATTGCTTTTGTTTCATCCCTTGGGAAATTCACCATTTTTTCACTGCCTCGCTTCCAGCAGGCAAGAGAAGAGCAGTGGAACCATCCAGATATTGAGTGAATTCTCTGATAAATTCAAGGAGGCAGCACACAATTCATTATCCAGAGACATGAGTTAAAATGTACAGTCTTTTCCTGTAACCATTTTATTCAGCAGCATGTGAGGGTGTGATTCTGAATGACTATTTACTCATTTCTGGCACTCCTTGTCTGACATGTGTGCATCCTACTTCCCTTTGTGGATCACACTGCAGCTTTGAAGATAGGGAATTGTTGTTTTTAATATTGGGCACCTCCTGCCTCACGTGCATTTGCTGTGCAGTGCAGTGAAACAGCAAAATGCAGCTTACAAAACTGAATATTACACTGGCTTATACTGAAATACCTCATGCATCAGTTTTCAGCAAAGCCTACTTTGGGGTATTTGCAGCAGTGTTAGGGCTGGATGTGTTTGTGGCTTTTTGGGATTACAACAATAATACAAAGATTTTCCCTCTTTTACTCATTCCCATCTCCTGCTGGTTTTTGGTTTTGAGAGCTTTGCATTCAGCAGGTAAAGCTGGAAGAGGGCACAACTCACAAAAAAACAAAACCAAAAACAAAACCACCTTTTTGGAAGCTCTGGAATGCTCTGTAAAGAGGAAGAGGGGATGGAATTCTGCCCCTGTGCTCAACTCAGGTGAGACCCCACCTGCAGTGCTAACCAGCCCTGGGGACACAGCAGGACCTGGAGCTGCTGGAGAGATTCCAGAGGAATCCATGGAGATGCTGGAGGGCTGGAGCCAGGCTGGGAGAGCTGGGAGTGCTCACCTGGAGAGGAGAAGGATCCAGGGAGAGCTTCCAGCACATTCCAGGGATTAAAGGGGCTTCAGGAGAGCTGGAGAGGGACTGGGGACAAGGGACAGAGGGACAGCACACAGGGAATGGCTTCAGACTGGGAAAGGGGAGATTTGGGAATTAGGAATTGCTGGCTGGGCTGGAATTGGCAGAGAATGGCTGGAATGGCCAAGGAAGGATTGGAGCAGCCTGGGATGGGGGGAGGTGTCCCTGGAATGAGCTTGGAGGTCCCTTCCCAGGCAAGGCAGTCCAGGATTCTGGGATTCAGGACACTCAGAATCCATTGCCAGGGATTGGGATGGAAAATGGGGATGGAAAAGAGAGGAAAAGGGAAGGGAGAGCCTTGATGGTTTGCTGAGATTGCAAGGGAAGGGCCTGGATCCATCAATTCCTTGGAGAGGAGATGGATCCAAGCTCAGGTTGTGGAGAGCTG
Source organism: Toxostoma redivivum (assembly GCA_013397375.1). Classification (NCBI taxonomy): domain Eukaryota; kingdom Metazoa; phylum Chordata; class Aves; order Passeriformes; family Mimidae; genus Toxostoma; species Toxostoma redivivum. Next base: position 289,369 of record VXBI01013078.1, read on the forward strand.
GGAATTGGCAGCCTGGAGAAGGGAAGGATCCAGGGAGAGCTTCCAGCACATTCCAGGGCCTGGAGGGGCTCCAGGAGAGCTGGAGAGGGACTGGGGACAAGGGACAGGGACAGGACACAGGGAATGACTTCAGGTTGGGAGAGGGGAGATTTGGGAAGGCATTGCTGGCTGGGCTGGAATTGCCAGGGAATCCCTGGATCCCTGGAATGTCCATGGAAAGGTTGGACAGTGGGGCTTGGAGCGCTCTGGGACAGAGGGAGGTGGACTGGGATAGAATGGGATGAGCTTTAAGGTCCCTTCCAACCCAACCCATCCTGTGATTCTTTAAGAAGAAAATCAAAGTTGTTTTGCAATAAAGAAGAGCTCCAGTGTGAAATCAGAGCCTTTTTTCTGGAATTTTCACAGGAATGCGTTCCCTGTGTGCCAGAGCTCGGGAGCTCAGTCTGTCCTTACTCCAGGCACTTCCCTGTAGCTGAAGCTGTTCCATTTGCTGAGTTTAAATGAAAAACTGTTGATATCTTTCCTCCCATGTCCCTCTCATTCCACTGAATAGGTGCAATATCTTTTGATTTTATACTTCCAAATAATTCCTTGCCAGCCAAACACTCCCCATGAAACAAATCCAGCCCAGACTGTATTCATTGCACCTCTCAAACAGCTTTCATGAGCCTCCCTCCCTCTCAAGAGTTTCTGCTGCTCTTGTCACTGAATTTTTTGGAAACTTAGTTTAATTATATGTTTAAAATAATGTGCAGAACGCTGATGATTTGTGAATCTCTTGTGGCTGAGCAGGCAGGAGTTTTTCAGTGGCATCTCAACTGAGCAAAACAAAATAATGCTGTGTATAGGTGAAATGAATTATTGGGTAATAGTAAAGGTTGGGCTTCCTTTTGTTAGAAACTGTGCAGAAATTGGGGTGTTTAAAAGGCTTTTTAAAAAGCAGTAAATGACCCTTTTAAATTCAGAAAACATCAATGAATTTTTTTCTTTGAATTGTTGCCATGAACTGACAAGAGATTATTTCAGGTACTTGTAAAATTGAAAGAACTTCATGAAAACCTGAAAAATCCTTACAAGACCTGTGCTTTTATATTGGAAAATCAAGTGTAAAGTGCTGTGTGTGTTTGTACCATGCAGCATGTGGGATGTTTTTGAAGTGGGAGTTTTACCAGTGGTTGACAGAACAAGGATTTAGTGCCAGTATTTGAGGGGACATTTGATGTCTTTTTACTGCAGTAGGTGTTGCAATTAAAAGTTTTCAGACATGTGAACCTCTTTTTATGTGTCTGAGTTTACTGGCAGTGTTTTACTCTTCTTGCCCAGGCTTTAAGAATTTGAAGACAAAATAAATGGGAAATTTCAGGGTGCAGCTGCCATAAATACAATTATTGCTGGCAGGAATTCCTGGCCCTGCACAGGACAGTTCCAAAAATCCCACCCTGTGCCTCAGAACCTTGTCCCTATGAGATAATTCCAGATTTTACAGTAGCAAAAGGGATGTTTATCAAAGATATGGGAGCTTTTGAGAGCCACTTTATTAATTTGGAGGAAGAAAAAAGAGAAAAAATATTGATTGTATCAAATTTATCCTCAATGCTCTCATAATTTATAAAGTAAAATGCAAAACTCTAAATTACAAGTATTTCCATATGTTATCAGCTGGGGAATCAATACAGGGATGGAATTTATCCAGCTGGACCTGTTGCTGTGAGGAGTGAAGGAGAATTGTAAATGATTGAAGGATCTACAATGTGGAATTCTCTCACTTGTGAGGTGTTATTTGGGCATAACACAAGTCTCAAAAAGAGCATTTGTGGCTTTAAATTATGATGTCTTTGTAAATCTCAGTGCTTTGAGTGCTCAAAGCCCATCCAGTTCCATGGCAGGGACACTTCCACTATCCCAGGGAGTTCCATGCCCCATCCAGCCTGGCCTTGGCCATTCCAGGGGTGAATCCCATCCTAAAAGACAAATTCCAGGATGGATACAGTTATCCACTTTATGACCCTACCCAGGGAAATGTTGAATTCACCGATTTTACTAAAAGAAATGGCTGTGGTGGGGGAACATTGTGTGTGACATGAAGTGCATTCACAAAAACAGCTAAAGGAGGGAAAAGGTGGAGAAATGCAGGTGTGCAGCACAATGGAACACTTGGAGTGAGAAGGAAAAATAAAGATTACAGTGGAAAAATATCCATCTGTAGGACAGAACATCTCCCCAATACCTGTGGGGTGGCTGAAATGCAGAATAACAGCTCTGGCACTGCAGGAGGGAGATGGGAAAGGGCAGTGGGAATAAACAGAATAAACAGTGGGAATAAACAGAATAAATAGGAATGAGGAATGCAGGAAAAGGGAGCCCAGGAAAGAGTAGGAATCATCTCCAGAGGTCACAAAACACAGTTACAAATGAAGAAGGTTTGTAGAAGTTTGTTTTTGAATTATTTGGCCTCGTGTCATCCAGTTATAGGAATTTTGTGGATTTTGTGTTATTAAGAGCAATGCTGTGAGTTTTTAAACTTCCAGATCAATGTATTTGGTGCTGATAATTCCACTGTGTCAGGCTTTCATTTTGCTCGGTCCTGGAATTTATCTGAGCAGATTTTTAGGGAGATCCCCCTTGGCAGAGTTAGGGCTGCTCTTCCTTCAGTTTCTGAGCTCAGTGGGGCTGCTGGGACCCACTCTTGGAAGAGCACTGAAAAATTCTCACATTACTTGGATTGAAATGTGCTCAGAGCTTGTTTCCTTTCTTGCTGAGCAGTGTTCTCATCTAATCTGAGTGTAAAATGCACTTTACTTGGATTAAGGTGCTTATCACTCATCCAAATACCAACATGGTTTTTGATCAGGGATTTTTTAATATCCTCAGCATTTTTGTTGTACCAGTGCTGATACCTCCTCACTGCTCTCACCTGGTGTTCAAAGCAGCTGCCAGAGACCATCCTTGAATTCTTCAGTTGCTTCACCATCACCAAAACCTGTTATTGATATGTAGATTTTTACAGTTTGGCTTTTGTTGTAGCATCATCAGCTGTCAGTCAGTTGATATCAGATTTTCTGCCTTTTCTTGTGGCTGTTTTCACTTGGATCATGAACTTTGCACAGTGAAAAAATCTGCTCTCCATATTCACCCCCTCTTTGCTCACCTACTGATCCCAAATATTAAAATATCACCTGACAGTGAGACAAAATTCAGAGTATTTGTGGCAGCAACATTCAGAGACGTTCATTGCTCTGACCAAATACAAATATTAAAGTGGTTTTAAATATCAAAATCATCCTATTTGGGTACTGCAGCTCATAATTCCACAAAATGAGGATTTGATAGGACTGATCAAACTAGTTCTGAGGAAAGTTCCCACAAATACCAGCTGAAACAAACACAGACAAAACTTCTTAAAGCAGCAGGAGAAACAGCAACAAGGCTGTGCCACGACACTGCTGCCAGGGCTGGTGGATTGAAAGAGACAGAATATTTCAGAATTTCTTTCAGGAACTTCATTCGTGGTCTCTCTCGGGCTGGCATGTGAGTTATTTGTGCTTTTCAAAAAATGGTAATTTTGCACTCATTATGGCCTGAGGCAGCCAATCTCAGGCAGCAGTGATAGGGGAGATCTAATAAGCAGAGCTAAAGCCAGCCATTTTCCATTGATTTGAAAGAAGACAGAGCTAATCTGTGATTCCTTCTGCTGGGCTGCTGCCACAAGATGAATTTCACCTCCAGCTGCAGAGCAGATTGCACATCTACAAGCCAAAAGAGATTTTCACCCTGATAGCAGATCTGAGATTCCATATTTATGGGGTTGCTCTGACTGTAAGGAGCCTTGGGAGGTCCAAGCACCTGCTCAGAGCAGATTGAACTTTGGCAGGGGGATTTCTGGGGACCTTCAAGTCTGGAGATGCCACAGCCTCTTATGATCCCTGTCCCTTAACTATCCTTGGAGGGAGGTACTTTTTGGACCACTTTCATGGGCTCTCTGCCTCCAAAAGCTGGCCAGAATGAGTTGGAAACAAGTGGTGGTTAAAGGATTTCCTCAGATTTTCTCTGACTTTGAGACTTCCTCTTAAAATCATAGCCCATGGAAGGGCTGCCCTGGCCTCTGTCTCTGCACAGCTTCATGGATGATCTCAAATTGTCTTGAGCACCTCAGGGCTTTGTGGGAGTCATCCATGCAGGATGAGCTGAGTGTGCAGGACTGGAATGGAAGATTTAGGCTGAGCTTTGTGCTGCTGGAGCAAAGCTGTGTGCTTTGAGATGATACAGCAGAAAGGACAGCTCTGTACCCTGGAGCAAAACACTGGAATATCCCTGGGAGTCACAGCCATTCCTGGATGGGAGCCTGGGCTCCTGGGGGTGTCCCTGCCCATGGCAGGGGTTGGAACTGGATCATCTGGAAGGTCCCTTCCAACCCAAACCGTTCCAGGATTTTGGAATTTGTGCTGATCCTGGTTTGCTTTGAGCTGATGTGTTTCCCTGTGGTGTGCTTTTTGCTGGATCACTGGACCAGTATTTAAGAATTAATTCCATAAAAGCAACCAGCAACAGGAATTTCAAATCCTCATTCCTGTGCTGCTGTCTGCACCTGATGCCACCAACAGAAGGGAATTCCCAACTTAGATTTCTTGGGCATCACCTCTGGCAGCATCAATTCCCATTCCTGTGTGCCTCAAAGATGCACCACATTCATTTTGGAGGGCAAAGTCTGCTTTAGGAGAAACAACCCCATTGGGGAAACATAATTTAAACCATGGAATGGTGACAGGGCTGAGGTGAGAAGGGAAATTGTAAATGGGAATGATTTAAATGAGGCTTCTTGCCATCAGGAGGGGCCATAAATACAGTTGTGCATTTTCAGGTGCATCTCTGAGCCTGAGCACATTTGTATTAACACCACTACTACAATTACATGCAGATTAGCTGCTTGGCTGAATAGCTGTAAGAACTTGGAATAGATTTGTCCTTTTCACAAAGGTTTTCATTTTCTTTGGCAGCTCGGAGTGTTAACAAATTAGAGATCGATGTTCTAGCAGGGCAGGAAAGTGAAGTGAGGCATGGCTGGGGAGAAACTTCAGAGCCATTAATAGTTGCAGTTAAAGGCATTAGTTAGTGGTGCCTGAAAAACAGAGTTGGAAATTCAAAAGAAAAGGTCAAAAATCGCTCTTTTTTCCCCCATTTTCTGCTGATAACTGAGTTATGTATTTTACCCTGCTTGCTGCACTCTGAATGTCTTTGATATCTTTGAATATCACTGAAATCTTTAACAAACACCCATCATGGAATCAAGTAAACTGATGGGAAGTGAATTTCCTTCCTGCAGGACATTGGCCAGGCAGAGCATGTGTTGCTCCTTTGTTTTGTGGAATCACAGCTTGGTTTGGGACCTTAAAAAATCCCTCGTTCCAACCTGCCATAGGCAGGGACACCTTTTTGTTTGGGTGGGTTTGTGGCATTTTCAACACCTTTGGATACCTTTTTTTTGATTTTATGTCTCTGTAGGAGCAGGTACCTGGGTGGTTTTGGGTATCCCAAATCCTTCCTTCAGTCCAGAACAGTTCAGACACCTCAGCCTGGTCCTGAGCCAGCTGCCTCCAGGACAGGCAGAGAAGTTTTCTAAAGGCAGAAGAGAGTGAATTGCACTTGAATTTGAAATAGGGAGCTCTAGGCAAGCACCACCAAAATCCTGATCATTGCCTCAGCCTCAGTTTCCTTATCTGGTGTCCTCTGTAGGCTCAGCCCAGGAGCCCAGGTTGCTTCATTTACTTCTTTTTTTATTTTTTGTGTGGGGCTTCTCTTTCAGTCTGAATTCCCTCTCCCTGCCTTGCAGCCACTTCTCCCACTCTTATTGCACATTAAAAACTTCTCCTCTGCTGTAAAAGCTCATCCTCTGCTCTGTCCATCTTCAGTCCCTGAGTTGTGGTGGAAGGGATTTGTTGGGTCCAAAGGCACCTTTGAAGCTGCAGGGCAGGATTGGAAAACTGGTTTGCTTTGGGCAGCAACCATTTTTTTGTGGAAAGATGCTCCATTTGGATAGATTTCATAAAAACCTGCTTTTCAGCCCTCTAGCAGATCCAGAGAACTTTCTCCTAGTGAACGCAGTCAGTCCCCTCATTAAAAAAGGAGCTCATAATAGGATTTAAAAACAAGAACAGAAGTCTTAAGTGTTACGTAGGATCTCTGAATGTGGATTTGGACATCTTTAGTTTCATCTCTGGAATAAAAACTGCACCAATTGACTGACTAGAGCAGCTGGATCAAATGAGAGCAGTCAGAACTTGTATAAAGAATAACTTATCTAAAAATTCAAGCACAGGCCTGATCTGCTGACATTTCAGAAGAAATTCCCTCATCCATAGATCATTTGGAGGCAGAATGAAGATGCAGTGTTACTTGGGAAGCTGTCTGATCTTAAATGCTTGGTTTTCCATAGCTTATTAAAATCAATTCAGGGACAAATAGAGGCTTTAAATTCAAATGAAAATGCCATTGGAATGGTCATATTTATAAAGCTGTAATTTAATGTAATTTGGAACTGGGGTGGAGGCACAGAACAGTTGATGGTTTTATTCATTTTTTGTTCTCTTTTCTTCCCTAATTCCTTCTCTCCTCACTCACTTGGTGGCAGTTCCAAAGATGAAAGATGACTGGATGTTTGAAAGTTTATTTCTTCGAATCTTGCTTTTTTCTCTGTAGTCCAGAGGAGGCCCTGGAGCTGCTCCAGGGCTGGAGCCAGGCTGGGAGAGCTGGGAATGTTCATATGGAGAAGAGAAAATTCCAGGGAGAGCTCAGAGCCCTTAAAGGGGCTCCAGGAGAGCTGGGGAGGGACTGGGGACAAGGGACAGGGGGACAGCACACAGGGAATGGCTTCAGATTGGAAAAAAGGGGAGATTTGGGTGGGATCTTGGGAATTAGGAATTCCTGGCTGGGCTGGAATTCCCAGACAATCCCTGGATCCCTGGAAGTGTCCAAGGATGGGGCTTGGAGCAACCTGGTCTTGAGTTTGGACTGAAATAAGTGAAACAATTTCCTTGTGGCTTTGGAAATCTCTTTGAAGGCCGTTCAGGTCTGGGGCTCTGTGTCAACAGGATGATTAAAACAAAATGCTCCCTATTACCCACAAATGGCTTTGTTAAAGATCCTCAGATGAAATGGTCACAAGTACAATTAAAGGAGAAAAGAAGCTTAACTGCAGCAGAAATGGATTAAAAAGAGGCACAGAAAACTTCCCAATTTGCCATTCAGGGAACAGGATAATCTTTGCCTGCCGATGCTTTGAGTCTTTCTGTGGGGGAGGATGAGAAGGAAAGAGAAGTCTTTAAATTAAAAATTCTCCCCTGATTCTCAAAGGTGCCAAACAGCCCAAGCCCTTGGTTCCTTTGGTGGGTGGAGCAGATGCTGAGCTGAGCTGGAGTCAAGCTGGGCTCATTTTTGTCTTTCCCAGCACTAACTTGAAGCAAAGGGCAGACTTGTCTCTTTTGTATGCAAGTCAAAAGTCGTTTTTTCTTTGTCAAATCAACTTTAACTACATAACTATTAAATTTAATTAAAAAAAAATAAATAGATTGCATGAATGTTACTCTTGTAATGAATCTCTTCAGGGCTTTAAGGGCTCAAAAGCAGGAATTCAATGCCCGAATCAGTCGTGGTCTGTCTGCAGTAAAAACAGTTTCACCACATTTTTAATAAAATAGTGCATACAGGTGAAGGATCTCTGGTGAAATTAAATGAGGGATCTCAAGTCCTCCTGGTTCTTTTGATAATCTTTTATCAGCTTGGATGACACAGGATCTCTCAGAACTTTCCCTGGTTGCAAATCTGAAGATTTTCAGCCCAGAGTGAAACGTGTGCTGGTGCTTTGAGGTCCCCCATGCAGACAAAACAGTGACCTTCTGAGGGGCTCCAGGAATTTATTTTCTTACACAGACCTTTGAAATCAGAGCTGTGGAGAGAAATAATTCTCCTCTTATTCCTCCAGCTTTAAGAAGCTTCTGCTCCCACTTTTGCTTAGGGAAAATTATTTCAGTGGCAGACATGCTGAAAACACTGTTACCTGTGGCCAGATCCCATTTTTCTCTTCCTGACTTATGGCATTATTTATATTTTCTGTGGCTCTGTGTATGTATCAGGGCAAATTGGTTGGATTTAGAATTAAAATTTAAGTTCTCTTTAACTTCTCGTTCAGCCTCTGTTTCTCTCAGTTCACATTGAGGGTGGCTCTGGAAAAGGCTCCACTTGTCACTCAATTTTACTGCAATATCTTCATTATCTTTGGGCCAAAACATCTGGATTTGGGTTTGAAGGGGACTTTAATCTCATCCAGTGGCACCCCTGCCATGGCAGGGACACCTCCCACTATCCCAGGCTGCTCCAAGCCCTGTTCAGCCTGGCCTTGGACACTTGCAGGGATGAGCATAATAAATGTCTGGAGATATTAATTATCTGGAGATGAGGAAATGATGTTACAGCACCATTTTTAATCTGTCTTTAGGGAAATGACCACTGCACTTTTATCTGGAGGATTAGGGAGGACTTAGAAAACAGAACTTCATCTCTGGGTTACTGAGAGTTTATCTCTAAGAGAATCTGAGTGGATTTCAATAGTAGACCTGAGCCAACAAACAGCACACTTCATCAAAGATAACAAATGATTTCTTGATAGCTTGTAGGATTAAAACTTCTGGGCATACAGAGCAACTCAGTTGATCACTTGAGCTGCAATTAAAAAGCAGAACAAGTACACCCCAAATATTGTTTTTATGTCAGAAATGCTCCTTCATGCTTGAAAATGAGAAAAAATTGCAATCGATCCTTACAACTGTTCTGTTCATCTTTATTGACCAGGCCAAAGAAAGATAAATGGCAGCTTAAATAAGATTCTAGTCCATGTTGGCCTGGGAGGGGACAGGGGGTGATGGAGACCCATTCATCATCTCAGCCCTGCCTCGACCATGCTCACCTCAAGGCTCATCCCATCCCATCCCATCCCATCCCATCCCATCCCATCCCATCCCAGCCCAGCCCAGCCCAGCCCAGCCCAGCCCAGCCCAGCTCATCCCAGCAGCCTGGGCTTGGGCAGCTGGGGTTGCTGAATGCCAGGGGGTCACTGGTGTGAGGAGAATTCCACTTCCATTTGCTCACCAGCCAACGATGATTTATGAAAAAATAAATGAGCACGGGGAGAGCTGGCTTTGAGTGCAAATGAGTGATGAGCTGTGGGGCTGGCAGTGGGGAGTGCAGCACAGCTCTCTGCTCCTGCTGATCCCAGCCTGACCTCTGCCTGCAGTGCCTCTTAGCCAATTTGTTATCATTTGTGAGAAAATCTTAGCCCTGCAGTACAATTTTAGCCCTGTCTGGAGCTGGTGTTTTATTCACTGTTTTCGGTACATTTCAGGATTATCGTTCACAAGGAAGAAGCTTGGAAGATGAAATCTTTAAGTGGGAAGGGAAAATGGTTTTCTTTGCTTGTTTTTTGTAGTTGGTGCTGCCTCTTTTGGAATTTCAGGAAGTGTTTTTGCAGGAGTGAGACCTGCACTGCTCATAAAATGATAAATACTCCTCAGGACATGTTTACTCACCCAGTGACCACAGACCTGTGTCATCCGTGACTTTTATGGAAGACTGATCTCTCCACTTACAGCCTTTTCCATTTTTCCCCCTAAAAATGTTTTTGTCATATTGCTTTTCCATACATCAATGTCTTAAGCTAAACTGCTTTATTTTACCCAGAATTCAGATTGGAATGGTGCTTCCCATGGACTGGACTGTGGCATCCACGTGTCTTATGGAATCATGGAATGGTTTGGGTGGGAAGGGACATTAAAGGACATCCCGTGCCACCCCTGCCATGGCAGGGACACCTTCCATCATCCCAGGCTGCTCCAAACCTTGTCCAGCCTGGCCTTGGGCACTGCCAGGGATCCAGGGGCAGCCACAGCTGCTCTGCCAGGAATTTCTAATTCCCAAGATCCCATCCATCCCTGCCCTCTGGCAGTGGAAGCCATTCCCTGTGTGCTGTCCCTCTGTCCCTTGTCCCCAGTCCCTCTCCAGCTCTCCTGGAGCCCCTTTAGGGGCTCTGAGCTCTCCCAGAACCTTTTCTTTTCCAGGTGAACAATCCCAGCTCCCTCAATCTGACACAAATTAAATATTTGGAAGATGCCAAATCAATATTGAGGCATCAATAACTCCAAAGCACAGGATAAAGTCCCAGGCTGTTAAAATAAGAATTCAGCTGGGTTTGATGCAATCACACAGTGTGGGATTGGCAGGATTTTGTTGCCATGTTAACATCACTCCCTGGGATGCCAGTGACTCAAAGCTACACCAGAGTTTTGCAAGTGCCAGCACAACCTTTTTGCTTCTCCACACCCTGTTTCCACCAGCATTGCAAGGGAAATAGTTTCAGAGAAGTTTTGAGCTGCCTAAACTTTGCTTTCTCCCTCCAGCTGGGCAGCCAGGTGCCTTGGTTATTACAGCTGAGGCCCAGCTGTGCTGAGGCTATAAAAACCTCCTGAAAAATGCCACCTCTGTATTATTGAGACATGAAGCAAAACAACATTCCAGGGATTTATTTCAGGCTGTAGGATCACAGAATTCCTTAGGCTGGAAAAGACCTTTAAGGTCATGGAGTCCAGCCATTCTCAGCATTATCAAGGCCACCACTGAGCCTGTCCCCAAGTGCCACATCCACAGGGCTGGGAAATCCCTGCAGGGATGGGGACTCCACCCCTGGAGCTGTTCCAGTGCCTGAAAGCATTTCCATGAAGGAATTTTCCCAATATCAAAGCTGAACTTCCCTTGGCACAGCATTTTCCCACCTAAAAAACTTCTGTTGCTTGGTGAGCATCTCTCACTTGTACTTTGGGAATTAATGATTTTGTAGAACCAAGTCAAAGCCATCCCTGGGTTTAGGAAAGATGAAAATCTATCCTGAAGCTGCCTGGATTTAAGAATTAAAACTAGCAACTGAGTGAAGAGACCTGGGAATTTGGAATATTCCAGGAAATGCTCAGAAAGGCATTTTCAAGGCAAAGAGTAAAAGGAAAAGTTAATTTATTGTGGGACTTTGAAGCAGTGTCACCTGTGAGGCAGAGGGGGAGATCTGTGTGAGGAACACAAACAGGGCACTGCAAAGAAGCCAAGAATCAGTATTTTGATTTTAATTTGTAATAAAGAAGTTGCAAAGGCTCCAGGAGCACCTTGTGCTGAATATGGGATTCTTACCTCATTTCCTTTACAGTTTCTTCCCCAAGAGCCATTTCTTTTGCATAATCAAGACACACTTATTTAAAAAAACCACCCTGAAAAATGATTTCTGAAACTTTGTCATTTCATGGTTGGGTTTGAGGGGTTTTTGAAACAACTTAAATCCAAAATCATCAGCTTTATTGACTAGATATTAGCATGCCTGTAAACAATACTAACTGAAATCTCTATTTATTCTGTTTTTCCTCCAGAGTGCCCAGTTCTACAAAGTCACCACTGAGCAATACCAAAAAGCTGCTGATGAAGTCTCATCTCGGTTCAAGTGAGTCCCTTCTGTTTTTTCCTGGCAGCTGGAGGAGTTCTGACCACATTAAAATGCACAATAATTCCCCTTTCCTCCCTCCCAGATCCTATCAGTCCCTCTGGGTGTTGAGAGGAGGGAATTTGGGACAATTTGGAGCCAATGTCTAGGAACCATAAGCTGCAGAGAAATGAGATTCACTCTTAGAATACATTTATTGTATCAATTATGTCAATTTATAGTTGATAAGAAGCATGAAGTATTCTAAAAATAGATTCCCTTTCTCTGATGGAGCACCAAAAATGGGGTTCCAGCTTTGCATCACAGTCACACCATGGGAAGGATTTAAATGAGGAATTTCACTCTGCCCTCAACACTGAAGGTCAAATTAAATAATTTTTATTAGTCCTGCAGATAGGGAAGTGAAGATCTGGTAATTGATGGATCAAAGTGACTGTGACCCTTAGCCTTGGACCTTCCCCTTGGGCTGCTCCATCCCTCAGGCTCCAGGTTCCATTTATCATTTTAGTGAGGACACAGAACTTTTTACAACCTCAATTCTCTCCTCTAACCAAGAAATGCTGCAGAAAATGAATTATTCTGCCACGATTTTTGTAGCTTTGTGGAGGGATTTTCTTCTGGTTTGTGTTTTGTTTGGATTTTTGATGAGCAGGAAGAGAAAAGTCCTTTCTGAGCTGCTGATAATGATACAAATAAAATTTTAAAGTATAAGAAAAACTCATTTTATCTCTTCATGAATTGTTGAATATTCTCTGGTGTATATATAAAAATTTTGTAGTGTTTAATGGTGCAGAGTATATTGAGCACTAAATTCATCTGTCCCTTTAACAAGAGGGACAGGATGACCATTGATCAAGGTCTGATTTAAGCATTATTTGGAGTGTTTTCCATCATGTCTGGAAATCCAGGAAGGTTGGGATAAAATTCCCACCTGTTATCTCCTTCCTTTGTTCACTGGGATAATTTCAGCTTTCTAAATCAAATTTCCCATGCATTATTCCAAAGGAAGGTTTTGTTGGGATTTGAAGTTCTGCTGAGGAGCTCTGGGTGGGTTTAGTGGGCAGAGGTGGGAGATGGGTTTGGGATTGGGTTTTTCCTCCTGATACATAAAGGATTTCCTAAGTAAATCAAATATTTTGGGTTCCTTTTTGTGCACAAATGGAACTGATTGATAGAGCAGTCCTGAGCATCAAAGAAATTGAAGAAAACCATTTTATAAGGTGCAGAAATCAAGGAATATTTACTGAGGAGGATTTGGACAGGGAATCACATTCCTAACACTTGCTGGGATTGGACTTTTCTTAATTTTCTAGAAACTAAAGGTATACATTGAAATCATCCATTTGACTGGTCTGTAATAGCAGTACTGCAATCACTGTGTTGCTTTTGCACTTGAAACCAAATTTCCTAAAAATTACTTGGAATTTTTATATCAGTGGATCCAGTATTGGTCCACTGCCTTCCCAGAAAACAAAAGGAAAAAAAAATCAGGAAATAAAATTGCCTGAAATATGCACATAAATTGTGGCAGATTTGATGAAGTGCCTGAAATACCAATATTACTTTACAATTGAAAGGTTTTTTCCTTACATAAAATCCTTTTAAACACCGTGTCTTTTTATTGAAGGTTTCAATGTTATTTTATCACTGCCATTTTTATAGAACTTGATGGATAAATGAGGAATGATTTAGTGAGACCTAAAGATGCTCTTTTGGTGTCATGGGCACTTCCCATGTGCAGTTTAATTGCACGTGAGGATTGAGAGGACAGAGGCTCCAGTGGTGTTTAAAGAGTTGTTTAATTGGCTGTAAAAGAAGAATTAAATAAGGTTGAGCTGCTAAATTTTGTTAATGCATAAAGCCATGTGCTGCCTGTGATTGCAGGTTCCAAGTGCAAGATTAATGGATCTAATTGTGGTGTTATTAGCAAATAGTCTGACTTTATTTTAGGCATGTCTAGAATTAGGTACCCGGTTTTAATGATAAAACTTAAATTTCTTCCACTTTTTAAGCTGCATCCCTTCCAAGAGCAAGAAGTGGATGGTGTTATTATATGTTAAATATTTCCTGGATTTTCCTTCCTCCATTTAATCCCTGAAATTACATCAGCTGTGGCTTCATCAGTCTTTAGGGATAATTAAACCCCATTAAAAGGGGAAAAATACAAATATCCCACATGGGTTTGGATCAGAGACCTGGCAAGTCCTGTGTCTGCAGTTCCTTTTGCTGCCTGCATTAAAGTGATATTCCAAATGTCCATGAGGAATGTTTTATCTCCACAAAGGTCCTGATTCACATTGATCAAATTGGGAATTATCAAATGCTTCATCTCTTTACGAGCCTAATTCCCATTGATCAAACCCTAAATGAGCAGGTTCAGGCAGTTCCTGCAGTCCCCAAATCACATTAAAACAACATTACAGGGCCATGCTGCCCCTCCTAAAGCTGGAATTACCTTCCCACAGTTACATTATAACCCCAATTATTCCATTATGAAGATGGCTCTGTTATAATGAGGAGTTTACACAAGAAGAGAAGAATGCAACGTTACAGGAAGAGCTGGGCTTTGGGCAAGGATTTGAACTTTTCCTAATCAAATTCTCCCTTTGTTTTGTGGGTTTTTCCCTTAATTTGGAGGGCTGGGAGTGGGAAATTCAGCAGCTGCAGCAGTGACATTTTATTCCCCCGTGGTGTCTCGAGCCAAGTGACATCTTCATTATTCATTTAAGCAGCAGAGAGGGCAAAGGCAGCCTAAAATAAATGTTTTTATCTTTAGTGGGTTTTGATTTCTGGTGGTATATTTAGAATTCATAGCTGTGCATTAGTGCTTTCCTCAATATTCTGCCATTCCTCTCGTGGACAACATGGAATTGCTTCTTGCTGCTGGGAATTTTTGGGAAAAACTTAATCCTCAGCCAGCCAGGCTGATGGAATCCCCCAAGTCCTCTTGGGGGATTGACTGAGCAGTTTAGGGTGAGGTTCCCCCCAGTAATGGAATTAATTCCCCAAAGTTTGCTTGGACACTGACAGTTGTAATCCAGAGCATCCTTTGCATGATCTGGGTGTTTATTCTGAATCACAGATTTAGGGGGGATTTATCCCTTTATTATGAATCTTTTAGGCATGACTCTCTCCATCAATTCCCATAGAATGAATGGGAATAAATGACAAATCATCAATATCACACCTTCCTTTAATTAGGATTTCTCTATCACAAAGCCTGGGTCGTTAATATTTACTGAAAATAAAATTAAAATGAGAAAAATCACAAAGTGGCTTGGGCTGGAAAGGACCTTAAGGATCATCCAGTTCCACCCCCTGCCATGGACACCTCCCCCATGAAGTTCTGTTTGGTGCTGAGCTGTGAATATTTGAAATATTCACAGTATTTCCTGTGTGTTCTGACTGATGTTGCTGTGAACTGTGAAGCTGAGAAATGTAATGAAGCCACAGTAAATTAATAACAGCAACACTTCAATATTCAGATATAATTGTCTCACAAAGCAGTGGTGCCAATTCTCTGGACACTGAGGGGAAAAAAGCAGGGTAGAGAGAAAATCAGCTTTTTATTGATGACTTTGGACCGAGTCCAGGGAAGTGTGGCTTTATTTCCCTGTCCTCGTTATCCTTCTGATGTTGGGGCACATATGGTGACTTTTGAAGGGCTCTTGCACTGCCTGTAAATTAGGAATATTGATAGTTCCTTAATGCAAATATCTTCAGTCACCATCATGCTGCACTCACATACCTCTGTAACACAGAAATCTGTGTTGCAGAGAGCCAGGCAGAGAATTTCTGCTTTATTTCTCCTTGTGCAAACCCAGACTTCCAGTTTGTGGCAGCTCCTTCAATAACATCATTGATTCCCAAAGTGCTTTGGGTTGAAAGGACCTTAAAGCTCATCCCATCCACCCCCTGCCATGGGCAGGGACACCCTCCCTACACCAAGGAGCTCCAGCCCATCCAACCTGGCCCTGAATTAAGAGTAGCTGCTTTTAAAACCTGAAGTTAAAACTACAAATTACCAGTTATTTATGAATTACCACATAGTTGCATTTTTTGGGTTTTTTTTTTTCAATAACAGAAAATGGAAAGCTACAAAAAATCCTGCAGGTTTTGTGCCTTTAGTAAGGTTTTTTACTTAGGCAAGGGCAGTGAGCTCTGCACAGAAACCTCCTGAATTAATGTTTTCTTTTACAAATACAGCAAATACAGGTGGTGTTTTGTCAGGAGAGAACCATTGCAGGGCTGTTTGCCCTGATGATATTGTTGCTGGTGATATCCTTGATTTCCTGTCCTGTTCTGTTTGGGGATGATGATCCCAAGTTACTCCTGACATCCCTTAGAGAGGTGTGAGCTGTTTGTAAGTGATGCTGGGAATTAAAGAATTAAACACCACAGCTCAGCTCAGCCACTGAGCTTTTCTTAGCAGCACAGCTACCCAAAGGTCTCATTTCTCTTTCTGCTCTTGCACCTCTTCACACACAGCTGTGCTGCCACCAGGAGAGTTTTTTGAAGTGCTTCAAGCAGAGGTGTGTATCTCAAACACATTCCACTCCTCAAGCCAAGTGTAGGTGCAGTTTTCCAGCATGGCAGTGGTGCTGTCACCTCTCTTAGCTGGAAACCAGTCCAGATTCTGAGTGCACAGAGCTGCTTCAGGTGGGAAGAGACACCAAAGAGACTTTAATAAATCTTCCCAGCCTCTTGTTTATCCTGCACATCCCAAACCCTGTTCCTTTTGAATAAACTCTTCTCTTTGCTCAGTTCTGTCAGTCAGGGCTTGGCCCTCGTGGGCTCACCTGGGGCTGCAGGTTTCACTCAGGAAATCTGCTGGACTTTTCTGCTGCTTTGTGCAAGGGATTGTGCTTCGACCCAGGGACTTTAAAAATCCTCCAGTTCCAATTTAAAGAGGGGACTTTGGTGGGCAGCAGTTCCCCTGTCTCAGCTGCTCTGCACCTATAAACAAATGAGAGAATTCTTTGGCTGTTCTCCAGTCATCCTTTGGAATCTCAGAATTCCCTAAAGCCACTTTTCATTGTGTTTACCTGTGACTGTCACTGCAGACGTGACAATTTTGGGTTTCCCTGCAGCCACACAGGTATTTAACTTTGTTCCTTTGATCAGTGCAGTCCATTAGGAGTGCTGGATAAAACATGAATTGTGCATTTGGAGCTGGATGCAGATTCCTTTGGAGCAAACTGGGAGCAGGGGAGCCTGGTGGAATATCTGTGCATGGGGATGTGTTTTCACTGAAATCTTTGATGTGAAATTTAAATGTGCTTGTTTGCTCAGGAAACAGGATTGAATCTCTGACTGTGTTTTTTGAGAGTTACATTAACTTTTAAAATCCATTATTCAAAATTTAGATAGCACATTAATAAAGAGACCGAGTCAATTCTTTCCATGCTTGGCATAATCTTATTTTTTTTCCCCTTTCTAGAAATTGTGGATACATTCATTAAATCTCCCCTCAGGCTATCCCCAGTTTTTCCCACAGTGAGATCCTTTACTCTGTAATGGAGAAAGCAATCTTAAAATTAATGTTTGTAAAGCACCGAGTCAGGAGTAGGAATTTATTTTTTTTATTTTCTATGAACTAATGCATAAAAGATTTTCTGAGAGGGGGGGACAGGTAGAACAGGATAATTATTGTAGGATATTGTTGTGTGGGGATAACTGTGTGGGATAGAGTGGGATAACTGTATAGGATATTGTGGGATAACTGTAGGATATTATGGGATAACTATATAGGAAAATTTGCTTGTAGGAGGGGAGTTGGAACTGGATGAACTTGATGATCTTTAAGATCTTTTCCAAGCTGAACCATTCTGTGATTTTATGATCTGCAGGTCCTTTTCCTGTTCAGGGTGGATGTGTTGGGAAATGTGTTCAGCTGCTTTTCTCCATTTGCTTACAGAGGAACACAAAGTGATTTTACAAACCTCCCTGTGAAAGCAGTGAGTGAAACTCTGCCTTTACACCCCAGAGGCCTCCAGTGGAACTGGTTCTGGTTCTCCTTTGGAGTGCTGGGGACCAGCCCAGAGCTGGGGGAATCCCTGGATGCCCTTTTGGGGACAATCCCTGGATGCCCTTTTGGGGACATCCCTGGATGCCCTTTTGGGGACAATCCCTGGATGCCTTTTTGGGGACAATCCCTGGATGCCCTTTTGAGGACAATCCCTGGATACTCTTTTGGGGACAATCCCTGAATGCCCTTCTGGGGACAATCCCTCAATACTCTTTTGGGGCCAATCCCTGGATGCCCTTTTGGGGGCCAGTCCCTGCTCTGGCTGTGTGTTTGGGAGCTGCTCCCTAGGAATGAGCAGCTCCTCCTGCTGTGTTTGGCATCCCAGGCTCTGCCAGGGGACATCTGGCTGCCTCCTCCCTCCTCCAGGTTTATTCCAAACAAGGAATAAAGCCTCTTGTTTTAATGCCTTATCCTTTGTTGGGATTTCCTCCAAACAAGAGCTGCTGATTTCCCAATTCCAGCATTAAAGCTGGGAGGTTAAATCCCACAGCAGCTCCTTTTTATTATTAATTTGTTCTGTACTTCCTAATCTTTTGAGGCTGAGATTGACAAATACCTTTTCTAAGGATGTTTTTAATGAGGCCAAGCCATCTGTAGGATCAAATCCTACAAATCTCACTTGGGAGCCTCCAGCACAGATCTCCCTTTGGGGAAGGGAGAATGTTTCCCAGAGCTGGTGGTGGGATTTTTTTTAAGGAGAATTCACCTGTTCCTCGTAGAGGGTGAAGAAAGAATTACCAATTATCTCTATATGTTACCACATGACATGTGATTCCCCTCTTCTTTTAATCTCCTTTCCAGTAGTGTTGGAAAATCAGGGAAAAAAATAAAAAAATACACTACAGACACTGCTCGGACTGCACCTGAGGGAAATCACAGTTTAAAGGCAAAGTAGGCAGTAAATATTTGGGGAAGTAATCTCAAATTTTGGGTTTTGTTGCAAAGGGCTGTCAGACTTAGAATAGCAGGTTTGTAAAATGAGTATTTAGGTCTCTTATAAAGTGGTTGAATCATAGGATCCAGGGAATGGTTTGGGTTGGAAGGGACTTTAAAGGACGTCCAGTGCCACTCCTGCCTTGTAGGGACAATTCCCACTGTCCCAGCTGCTCCAAACCCCAATGTCCAGCCTGGCCTTGGACACTCCAGGGATCCAGGGGCAGCCACAGCTGCTCTGGCAATTCCAGCCCAGCCAGCAATTCCTTCCCAAAATCCCACCCAAATCTCCCCTTTTCCAATATGAAGCCATTCNAAATACAAATTAAGACAGATCAGGTCCCCCTTCTCCTCCTCCACAGATTGTGGGTGCCCTTGCAATAAATTTATTAATTCTGTGAGATTTTCAGTTCAGTGCCTGAATATAAAACCCCTCAGTGCCACAGCTCTCTGCTCAGAGGAATAACTGCAATACTGATAATTTCCCCTTCTAACTGCAGTTCCTTGAACACGACCCACATTTTCCTAGGGTCTCTATTTTGTGCATGAAAATTCCCATTGTAGCACAATGCACATTTTTCAAGCTGGAAGGGGAATAATTTCATCTTGCATCGAAAGAAATGAGAAAAGCAGTTATTCCTTTCAAACTTCCCTTGCCACTTAACGTGGCTCTCACTTCCAAGCCATTTAGGAGCTCCATTAAGCCCTTGGGTTTGCTCCTGTGCATGCATTAGGAGCAGAGCTGGAGTAATATGGAACAGATTTGCTGTATCATGGACACATTTATGAAGATTGATAACAGTCAGGGCTTGGTGTTAACTTTTATTTTCAAACAGGCTGCAGGAGAAACTGCCTAGTATTGCTTTGAGGTTTTGATTTATGAAAAGGTTGCTGCATGAAAAAGACATCCCATAAAGCAGCTCTGCTGGCAGGAGCATTATCAAGTAGGGTTGTGAGTAAAGCAAACAATAACTAACTGTAATTATGTTCATTATTGTCTTTCTCAGCTCCCTGTACCTTTTTGGGGGAAGGTTTTGCATTTATTCCCTCCTCAGCTTTTAGGTGGACTCACCTTTCCCACAGAGTGGGAAAATCCTGCTGGTTTCTAGTGGCAGCAGCCCCAAAAAAGGCATTTTCTGTTTGTATGGAATGAAAGAGGTCACTGAAATTATACCTGCTGCACAAGGGATGCCAGGAGGAGGAGGAGGAGAAAGAAAGGTCTGTGGTACAAAATGCTGTTTCTGTTACAATTCCCATCACTGATGCATTTTCCCCTAAATTATGACTGTTCCATGAGGGTTATTTCAGACTTGCATTTAAGCCCCTTGAAAACAAACCCAAAAATCCCAACATGATGGCAAAGATCACCAAGTTTCAGAACTATTTTCCTTCTCTCAGCCTGGCACCATCCTTTGAGCAGCAGCAAGCTGAATTCTTCACTCAGCAGCAATTAGCAGAAAACTTTAGTGAGAACCAATTGGAATCAAGGGGCACGACCTAAGTGGGAAAGATGTGAGTGGTTAATCTAAAGTTTGTCAAACTTGAGCTGCTTTAACTTAAAAGTATCCCTTTACCAAACTACCTGAAGACCTTGTGGAAAGAAATAGGAGCTTGGAAATCATCTGTGCTGGGGTTATAAAACACCAGAATGACTTTCTTGGAGCAGAGTGAAGTTCTGTTAAATCAGGTAGTGTCTAATTAATGCTGCCAGCACACAGAGGGGGTGAGGAGAGACCTCTGAAAGGTTTTTGTGAGCTGGAACTGAGGTTTCCATCAGGACCCTCTGCCTCAAACTGCTCCTCTGGTGCCCTGACAGATCCAGGAAATGGTTTGGGTTGGAGGAGACGTTCCAGACCATCCAGTGCCACCCCTGCCATGGCAGGGCCCCCTCCCCCTGTCCCAGGCTGCTCCAACCCCCAGTGTCCAACCTGGCCTTGGACATTCCAGGGATCCAGGGGCAGCCACAGCTGCTCTGGCAATTCCAGCCCAGCCAGCAATTCCTAATTCCCAAGATCCCATCCAGCCCTGCCCTCTGGCAGTGGGAGCCATTCCCTGTGTCCTGTCCCTCCATGCCTTGTCCCCAATCCCTCTCCAGCTCTCCTGGAGCCCCTTTAGACCCTGGAATGTTCTGGAAGCTCTCCCTGAATCCTTCCCTTCCCCAGGTGAGCACCCCTAGCTCTCCCAGAGTCTCCAGCACCAGGAGCATCTTTGTTCCTGAGCCTGAGGGAAACACCCACCAATAGGCAGTGAAAAATTGCTTGAAAACTTGAAAAAATAATTGAAATAATGAAAAAATGTGAATGTTGGCATTTACAGCTCACCCCTCCAGCTCCAGTTCCTGACCTGGTCCTGGGGGTTGGAACATTTTCCTTCCTCAGGTGCCACAAAGGGTGTTGAGGGCCCTGTGCTTTAATGGTTCTGTAACACATTGTGCATCACATTAAGGCTAAGATATATTAGAGCAAGGTCCAGTAAGCACTGGTTATCAGCAGGTTCTCAGTGGGATTATTGCTCTTTGTTGGAGTTGATGACATTTGATTGTTGTTGCAGCCCAGCCAATTCTATTTTATGAAAAGCGGGGCTCAGCCTCATCCCAGTCCAAGACTTGTGGAATCATACGTGGCCTTTGTTGCTTAGCAGAGTGAATCCAAGCCTGTTTTCTTAAATAACTTCATGCCCAAATGAAAAATTGGCATTTATTCTGCTGTCTCTTAAGATTACAACCTTCAGTTCCCCCGAGTAATCGTCACCCACGGGAGCGGCGAGGCTTGAAGTGTTTAACTGGTGATTGCTTTTTCTGGACGCTGCTCCTGCCCATAATATCTTTTATTTTTGTGGTCAGTTAACAGGGTTTTGGGGCTTTTTATAGCTGAGGAGAATAGTTAAATATATATTGCCCTGGAGAGTAATATTTGGATAATAATGTGCCACGAGTTAGTGTCTTGTGGTGCTTTGTGTTGAGTGCTGTAGTTGACCTTTGCTAGAGAGGAGAAAAGTGTCTGCTTGTTAGAACATATTATTTAGCATCTTTAGAAAGGTAAAACTGGTTGGTTTTGGTGTGTTTTTTTAGTGTGAGGCTCAGTGAAGATTTTATCACCACAGTTTGGGGATGCTGCTGTGATGTCAGGCCTTTACAAAGCCTGCAGTCGCTTGTAGCTCTTAGCAAAGAAGTGGCAGTAATAAATCCAGAATGTGTTTTGCTGTCTGGATTTGGTTTATGCTGCTCATTTGGGTCTGTCTGTATTTTTTTGTGTGTGTGTCTGTGTGCTTTACACACACAGTAATGTAAGGTTACTGTGGAAAGTTTAATGCAGGGACAGGGATAACATTAAAATGGATCATTTAAGTAGATAAAACTGTCTTTTTTGCCACCTTTGTAGTTTCAAACTCTTGCAGAATTATTTTTTCCTTTAAAAATTAGAAATATCAAGGTTTAATCTATCATGTAATAGTAATTAATATATCCAAGGAGTCCTGCAACTGGCATCACCACTTCTATGAGAAATACAGCAAAGCATCAATTCAGTCTCCCAGAGCCTGGATCTGCCTTTCCATGAGCTGGAACTGGGGCTGAGCAGAGCCTTGATTCCTTTAATTCCCTAAACCTTA
This sequence comes from Toxostoma redivivum, assembly GCA_013397375.1. NCBI lineage: Eukaryota > Metazoa > Chordata > Aves > Passeriformes > Mimidae > Toxostoma > Toxostoma redivivum. The sequence continues at coordinate 311,463 of VXBI01013078.1, forward strand.
GAAACCTCCTCCAAATTCCTTATTAGGAGTGAATAGTAAGGAATTCTCTCACATGGTGTTGTTTGCAGTGATGATCCTTGACTTGTGTTCTCCTGAGCAGCCAAGTGGAATCTTGCCAGTCTTCATTAAATAATTCTTTTTTGTGTGAGTAAGGCTGAGCTCGAGTGATACCACATGCAAGCTCTAAAAATAATCTGTGATCTGTGTTTCCATGATGAGCTTTGGTTTGCTGATCATGTAATCATGGAATTGGAGGGGTTGGCTCCATTCATCACACTCTGGAGCTGGGAAGAGTTTGGATTTTGTCCTCAACAGTGGTGGGACAGGCTTGGCTATATCTGGGATCATTCTTTGTCTCTGAACTCAGAATTAGGAGCTGGATTTGATCTCTGCAAAGCCAAGAAGTATTTCTCTCTATATTTCTATATATAACATTTAGGTACTACAAAATATTCCGCAGAGATAAAACTGCTCCTCCTTGAGTTCTTTCTAATTAAAGCCTGCAGTTGCTAAATTATCTTTCCTACTTTGTAGCAGCATCCATGCCCCTGTTAGAAGGAATTTGTATCACTGCCATCCATGTGATTGTTTATTTTAGTATCCTGCTATTCACTAAAAACTGTCCCTTAAGCTAAAAAGGAAAGTACATCCTAAATTTGGGTAATTCCAACACGCTGCTCCCCTTGCAGCTGCAGGAACCAGCTGTGGGAGAGGTACATTTGTGCATTAATGGGATTTACGAGGGTTTTTCTTCTATTTTTTGAGGAGAGGGGAATTTTATAAACAAATAGTGGTTTGGGATAATGCAAGTCAGTTCTTACCAATTTTAATAAAAGTTTTCCAACTCATTTTTGTCTGTCAGGGTGGATGGGAATCCTGTCTTTATGTGATGTCTTACTCCTTGAGATATTTGGAATTCAGGCAAGCACAGCAGGTCAGGTCAGAGTCTCCTGAGCTGGGAGTGGGTTTTTAGGGAATACTGTAAAAAGGAGGGAAGTGTTCAGTGATACCATTTTGCCTTCAAACAAGGGGTGGTGTGGGGCTTTCCTGAGCCAAATCCTGCTTGTAATCTCTTCATGGGCATCTCACACCTTGCTGTGTAATTATTTTTGAACCTAAATGTGCTTTGATAACCCCAGTATTTTCATTAGCTGTTCTTTGGGAAAGGTTTGGATTCTGTCTTCATTGTGAACCCACCACTGGGAAACCTGTATGGCTGCCCCTGTCCTGTAATCATTGATCATTTCATCCTGTAATTCATTGATAATTGAGATCCAGCCCTTGCAGTTGTCCTTCTCTGGACTGAAGAGATCTGATCCTCATGTGGTGCCTGAACATTTTCCTGAGGCAACCACTTCATCCAATGAATTAGGATTCACAACTAAGATATTTTTTCCTGATCCTCATCCTGTTGTCTTCCTCTTAAGTCCTTGCCCAAGAAAGGCTTTAAGGATGTGCATAACTTTCCATGTGAATATATAGAATTTCTCAATCCTGGAATGGTTTGGGTTGCAAGGGACCTGAAAGCCCATCCAGATCCACCCCCTGCCATGGCAGGGACACTTCCACTGTCCCAGGCTGCTCCAAGCTCCATCCTTGGACTTGGACACTTCCAGAGATCCAGGGGCAGCCACAGCTTCTCTGGGAATTCCATCCCAGTCCCTCTCCACCCTCCCAGCCAGGAATTCCTTCCCAATATCCCATCCATCCCTGCCCTCTGGCAGTGGAAGCCATTCCTGTGTCCTGTCCCACCATGCCTTGTGCCCAGACCCTCTCCAGCTCACCTTGGAGTTCTGTATTTACCTATTTTGCCCAATTTAAGGTCATCATTTCTCTCTGATAACCCCAGAGAAGCTCATCCCTCCCTGTGTGCACTAAATGAATTCTTACAACACAAGGAAATTGTTTCCACTTTGTTTTTCCAAGTGGCTGCTCCAGTATCCAGCCAGCATTCCAGGTGTTTTACCAGGTGGGAAACACTCTCCAGGTTAAAAATCCAGCCCTCTAGAAAGGTCAGTAGGACTTTCTGACAGTCATCCCTGTAAAATCAGGGTTTTATCAGCATGTTGAACTTGACTTGGTGCTCCCCAGACATAATTAAATGTCTCTCTTCATGCAGTGGATGTGTTTGAATGTGCTGGAATTCTCTCTCCTCTCTCCTCTCTCCTCTCTCCTCTCTCCTCTCTCCTC
>VXBI01013078.1:313711-334757 GCA_013397375.1 Toxostoma redivivum
TCCTCTCCTCTCCTCTCCTCTCCTCTCCTCTCTAAATTCCAGAGTCCAGAGTGTTTGAAATGGATCTTTATTACCTTTTGAGAACGCTGGGTAAGAGATAAAATAAACAAGAGGATGACAAAGCTTTCCTTGTGATTTTGGGGGTGCTGGGGTTTTTAGAGAAAGGATATAAAAATAACACAGGGAAGATTAACACTGGACTTGATTATGAGTCGTATTCCAACTTTTAAGTCATTTATTTAGTGTTACTCTGTAGATTTTACATTCTCAGTTGCAGAGCAGAAACCACCGTGGTTCTCTTCCAGCATTTCAGCAGAGATTCATTAGGAAAATTCTTTCTTTTACACCTTTTGGAGAAGTCACACTCTGCATTGGAGTGTAAATAAAAGCAAGAACCAACTCTGCAGTACTTGATCTTTTGCTGGCAGCACTTCCCACGCAGTGATGGTGAGGGCTGTGTGTGGGCACAGCTTGATTAGGAACCAGCATTTGGAGCTATTCAGCAATCAGATCTGTGACATTCCCTCCAAACCATCGGGGGAGAGTGGAACCGTTTGGTTTGTGCCTCACACGTTCGGAACGCGCCTTCGAGTCGTCACCTCCTGCATGTGTGAAGAGAAGCTTCAAAAATAGCTTAATAGAAAGAGTCAATTAATGTAAAAGCTAAAAATAACGGTGCAGCAATGAGGACCTTCATTACCATATGCCCTTTTGTCTTTTTTTCCCCCTGGGTTGTATTTTACAACTATTTTCTGTGCTACAAACCCATCCCGTGGATTCACTCAGCAGTGATGCTGCTGGAAGAGGCTTTTTGGGTGAGGTAATGTTAAAAAAAGAAGAATTCTCTTACCAGCACTTTTTTGGGTGGTGATGGAGAGCCCAAGTGCCTTGCTGCTGTTTCAGAGGTGTCCTTCACACTTCAGCCCTTCCCTCAGGGCCTCCTGAGCTGAGCTCACGTTTCTCTTGCTGCCTCCATACACAAAATCCCTCCAATGTGGCCTTTCCTGTCCATCTGCTCAGCTAAATCCATCTCTGCTCAGGCTACCAATGTTCATTTTACATTTTTTTTCTCTCCAGGCCAAAATCTTGCCCTGACTGTGTCTGGTGAAAGCAGCACTGCAGATTCTTTCCTACCCCAAATTCACATCATCCCCTTTCATCCTGGCTTCCTCATCAGTGTTATCCAGGAAAGTCACACATCTTCACTTTCCTAGCCCTGCATGTCCCATTTCTGCTTCCCTGCTATTTCCAGTTCCCTGCTGACTTCTCTCTGAAGCATTTGTGACTCCACCCATCACTCATCCCCTTTCCAAACGTCCCAGAGAAGCTGTGGCTGCCCCTGGATCCCTGGAAGTGTCCAAGGCCAGCTTGGACAGGGCTTGGAGTACCCTGGGACAGTGGAAGTTGTCCCTATCGATGGCAGGGGGTGACACTGGGTGAGCTTTAAGGTCCCTTCCAACCCAAACCATTCCATGATTCCATGAAACACATTTTTCTCTTTTTCAGAAGGAATTTCTGCTGGACATAGACAATGTTAATTGATTAAATTTTCACAAATCCTTCTGAAACTCCTCTTGGCTCTTCATAAAACACTTGAAAACAATTAAATTGTTACACACTTCATGGGCTGCCCACCCTGAGGGTGTGGATTGCCTCAGTATCCTTTTGTTTCACCATATGTTTGCATCCATTTGTTCTTCCTTATCTTTGTGTTTATTCTGAGAACACTGAGAAAAGAAACATCCTCTTTTTTTTTGTTGTTTATGTTGCATTCTGCCAGGTCTGGCTCCTCTCCTCCATCAGCAGGACTAAATAAAACAGCTCAGAGCATCCTCTCCAACACCCTCCTGTGCTGCTGCTCGGGGGCTCAGGGGGATCACGTTCATTTGTAGGGTTTTGTTGTAGAGTTAAGACTTCCCTGGACTTGCCCAGCACAGCCCCATGCTGGGAACCAGCCCCAGATGGTGGCTGGGATGTGCTGAGCTGCTCTGTGCAGGAGGCACAGCAAGATTTGATCTTGAAGAGCTGCAGGTTGGGCTGTTCTGTGCTGCTTGGACACACAGGATCACTCTGCTTTATTCAGTACTTCACAAGTAGCCAAGGGTTACACAAATAAAATCAGCTGCCTTTGATAGGTGTCAGCACTTTAATGAGGAATTAAATTAAGCCCTGGGTGCTCCTGCCCATCTCATGGCACTATTTTTATCTCACACTCTGCTTTTTTGCTGCTACTTTTTTCCCCATATTTTATGACAATTGCCTGAAGTCCTGATCTGGGGGGGGGGATTATTCCAGATACCTGCACAGCTGGAAACTCATCAGCCATTCAGATTCCTTCAGTGAGAGTGTCAGTTTTAGCACGAAGCTCGCAAAGCTCACCGTGGTGATTTCAAATTTCCTCTTTAGTAGACATTTTGTTTGAATGCCATGAAGGGGCTCCTCTCCCCAAGCCCCCAGGAGCACAATAAGCTATGCTCTTTGAGAGAGCCCAGATGAGTACAAAGTTCCCTTCATTAAATTTTCTTTTCATGCTTTAGCATTGAATATTTCTTTTTAAGACTCTCTCCCATTTTCTTTTGTGTTTTCATCCTATTACCTTTATGAGGTTGTGATGCATCAGCTCCCTGGAAAAGGTGGGTGCACAGTTCCTTCAGAGGTTTATTCCAGCACTGAAAGATTATTCTGGCATGGGAGGTGCTTCAAGAGCAGCTGATTAAATCAGCAGATCAAGGAATTGCAAACTTAATAAAAACACTCTGTTCCTCGTGTGCCATGTGGTGCTGCTCATATTGACTGTGCTGAGAGAAGCTTTGGAGATTTTGGATGTGTTGGTTCTGTGAAGTTCTGGAGTTGCACTGAGTGGAGCTGGAGATTTGTCAGCATTCCCTGGCATTCCTGCTGCACTCATGGTTTGGTTTTCCTTCAGTTTAGTTGGGAAATCCCTGAGCAATTAAATAAATATGATGTAGGGCACAATCTGGTTTACTTTACAGGGGCAGATAGTGATAGGACAAGGGGCAAGAGGTTTAAACTCAGTGAGGGGGGATTTAAATGGGATTTCGATGGGATATTGGGAAGGAATTCCTGGCTGGGAGGGTGGAGAGGGACTGGGATGGAATTCCCAGAGAAGCTGTGGCTGCCCCTGGATCCCTGGAAGTGCCCAGGGTTGGATGGGGCTTGGAGCAGCCTGGGACAGTGGAAGTGTCCCTGCCCAAGGCAGGGGTGGCACTGGGTGGGCTTTCAGGTCCCTTCCAACCCAAACCATTCCATGGTACTCAGGTGACACTTTTCCTGCCACATGTCCCAAAATACAGATCTCTCTCAGGACATGGGATAGTTCAGGAAAGGGACCTCCTGCTCTGAGGATCTCCTGGCCCTGCCTGGGACCAGACCAGGTTGTTTTATCCACTCAGGCATTTAAAACCTCCACATTTCCCAATAAATTACCCATAATTGGGTTTGGGTTTGTACTATTTACCTTTCTTACGAGCTTTTCCCTCAGTCCAACCCCACAGACCCTTAAAAGCTTCTGTAAAATGACCTTTGTTCATGGAACCTCAGAATGATTTGGGTTGGAAGGGACCTTAAAGCCCATCCAGATCCACCCCTGCCATGACAGGGACACCTCCCACTGTCCCAGGCTGCTCCTGGCCCCAGTGTCCATCTTGGCCTTGGACATTCCAGGGATCCAGGGGCAGCCACAGCTGCTCTGGCAATTCCAGCCCAGGATCTCCCCACCCTCCCAGTCAGGAATTCCTTCCCAAGATCCCATTTAAGTATTAATTGATGTAATCATAGCAATTTCAAGAGGTTCTCTGTTAGGGAGATATTTCATTCCCCTTTGGAGGAGTTTCCTTGCTGTTGTTTCTGACCATCCATCTGTGAGTCCTGGGATCCATCCCTGGCAGAAATCAATGGGAAACCCTTCAGAGGGGTTCCCATAATGCACAGTGGAACCTCCTTTCCCAACAGGAGATCCTGCAGCCCTCTAATGCCAGGCAGTAATTTCATTTACTGCTTTCCCAAAGGTGCCAACAGAGCATTAGGGGAGTGGAACAAGCCCAGCTGATCAATACAGAGACAGTGCTCGCCTTCAGATTAATTCAGGAAATGCACTTGGTTGACTTGAAGGAAGTGGCCTTGTTCTCACTGACCTGCAGTGCCTGGAAGGTTTTCAAAAATCCCCCCTGGAAAGTCAGAGTGTGAAAACAAGTCACTGAGGGGCAGGAGATGATGTGTCTCACAGGGCTCCCATATGGTTGGCAATGTATAGAGTCCTTCAGAACATTCAAATAAGGAATAGTAGCTAAATTTTGGTCACTGGTGGCATGGCTCTGGGGAAAAAAAAATCCAATTCAAAAGCTCTTTATCGTGGGTTAGAGAGTTTCCCCCATTGAAATGGTTGTAAATACATTTAGAGAATTTATGCAGTTATGCTAGAGCAGCCCATTCCTTTCTCTCTTCACCTGTATATAAGAAGTCACTTAAAATCATTTGTGAATAAAGGCACAGCAAGGTTTACTGTGGGTATTTTTTGTCAATTCAGGCTCTCTTGTATTGCTTTATTAATTCACACCAGGATTTTAATCGAGCTCAGGTTTAGTTGGATCTAAATCCTCACTGCTGGGAGATGTCTACAGAGAACATCCCTGGTATTTCTGATGTTCCCTGTCCCAATGCAGACCTTGCCATCCTCCTCCATGTGCAGCAGTTTGTGGTTGCACATTTTGATGCCTGACATGCCTTTGAAGCACGTGCTGATCTCAGCAGAGGGGGTATTAAGGGAAAATTCTCATCCATAAGAGTCTGCAGAAGCTTGAACTTGGAGATCATAAAGTGTGCAAGCACCTGGGACTGCATTTAAATTCTGGTTTAGATTTCACAGATGCAGGGTAATGAATGAAAGGAGAAAGAGATGTTTTATATAGGTACATACTGTAAAATCAAGGTGACTTAACATTCCCTTTTTTTAGCACGACATCTTCAGTGATTGTCAAGAAATCAAGTCCCTGGAGGAGCAGGGTTTGTGCTTCGTGTGGCATTTCCCTGCTGGAAGAAAATAGATCTGCCTTGGCCAATCACAAAATGAGAATCAGAATGACAGAGTGGGTTGGGTTGGAGGGGATCTCAAGGATCACCCACTTCCAGCCCCATTTCCATGGGCAGGAACACTTTCCACTATCCCAGGGTGCTCCAAGCCCTGTCCAGCCCAGCCTTGGACACTGCCAGGGATGGGGCAGCCCTGGGCAATCAGTGCCAGGACCTCACCACCCTCACAGGGAAGAATTCTTTCCTCTGGAAGTGTCCAAGGCCAGGTTGGACAGGGCTTGGAGCAGCCTGGGATAGTAGGAGTTGTGGAAAGGGGTGGAACTGGATGTGCTTTAAACTCCCTTGCAACTCAAACCAATATAACAACAATAATAATAATAATAATAGTATATAATATTTTTATCTTTCCTGAGATGTTTTTAGAAGGAAACCCTGAAGCTTTTCTCTGTTCCCACAGGAGATATGAGTCCCACCCCATCTGTGGGGAGCTGCAGGATAAAATCCTCCAGTGCTACCGGGAACACGCCCAGGAGACCCTGAGCTGCTCTGCCCTGGCCAGCCAGTACCTGCACTGTGTCAATCATGCCAAACAGGTGAGATCTGCCCCTATTCTCACTGGAAAATGAAGGAATTTCCAATCAGTCCTTCCTCCATGCCTAAGCACTTCCCACTGTGTTCCCAGAGCTCTGTGGAGACCACTCAGGGTTGATTTAAATGCTCAGGTTTCCATCTCTTCCCCTGGGAAGTTGTTGTTTAGTGTAGGAGCTCTTGCTGTTGGCAGATGTTTCCTGTTATCTACAGTTTTAGCAGTAAAACAAGGGGATTAAAATACCTGCTATCTTTGCCATAAATATGAGAAACTCGTGGATGTCTCAAACTATGTTGGTCACCACTTTGAATTCTTGATTTCTTCCGTCTTGTGTTATTTAAGGCTCTAAAACTGTCCTTTACCTGCTCTTGCCCTCCTTTCTTCCAGTTTTGTAGGGTATGGATGTCACTGCCAATTAAAATCTTTATGCTTTATTAGTGCAGCATGAAGGAAAATGACAGTAACATGTAAATCATTAAATTAAAAGAAGCTACAATTTCTCAATTTTACTCTTTTTCATCAGCTTGCATCTTTCAAATTCAGAAATGCATATATTGACCTCAACTGTGTTCTTAAACAAACCAAGAAATGTGCTCACAGCCCACGTGCAGGATGTGTAAAAAGTGCTTAAATCACTCTGTTGATCTTTATTTCTGTGAGTTAATATTTGAGCATGTGAGGACACCCATCTTTATGTGATAGTGGAGACCTGGAGAGCAGGGCTGGTGTTTGATCATGGTAATCACCTTCCCTGGGCTTGACTCTGCCTGGGCAGAAAATCCCTGAGACTTTGCCTCTGATCTTTCTTCGTGACCTTTTGCTTTAAAATGCTGCAGCCTCGAGCTGATGTTCCCAAAATCTGCTGGAATTACCACTGCTCATTGTTCCTCAGTCCCTGAGAGCTCCCTGTCCTTTCAAATTCATTTCCTTTAATAGATCTTTTATTGATATTCGTTGTGCCAGCCCTGGAAGTGTCCAAGGCCAGGCTGGACAGGGCTTGGAGCAGCTGGGACAGTGGGAGATGTCCCTGCCCATGGCCCTGGATGGGCTTTAAGGTCCCTTCCAGCCCAAACCCTTCTGTGATTCCATGATTTCTCCTCCTGCCCATTTCACAATGCACCAATCTCCTTTTTTAGGAGAAATCCAGTGCATAACATGAGAATCACAGACTCATCCAGTCCAGTTGTTCCCCAGTTCAGCCAAGGCCACCACTGACCCTGTCCCCAAGTGCCACATCCACACAGCTTTTAAATCCCCCAGGAATGGGGACTCCACCCCTGCCCTGGCTGGACAAGCCTTTGAGTGAAGAAATTTTCACAATATCCAACCTAAGCCTCCCCTGGTGCAACTTGAGGCCATTTCCTCTTGTTCTGTCACTTGTAACCCTGTTTTGGTTTGTTCTGTAGTGGATTTCCCCATGGTCCTGCAGCATCTGCAGCACTAATTTACTGGATGTATAATTTTTAAATTCTTTTTTAAAGTATCCAGAAAAAAATGGATTAATTACTTAGACATGTTTAAGCTCTAACTCGAGTTTGTATCTGATAGGAATTTCTTCAGAAGACTCTGATGAGGATGAATTAATTCATGTTCAGAAGGTGCAGGAAAAGCAAATTGCATAAATATGAGCATTAGGTTTTTGAACCCTTTTAAACACCTTTTTTTTCTGTTGAAGATCTTCATCCAAGCCTGTCAAGTAGTTAAAAGTGTTTCCTAAATGTTTCTTATTCTGTTTCACACATGCTTCAAGATGAGAATTCAGAGAGGTTTCTCTCATGATAACAGAGAAGGAGAAGCCTTTTATGATGAAAATATTTGCAAGCAGGAGCAATTGTTTTCATAATGAACACCAGCCCATCCTCCACATGCTGCAGCTGTAATTGTAATTATTTTTACTCACTGTTTGCCCACAAGTCCAGACAGTTACTTTGAAATAATTCCTAAACGCTGCTATAAAATCACTTCAAAATTACCTTCTCTATGAGCTTGGTTGGGAGCCAGAGGAGGGGATAAATGGCAGATTCAGAAATGAAAAAGTTAACTGACACTGGCTACAAGAAACAAAGGAAGAAGAAAATTTGCTAGAGGGAATAGAGCAAGATATTGAAAAGCAAATAAGTGAACTAATCCGATTTCCTGGCGGTGAGTCTGGGTACTTGTGCTCGGGCTGAGCACACTCTGTGCTTTTCATAAATTGAATTTATTGACTCCTCTTTCTTTCCTATCTTGCTTATAATTATCTCCCCCTCTCTTCTGTGTGCTCCTTATTTCTCATGCTGTCTGTAATCTCATGTCTCTATCTGTCCTTTTCTCCCCTCCTTAGAAAAGCCCTGAGAGTTGTTAATTCAGAGGGGTTTGACACATTGTTGTATCTTCCCTTGAAATCTCTTCCCAAAGTCATGAGAAGCTGGGGGAGATAAATTAAACTCTGTTATTAATGTTTGCATGTTATTGTAATGATAATGCCAGTAATGGAGAGGAAAACTTAACCTAATGGAGCCATTAAGGGGAAGATACTTGGATTGTGTCTGGCATGTATTTGTGCTGCCACTGCTGAAGTAACTCCAGCCAGAGCATCCATGGCTTTTTAATCCTTTTTCCTGCTTTTCCAGCCATGGCTATGGACAATAGCTGTTAAAATATACATTTTTGGGGTTTTTTTCCTCAATTTTCCCCCACCCTGGCCCACAAGAAGTTCTGATTCTTACATAAAAACACAACTAGTCCATGGTTTAACAAATCTGTGCAATAATTTCCTGTTAAACCATTGAATTCCAGAAGGATTCAGGTCTCTTCAGGCAGGTGAGGTTTAAGAATACTTAAAATAACAAAAGCAGCAGCTGCTGGTGCCTGACAGCCTGGCTACAAAATGTTATCCTTCAGCCTTGTAACAGCTATTTTTATTTGTTGGATCAAGTAGGTCCTTAATTATGCACTTAAATAGAATAAAACCAGGATTTTAGCCTCATCCCCCAGTAGTTTTACTTGATAGCAATTTCCAATCAAAAAGAAAAATACATGGAATTTGTGTGTCTAGAAACACTGAATTGAAATGCAGCAAAAAGACCTCATTATTTAACACTGCCCTCATTGAAGGAAGTTCATTATGGACCAGCTTCCCTGCATGGGGTTATGTAAAAAAAAAAAAAAAAAATTTAAATGCATTCATTTAAAAAGGCAAGAAAAAAACCCAAAATAAAACTGAAGCACCCTCATTTGTCTGAAGGTAAAATTTTGTGGGCAGAAATATGCATATGATGAAGAAATATCTGCAATTTCTTTCCTTAGGACACTAAACAAAAGTAGCCCATTTTTTCTCAGATCCCTTGGGAATTTCCTCTGTTAACCTGTGCAGTGTTAAATCAACATAAAGTTAATATTCAGCCCAGGGATGGCTTGGAGTGAGTCTGTAATTCCTCTGCAAAAAGGAATTTTCCAGGTAGAGGAGCCTTCCTGAGCTTTCCAGAAATCTCCATGGGGCTGCCATGGATTGGAGGTTTTGGTAACAAATGAAACTTCCCCAGATTCTTGTTTGCAAAAGCACCCAAGGAACACAAAACTGACTCCTTTTAATCCATCAGCCTCTTCTTCTCCTCTGTGGATTCTGGAGGATTTTGGGGGCACAAGGACCTGTTTGTGTGGATGCCTTGGAGAATTTTAAAGTCAGAATTGTTAAGGTTGGAAAATACCTCCAGGATCATTAAGTGCAAGCATTCCCAGCACTGCCCAGGCCACCACTGACCATGTCCCCAAGTGCCACCTCCACATTTTAAAGGACTTTTAAATCCCTCCAGGAATGAGAATTCCACCCCCTGGGCAGCTGTGCCAGGCTGGACAATCCTTTAGGGAAAGACATTTTTCCCAAAATCCAGTCTAAGTGCAGCTCTCAACCCTTGCAAGAACTGGGTGGAATAGCACAGTTTACCAGGTTATTTTTAGGAATAATATGAGAATTTGGTTGAAGCCAAACCTGACATGGTTTAAATTCCCTTTATTGTTAATTATCCCTAATTTCCATGACTCTGACAATGCAGTCCAGACTTCCAAGCTGTGGAGTGTTGCTCAGACACCTGAATCAGCTGTTTGGAGGTCACCTGTAAGATTTCAAGGTTTAAATTTGGGTTTGTTCCTGACATAAAGCCTTAGAATTATCAAATCCCTTCCTGCCATTTTTTGCAAGGAGACTCACAATTAGTGCTTATTCATTTGATGGGTTTTGTAGACAAGAAAAATTGGGTTGGAAGGAGCCTTAAAGATCATCTCTGCTATGGGCAGGGACACCTCCCACTATCCCAGGTTGCTCCAAGCCCTGTCCAAGCTGGCCTGGAACATTTCCAGGGACAGGAAACCTGGTCTAGTGAAAAGAATGAAATTATTTTTAAATAAGGTCCTTTCCAACCCAAACCATTCCATGATCATGAAGCCCAAGATGAGTGCAGCATGTTCAGGCTGTTGGGGTTTTGATTCTCACTCAGAGCCCAGGAAGGAGCCAGGGGAGGGATATACTCAGTGTTGGATGTTTTCAGGATATTTTCCCTCAAGAGTTTAATTGCTGGGAATGGGATTTTTCTTACTGTAAGGTCAGGTGTTTTAATTTCCTTTAATAGCCACAGTACTAAAGCCATGATGGCATGAGGGGTGATGAAAATGGATCATTAATGAGACTCTTCAGGCCTCCAAACCAGTGCCTTGTTTAGTCCTCAAATTGTTTCATTCTGCTTCTCTGACTTGTCTCTGGCATGATGTGTTTATCAACAATGTGTCCTGTTCTGTATTCTTATTTTAAAAACTTGCAGATCTTAGGAAGGAATTGTAGCCAGACTTCAGGGACTGTCTGGGATAACTTGGAGTTACTGAAATATGTTTGTCCCTCTCTCTTCCCTCCCCTCTGATCGTTTTTGCAGCAGAGAATGCTTGGGAGAGGAGGATAAAGGCATTGTCCAAATCAAGCACAAGACCATCAACTAATTTCAGCAGAAGAGCTTTTTTTTCTCCCCAACGACGATCTGGCAGCCCATGTGCAGGGCAGCCCAGTAAAGAGAAGTGGCAGAGCCATTTGAAGGGCAGCATCCTCAGCGCTCAGTCACAGACCTGGATTTTATTCCATCAAGCTCGCCCGTCCGAGGCCGATGTTCTGCCTTCTCAGAGCCCACTCACTGGTGATTGAAGGAAAGGAAAGAAAAGAAAAGAACCTTTGTCTGGCCTCAGAGAGGGGAATATCCTTCAAATGCTGCTGTTTCACTGTAGAGTCTCCTCTGGAACACCTCTCTGTCAGAGGCAGGGGGTGTAACCCTTGCAGTGCCGGGATGTGGCTGTTCTCAGGAGCAGCTGCTGGTCCTGGTGCCAGAGTTCTCCTCACACTGTAGAATTGTAAATTGTGCTTTAACTTATTTCCCAAATGACCTGGCTTGATGAAGTCTCTCTCTGCAGGCCTTCTGCTGGAATGATGTTTGTGATCCAGCACTTAGGGTGCTCCATGGCCTTTATTTCCATGGGATGGTTCTGTTGTGCTCTTCGCTCGTATCAAGTCCTGACGAGAATGCCTCGCTCTGTACCAACAATAAATCTATTTTATGCACAAGATTGATGCTGCAGTCTGTCTCCCTTCCCACTCCTCGGGGGTGGATGGTGTTCCCTCTGCTGTGTCAATCATGCTTCCCCAGCAGATGTTGTTGCTGAAGCTTTCAAGCACAGACTTTGATGCACAAGCAGCCCTGGTGTCAGGAACGGGGTTTGGATTGAGCTGTTTCCCATCACAGCCACCTAAAAGGATCCCACGTGATGGGAGTGTTGTGATTTGTCCAGCACCACTTCCCTCCTTGGGAAGTGCTTGTGAATGGAGCACCACAAGCTCTTGTTGCCTGGAGAGGTTGTGGGTTCTCCATCCCAGGCCAGGTTGGAAGGGGCTTGGAGCAACCTGGGATGGTGGAAGGAGTCCCTGCCCATGGCAGGGGGTTGCAATGACATGGTCTTAAGGCCCCTTCCCACCCAAACCATTCTGGGATTCTGTGAAAGGGCAAAACCCCCCAAAAATCTCCAAACCAGCTTTGTGCAAGCACCCAATTTCCTTTAATTCTTTTTCTTCAGGTAAAAAGTGCCACACTCCTTGTCCCAAGCAATCTTAGAAGGGACTTTTACACAATAGTGAAAGTAATGATGTCAAATGAGCAGTGAGTCTGGAGCCTTCTGCTGTTTATTTACCTGTTCTCCCTCTCTAATTGGCTGTGTTTGAACCTCATCCTACTGAACAACTGTGGGTGCACCTGTGGATCTCATTTATTATTCATGCACAATATTACCAGTGACTTTCCTAATTATCAAGATGCTTTGTGAGCGCTGTTTAATTAAGGTTTTTTTTTTTATGCTACCCAGAGAAGCTGGGATTTTTTTTTTTTTTAACATGCCAAGCAACTGTAATGTTGGTGGGAGGGGAGGATCCTGGAGTTCAACGTCAGGTGCCAGGTAAACTGCTCAGGAGAAACAACAGGGACATAAGCACCATGTTTACACGGTGACTTGCTGTAGTGTTTACAAATCAGCTAACTCACAAATCCTTCTCTCTAATGTTCTCTTTTGTAACAGAGAGCCAAGGAGTTGGCAGAGCCAGGCTTGCCAGACTCAGAATTGGCAGCAAAACACAGCATAGAGGAAAAGCAGACGTTTTTCAGGCCAGATGATGCTGTAAAATCAGGGGAAGAGCTGTGTCGGGAAGGAAGGTCTCTGTTACTGCCAAATGTTTATTGGTTTCTCATCCTGACAGCCTTGAGCAATGAGAGTCAGCCTTGCCTGCTTTGTTCCAACTGTGTTTGAGGTGTTGTGTTCTTTAAACATCTTCTGTGGCTTCAGGGGTGGCATCTGCAGCCTGTGTGGCTTGGGCTTGGGGAAGGCTGGTGGCAGCAGCAGGGTGAGGACTTTAAAAGTGGCCCTGGTGTGGTCTCTAGAACTGTCCTGGCTGTGGGCTCCAGAACTGTCCTGGCTGTGGGCTTTCAAACTGTTCCTGGTGTGGAAAACCTTTGCTTTTAAAGTAGAGCAGTAATTCTGGATATTTCTGATGTTTCACCACCCTTTCTGCTTTTTCCACCTCTGCATTTGTGTACCTGCATCCCTGTCCTGCAGTAGGTGTTTGATTTCTTCCTGGTGTGGATGCTGAAATCTTAAAATCTTGGAAACCTCCTTTCCTGGGTTTTTTTAAGTGTAGAAAACCTATGGAGAAGTTTCCCTCCTAATCATGATTTAATGATTCTGTGACCTTTTTCAGCAGCTGCAGATCCCAACCCAGCACCGGCTGTTGGTGACAGCAGGAACTGCTGGGACACAGCAAGGCCAGCCTCCTTCACAAGCAGCAGGGACAGAGAGAGTGGAGAAGTGCCAGGATTTTTGTCCAGGGTGTCAAACATGATTTGCAGGACCCAGAAATCAGTGTTTGTCCCATGCCAGGTGATAGCACGCTGTCCATGGTCAGTCCTGTTCCATCAGGAGCTGGATGCTGCCAGATAAAAGCAGACAGGGAATTAGATTTGGGTGCAAACAGCTGCAGATGGGGATTTTGTGACCTGCTCAGTCCATAATTTGTGATGGTTTGTGTTGAGCTGACTGAAGAAACAGGAGAGGATGTGGGAGGAGAGGGCAGAAGAGGGTGAGGTCCTGCAGCCAGCAGAGCCCTTGCTGTGCTCAGCCTCTCCCAGCTCTTCCCACAAAACCCTCTGGGGGTCATGGCCAGCATTAGTGACACCACTCATGCTCTGCTTTCCAGCACTGACCCCTGAGGAGCTGTCACACAGAGCTCAGGACAGCAGTGAGTGACTCCCAGAGCAGGATTCAGGTGGAGTCTGGCAAGGGAGTGAGCCTGGGGAGGTGAGGCACGTGGCAGGGATGCTCTGGTGGGTTCTGCTGGTGAGTACCCTGCTGCTTCCAGCTCTGTGTGGGCTCTGTCACCTCCCTGGCTGCTCTCAGAAGTGTCAAACAGGGCCTGGCAGCAAGGACATCTCTGCTTTGATCCTTAGGTTCTGCAGCAGCATCTGCCCCTCCCTGGGGAAGAGGGACAGGACCTGAGCTCGGCCATGCTGTGAGGGGGACCTGGGTGTTCAGGTCCTTGAGAGAGGCAGCAAAATTCCAGGAGAACGTGGGGCACTGAGCCAGGGCTCCTCTGCAGGAGTGTCAGCTCCATGTGAACAAAGACACTGGGTAATTAGAGAGGTAATTAGTTTGGTAATTACTAAGGTAATTAGTTTGATTCTCTCTCAAGCCAGTAACTGCTGGGAAGTGCTGGAGGAAGCACCTTGAGTTTCAGGCTGCAGCAGCCCCCCGAGGTTAACCCTTCACCCCCTGCATGGGAAGCTGCAGTGACACTGGTGAAAATGGGGTGGTTTGGAGGGAAAAGAGCCCTAAACCCCCAGTTTGTCAGGGGTCTTGTGCCCAAAAACTCTTGAGCCACCTTCTGATGACAGCCAGGAGTGCTTGTGCCATGGTCAGGGCAGGATTTAAGGCAGATTTATTTTATTGCAAGATTTTATATTTCCTTAAGAATGCTGGGGACACATTTTGGGTGAGGTCACTTCTTGGGGAGCTGTTTGGAAGTGTCCCAGTGTCATTGCTGAGGCTGATCCCTCCTCCCTGTATTGAGTCCCTCACATCCCTTCACCCCTGGGCTGCACTGCTTCAGCAGAAGCTTTCCATGGAATCCCAGATTGGGTGGGAAGGGACCTTCCAGATCATCTCATCCCACACCTTGCCATGGGCAGGGACACCTTCCACTAGTCCAGGCTGCTCCAAGCCCCATCCAACCTCACCCTGGAGCCATTTCCAGCTTGAAAAACTCACCTGAAAGTGAGTTTTTCCTGCCTGTGTCATATGAAACCAGGTATTTTCTGCCCAGGAAAACCATCCCTCCTTCCTCAGCAAATCCTGTGGGTGGGCAGGGCAGTGCAGCTGTCCCAGTGATCCCAAATTAAAATCAAACTGCCAGTGCTCATTTGGGAGGCTGGAGCTGCAGGAAGTGGATCTGATTCCCCAGTAAACTGCAAACTAAGCAGATTCTTCCTCATGTTCATCTGTTGCTGATACAGAAATAGCAGGGCTGGGAGGGACTTGGCACATGCTGGAGTCCACTATTCCATAAAACCTGATAGCAGGAAATTCACAAGTTCCTTCAGCTCCTTGCCATGTTATTCACAGGTTTGATCATGGTGGAAAAATCAGATCTGCAGAGTTCAGTGGATGAAATATAGTGAGAGCAAGGAGATGAAAGTCCATTAATAGATGAAACACTTTAGCCAGACATGAGAATTCACTGGATCTCTCTCCTGTTTCCTATGTCAGGTAGTGAGAATTTTTTCCCCCTTCTCAGTTTTAATATTATTAACACTTGGCCTGCTTTCAAAAGGTCAAAGTCAGCTTGAATGTCTTCTAATGTGACTCCTGGTGAAAAGCTGGTGAAAAGCAAACAAGAAATCAGTATCCCAGAGCTGCCTTTAAACAGCAGAGCCTGGTGTGTTACAAAGGAGTTTGCAGCATTGGGTGAGGTCTGGCTGATGGGCAGGGGCTGTTTGAGGGCAGGGAAAGGGCCCTGATCTCTGGTTTTTCCTGGAAGTCCCACTCCTGGAATTGGGCAGACAAATGAAACCTCTGAAAAAATTACCTTTACCACAAGAAGTCTGTGACCAGGATCCAGCTGCAGGAGCACAGGAAAGGAACGGAGCAGGAGAGGATTTGTGGTTTTTGTGGAAGTTGATCCTGTTGCTGGTACTGGGAATAATGTGAAGTTCTGGGAATGGGACACCTGAGTGAGGCTGGAGGAGGTAGATGGAACAGATTTAGAAAGAAAATCACATTTTTTTAACATCAAACAGAAGGGAAATCCCCCAGCTCCTGTGCCCTGGTCCCAGTTTGGTCTCAGAGGAGCAGTGGGGGAATGTTGTGGCAAATGAGTGCCTGAGTTCTGCAGCTTTGGGGAAAAAATTGCTGGAGAGGGGAGGTGGGAGAGAGACAGCAAGGGGTATTAAATAACCTCCAGTAGAACAAGAGCTGGTTGTGATGCACTGCAGGCCCTCTGGATGGGTGTTTCCCTGGGAAGCACGGTGATTTCTGGGATCTGCCTCTGATCAGAATTATTCACTCCACCAGGGAGCTCCTTGTGCTCCTTGGGTGCCAAGTGCACCCTCGGGGAGCTTCTGGAGCAGCCTCACTGTGAATCAGCACCGAGTCTGGCCTTGCTCTGGGGCTTTTTTTTCTTTGAATGAAGGATTTTAGTGTGACGTGGCAGCACTTTGGGGGCTTTGAGCAAAGCTGTTACCAAGGAAGCAGCGAAGAATCAAAGCTGTGTGTGTCATCAGACCTTGGTGACTCAGGGCTCCCACATCTCCTTGCAGGCTGCTCCTCCTCCTACCTGGGGTCACTCTCTGGGACCTGGTGGCCTTTCAGGTCCTTCCCTTCTGCTGCCCAGCGAGCTTGGAGCTTCCTGCAGGTCCCAGGGAATCCTGTGCTCGAGGTGAGGTTGTGGAGTTAAGGCTGGAAAAGATCTGAAATCATCAGATCCAACCATCAACCCACAGCCACCACATCCTCAAGTGCCACCTCCAGGTGGTTTTTGAACATTCCAGGTGCTGGGACTCAAGACAAAGGGGTCCAAAAGGTGATTTCACCTCCCTTCTTTCCCCAGCTGAACCAACCAGAATTGGAGTTTTGGTCCATACAAGAGATGCCAAGGCCCCATGGGAGTCACCCAGGTTGGGCATCAGGAGGAATTTCTCCATGGAAAGGGTTGTCAGGCCTTGGCAGGGGCTGCCCAGGGAGGTTTGGAGTCCCCATCCATCCCCGGAGGTGTCCAAGGAATTCCTGGATGAGGCACTGAGTGCCCTGGGCTGGGGACAAGGAGGACATTGAGCACAGCTTGGACTCTGTGGTCTCAGAGATCTCCAACCCCAATGATTCTGTGACTGGGGGATGTGTTTTGTAATTGAGCATCACTGAATGCCCCATTGAGCCTTTTCATGTCCCTGTTTCCTGGTGGAAATAACTCTGCCAGGCTGGAGTGTGTGATGGACCTGAGAGTGGGCTCTGGGTGTGTGGGTGGCTGCTCCTCTCCTTTTTCAGGGTTTTGCTTTGGACAAGCTGCATTAAGGAATGCTGGTGGATCTGTCCTGGAGCTGTGTGGCCACTGTGTCCTCCCTGGGACACCCAGGGATTGTTGGGAAAGCTGAAATGGTTCAGCAGCTCTGCCCTTGAGCTCAGCAGGTGAGAAGCAGCAGAGTCCAAATAACCACTTTGCCCAGCTTGGTTTAAAAATACCAAAATATCAGTTTGTCACTGCTGTCCCTGATGTCCTGTGGATCACATGATGGTTGCTTTTTTTTTCTTGGATCTCAGCCTACAACAATCACCTGCTCAAGACCATGAGGTGCTGAGGGCAGGCAAGGGCCCCAAAGTTGCCTGCAGGAATTTCATGACCCTGAAGCAGAGACAACCTTTAATTAAATGTGTTTAATGTTGCTGGATTAAGGGGAAAACTGCCTTTTTTTCAAGGATTATTTCATTTTTTAGGGGATGGTGTACAACATGCCACACTGACTTCCAACAAGAACCACCAAACTGATGTTCTGGAGGTTCAGCCCTTCTCCTGGATTTGTTTTTCAGTGATCTTTTTCTCCTGCCAGAAGTTATTCTCCACTTGATTTAAGGGATTGCAAACATTCCTTCTGCCCGGGTCCATCCCAGCTGTCCCTGGGGAGCCTCAATCCCTCCCTGCTGCAGGAAGGAGAAGGCTCTGGATCCAAGCGGGCTCTGAGTGGGCTCCTTCATTTTTAAATGGAGTTTCTGCTCAGAGGTTAAATCTTTTCAGCCCTGATCCTCCTTAAAAGTGCTGATTAATCCCCTCACACAGAGCAGGATCATGTACAGAAAAACACCAACGTGGCCCTGGGCATTTCCCCCCCCCCAGTAATGAGAGCAATTCATAACCCAGCATCCCTTAAAAATCCCAGTTCCCCTGCAGGAGACAGCATTGGTCATAAAAACAGTCCTGAGGTGCTCTGCCCCCCAGTTTCTGATGGGGAAAAAGTCTTCAGAGAAAAGTAATTGTTGGCTTAAAACTTCAGCCTGCATTCAGCAGCAATCCATCACCCCCCAGAGTGTTTGGGAGCTCGGGTTACTCAATATTCAGGCTGGGAATCCTCACAGGAAAAAAGGGACTGGGGGCAGTGTGAAATATTACCAGGGAAATTCTCTCTAACCTGCTTGCATTTCTCTTTGCTGAGGAGGGAGGGAAAAGGAACTAAACTAAAATGCTTTTTTCTGCTCCAGTCTTAGGAGAAGCAGCAGGAGTGTGGGGATGTGGGGACCTGCAGTGCAGCTCCAGCCCTGGGATGCTGCAATGTCCCTGCAGAGGGGTTGTGGTCCTGAGCACACAGCTCTGAAATACACCTGGGCTGGGGTTCCAGCTGTTAAATACAAACCTTGAAACCTGGGCTGTAATTCCAGGTGTTAAATACATCTGGGCTGGGGTTCCAGCTGTCAAATACAAACCCTGAAACCTGGGCTGGGGTTCTAGCTGTTAAATACAAACCTTGAAACCTGGGCTGTAATTCCAGGTGTTAAATACGCCTGGGCTGTGTTTTCAGGTGTTAAATAAATCTGGGCTGTGTTTTCAGGTGTTAAATACACCTGGGTTGTGGTTCCAGCTGTTAAATACACCTGGGCTGGGTTTCTAGCTGTTAAATACAAACCCTGAAACCTGGGCTGTAGTTCCAGGTGTTAAATACACCTGGGCTGTGTTTTCAGACACCCATCAGTGCAATGCCCTCGTCCCCATGGCCAGGAAATCTCCCTTTAAGGCAGACTCGGAGAGAAGCCAGATTGCTGAAAAGGAAACACAAAAGATTGCTGCTACTTCAATAAATTTGCGTCATCAAGGCCGTTCCAGGCTCCAGGGAGGTCCCTTTGGCTGCAGTTTCATGTTAACTCACTGTAGTTACAGCCACCTAAGGGGGTGTGAATGCCAAACCTTTCATTCCATAACGATAATTTTTGAAAGCTGTTATTGATCCATGCTGGGGAGGCTGGGGAGGTATTTCAGTGGGTCTAAAAACAAATCTGACCTCTCCTAGCCAGGGTGTGGGGGTAACACAGCAAATGTCACCACATTTGGGTCTAAAACTGACCTGGAAGTTCACAGAATAACAGCATGGTTGGGGCTGGAAGGGACCTTTGAGATCCCCTCATTCCCCCAGGAGCCCAGGAGGGAATGTTCACCTTGACAAACCAGATTCTCATTGGGAGAGGATCTTCTGTGGAGCTGCCAATACGGGGTTATCACTGCAAAAAACATCCAGATCTACCCTTGCTCCCCCTCCTTTTCCAGCACAGACTGGTGGAAATGGGAGATGAAGATGAGTGAGGACATTCTCCAGTCACATTCCTGCTCCATCATCCCACAGCTGGGAGCTTTCCTGCTTTGAGACACATCAAGTCTGGCCTTTGTGCAGGTGCTGAGGTGCCAGGAGACTTCTTTTACCCAGGGGAAACCCTTATTTGGTATTTGTCCTTGCTATGGTTGCTCTAAACCTGTTTGTCTTGAGGGAAGATCACTCAGGAACTGCAAACTGCTGTGGTCACTGCAGGCTCTTGAGAGATCTCAGAGCCACAGGGAAAGAAAGCATCAGGATAATTTTATTTCATGGTTGTACCACCCCTCTTCATCACCTACAGCTGGAAGCCCTTGAGTCAGTGCCTCTTCTTCCTCCATCCCTTCCAAAATGCATTTTGAGAGGGGTTTGAATGCTCCTTTTCCAGCAGTGTCATTTGTCTCCATGTGTCTCAGACCCTGAGGTCAGAAAACCCCAGGTAAGGGTGCACAGAAACACATTTCAGACTTTTTCTGCACAAAAATAATATCCTTTTGCCCTTAGTGAAGACCTGGGCTGGTTTCCCAAATGCTCCATCCCTGGAAGTGTCCGAGGCCAGGTTGGACAGGGCTGAGAGCACCCTGGGATGGTGGGAGGTGTCCCTGCCGTGGCAGGGGTGGCACTGGGTGGGCTTTAAGGTCCCTCCCAACCCAAACCAGTCTGGATTTCCACTTAGATCATGGTTTTGTCCCCATGGTCCATCCTGCAGCTGATTAATTGGATGCAGATGGAGCCAACCCCTCCTGCCCTGGAATCTCCCTCACCTCGCTCCTCTCTCTGCTGGGAGATGCTGGCACTGTTGGATCCCCATCCCTGCAGCCCCCAGGAATTCTGAAAACCCCCTTAGGGCTCTGCCCACATCCCTGCTGTCCCAGAGCAGGCTGCCAGCCTCTCTTCCCTTGGATTGCCTCCCATCCTGCTGCAGGCCAGATAATTGATCAATAATCTGTGGCAGAAAGCTGCACTGTAAACCTGAGTTATGGGGTGGATCACAGAGCAGGATGATTGAAGGGGCCATCACCTGGGGCATCCCAGAGGTTTATGTCTGGTGATATCTTGTGGAATAAAAATAAAACCTGACACAACATCCTGAATTATCCTCTGATGGGGAAGAGGGTTCCCTGCTGGCTGCAGTTGTTGTAGTCATGTCCACATTGTTATTGTTGGCCATAATTAATTCCCTTGTTGGCAGGCTGAGCGTGGAATTTGCTTCTGGAACCCTGACTCCTGTTTTGCCTCAAGCAACAGGATCAAGACATGCAGACGAGGATGTTTCCAAAGGGAGCAGGGAATTATTTTTCGGGTGCTGTTAAGAGGATGTTTCCAAAACGAGCAGAGAATTATTTTTCGGGTGCTGTTAATTCAAATCCAGGATAAAACAGTGACAACAGAAGTTTTCACTCAGCTCTTTGTGATGGGAAGGAAGGGACAAAAGCAACGTTTCTTACACCCCCACAAGTTGTTTATTGGATTATATTGACGCTTCTGGGAACAACCTGTTTGCATACCAGCCCCTCTCTTGCTAAACATCTTCATTAATTAACTCCATCTGGCTCTCCTGCCTTTAGATAGAAAAGATTTCTTGCTTTGATCATTCGCTGTTTACATCTTTCTTGCCGTTTGGTAAAACACACAATAAATACTGCACGGCACAAAACAAACAAACAAAAAACTCCTGAAACGCGCTGAAAAGCTGTCAGGCTACTCCAAAATGTGCATCCTGATCCAGCTCAGTTTGCCTTGGAGCCTAAAACCACGTGCAGGGTTCAAGGTGGGGTTTGCCACCTCCAGGTGTTTCTGTGGCCCGTCCAAGAGATGATGGTGTGGCCCCAAAATTCCTTTCCTGCAGATCTGGTCTTGGAAAGATTTGGGAGCAGATGCTGGAGGTGGTGGAAGAGAGGGGGACAGTGGTGGTGGGGTCTGGGTGTCTCATCCATCCATCCATCCATCATCCATCCATCCATCCATCATCCATCCATCCATCCATCCATCCATCCATCCATCCATCATC
>VXBI01013078.1:334986-370986 GCA_013397375.1 Toxostoma redivivum
CATCCATCCATCCATCCATCATCCATCCATCCATCATCCATCCATCCATCCATCCATCCATCCTCCATCCATCCATCCTCCATCCATCCATCCATCATCCATCCATCCATCCATCCATCCATCCATCCATCATCCATCCATCCATCCATCCAACCTCCATCCTCCATCCTTCCTTCACCCCTTTCCTGGGAAGCAGAATGGAATTTGCACGGCTGCCTGTGATCACCCTGTGAGTTTGGGGTTTTTTTCTGTGCCCAGGATGGGTCTGGCTCGAGTGTGGGTTGGAGGAGGGGCCAGGGCTCCTCAGAAGGGCCCCCTGGCAGGGGGGATGCTGAGCACAGCTGCTGCAGGATGCCAAGCTGAGCACAGAATTTTTCTGGAATATCCTCCCTGTGCTGCTCTCCTGGTTTTGTGCCCGGGAGCAGATTCCCCCTGGTGGGTAACTCCACCAAAGGGAGTTTCCTTCTGACCCTTTATCAGTTTGCAGCACCCTGCACTGGCCCCATTCCCCCTGGTGCCCCCCAGGATGTCCTTGCAGGCTCCTCAGTGCCAGGCTGGGCTCAGTGCCACTCCCCAAGGCTGAGATGTGCAGAGTGACCCTGTCATGCTCCTGGGGACAGCCACTCCCCTGTCGTGCTTCCCCTGCCCCATTCCCTCCCTGGATGCTCTCCCAGGGCTCTGTGGCCTCCCCACCCCATGAGCATCCCTGGGATGCTGCGGAAGGGGTTTCCATGGTGACAGCTCACTGAAAATCTCTCAGCATGTTCTTTTCCCCAGCAGGAGGGGATGGGGCAGCCAGGATCCCCCCCAGGCTCCCCACACACCCCAAATCTGCCCCAAATCAGCTGCACAGGCTCCCATCCCAGCCATTCCCCCTGCAGATGGGAAGGGGGCTCCAAAGGTAAAATGTAAAAGCATCAGGCACTGAAGTTTGGGGTGCACTGAAGTTTGGGGTGCTGGGCAATGACAGCAGGCGTGGGATGGACACATCTGGCCACAGCTGCTGGGCTCTCCCCAGCAGTCACTCCTCATGTGTGCTCTGATTTAAAAGGCAAATGTTTATTCTGGTCATTTTCTGAGTGTTCCTGAAAGTGATTTTAAAATTGTGATTTAAGATACAGACAAGAACAGGATTCTGGGGACTTCTGCAATGGAGATGAGGAGCAAGGGAAGGCTGGGGTTGGGGGATCAGGGATCAGCACCCAGATTTTGAGGTGGGGGATTGGTTACAGCTCTCCCAAAACCCTGCTGGGGCTGAGTGAGGCTGTTCCCTCAGCCAGGAGCCGTGCAGCCACACACACAGGGGCTGATCTCAGGGCAGGAGGGTGGCACTCCAGGGCTGTTCCCAGCTTTTGGAGCTCTTAGGGAACACCCTGGGATCTGGATTTTCTGTTACAGAATTCCTCCTTCAACCCTCTCTGCCCCTTTCTCTGTTTGAACAACTCCCACTCTTGGAGGGTGAGGAGGACTCTGCAGCAAGGTGACATTTCCAGAGGATTCAGAAGAGCCCAGGGCTGTTTGTCCACCACAAATAAAACGGGAAAGAGATCATTCAGTATGGCACAGCTGTGTTTCCATGATGAAATTTCCTCATTTTCTAGAACAGGGTGACCAAATCCAGTCTGTGTTTTGGAAAAGCCAAGCTGGACAGGGCTTGGAGCAACCTGGGATAGTGGAAGGTGTATGGGAACAAGATGAGCTTTGGGGTCCTTCCTACCCAAACCATCCCATAAGTCAGAGTCCTTTAGCTCAGGTAAGAGCTCCCAGGTGTGCCCAGGGGCTGGAGGCTGCTCAGGATGCTCTGAGGCTGTGACAGAGCTGCCAGAGCTAAAAGGATGTGTAATTGTGAGCTGGAGCTTGCCCTGTGCCCTGACCCCGTCTGGTTTGCTGTAATAGATGGAGCTGTGCCTGTCTGCTCCTGGGGCTGCTGGCAATGACAGCAGGTTTGGGATGGACACATCTGGCCACAGCTGGGCTCTCCCCAGCAGTCACTCCTCGTGTGTGCTCTGATTTAAAAGGCAAATGTTTATTCTGGTCATTTTCTGAATGTTCTGAAAGTGATTTAAAAATTATGATTTAAGATACAGACAAGAACAGGATTCTGGGAGCTTCTGCAATGGAGATGAGGAGCAAAGGAAGGCTGGGGTTGGGGGGATCAGGGATCAGCACCCAGATTTTGAGGTGGGGGGGCTCAGGGAGAGTTTTGGGGTAACTGCTGTGCTTGATGTTTGATGGGCACTGGATTTTGGGCACTGGTTTTTGTGCACTGGTTTTCCCTGCACTGGTTTTTCTTGTTGGCTTTGTGTTGGTAAAAAGGGAATATCAGCAGGTGAGCCTGAGTGTCTCTGTGGGAATGGAAGCACAGCTCTGTTTTATAGATTTCAGAGCTTCCTGCAATTTCAAATCTCCAGTAAAATAACAAAATCTCCTTTTCCTTGCATCCAGAGCTGTTGGAATTTGCAATCCTGGGGGTCTGGGTGCATTTTCTCTGGGAGAAGGAGACCCCTGGGAGGCTGGTGAGGGAGAGGTTTCGGAAGGAGATGTCACAAAAAGGGATTTGGATGTTTTGGATGAAGCCCTGTGTGCTTCCAGACAGCTCCAGAAGATCCTTTCCCACCCTGGGGCAGGGTGAACTTCACCTCACCCCTCCCTGGCAGATGTTTGGCCAGTTTGCACCAACTCCCATTTTGCCCATTAAAAGGGAATTATTTGGGATCACTGAAGCATCTCTGGTCACGCTTTTGTGGCTGGCACCACATGGACTGGCACAAAACCTGCTCCCTAAATCCAAGAGTTTGCAGTGTCCTTGATGAGTCCCTTTCCCAAACCTTCTGTTTTCACACCAACATTGGTTCAAAAAATCCTGCAAAAAATCCCGCCCTGGGATGCAGAAATCCAGAAGAGTTCCATCTTGTTTTTAGGAACAAGGGAGGGATTTATGCCCTCTGCAGCAGGGATATTATAGGGGAGCAGTAAAACATCCCCATAAAACATCTCCTGATCCTTGTAGGGAACATGGGAATACCCAGGGACTGCTTCAAGTTTTCCCTTTTGCTGGATCCCACAGGAATTGGAAGGGCTTCTGCTCAACCTTGTGAGCTTGGGCAGTGACCCCAAAGTGGTGCAGGTTTAGAAATGAGCTTGTGGTTATAAATCTGAGTTTAACTCTGATTTAGTCCTCCCAGTCTCTTTGTGTGACCCTGGTGAGCCTTGGGAATGCTCAGGAGAGTTTCTTATGGATCTCAGTGGATCTCTGTCCAAGATTCAGACCAGCTGATCTGGGAGCTGGAGGTCGATCCTGGTGCTTTTCTCTCCGAATCTGCTTAAAGGGAGCAGGGTTAGGTGGGATATTGGGAAGAAATTTTTCCCTGACACAGGATGCCCAGAGAAATTTGGGTTAGGAAAGATACTGGGGAGGAATTATTGGCTGGGAGGGGGGGGATGGAATTCCCAGAGAAGCTGTGGCGGCCCCGGGATCCCTGGAATGTCCAAGGCCAGGCTGGATGGGGTTTGGAGCACCCTGGGACAGTGGAAGGTGTCCCTGCCCATGGCAAGGGGTGGAACTGGATGAGATTTAAGATTCTTTCCAACCCAAACCATCCCATGGTTCTGTGATAAATCCAAATGTGCACTTCTGCATTTTTCTGGGCTAAGTCAGGCCACAGCCATGACAAAGTAGGAGCAGGCTGGAAGTGCCCACCAGGGTGTGCAGACTCTGAATCTCTGCAGGAGACTCTGCCAGGTGGGAAAATCTCCCTAAATGACTCCCACTATTAAGAACCTCCTCATTAAATCTGATTTTTATAGATTTGTTCCTTGTTCTTCAGCCCTTTGAAATGCTTAGAGCAGGTTGATGATCTTAACAATCTTGACAAACTGGTGCAGCAGTTGTTTCTCAGGGTGGGCTGTTTGGAATTTCCAGGAGGAAGAGGATGGCTCAGCCTGGGAGAAGGAGCAGGCTGTAGAACTTTGTGGTGATTCAGGCATCCAGGCTGGGGAGAAGACACCTGCCCCCTCTGGTATTGCCAAAGTGCCCAGTGTCAGATAAAACTGGCCTGCCAAGCTCTCTGGAATCCAGCTAAAGCTTCATTTGTTTGCCCAGGACCCCCCAAACGATGCTAATCACTGACAGGGGAAAGGAATCAATGCTTGGCAGGGTTTGATGAGCTGGAGGCTGTGCCTGCAGTCACACCTGGGCTGCAGTGAGCTCCATCTCCTGAGTGAAGTGGGGACACTGAGAGGGACAGGAGGTCCCTGGGAGCCTCTTCCATATTCCAGAGCTAGAAAAAAAAAAAGGAGGATCTGTGGTTGTGGTCTGGCTTCTTATCCCTCTCCTGCTCCATGTATAGAGTCCCAAAATGGTTTGGGTTGGAAGGAACCTTAAAATTAATCTAATTCCACCCCCTGCCATGGGAAGAGACAGCTTCCACTATCCCAGAGTGGCCCAAGCCCTGTCCAGCCTGGCCTTGGATATTCCAGGGATCCAGGGGCACCCACAGCCTCTCTGGGAACTCCATCCCAGGGCCTCCCCACCCTCCCAGCCAATAATTTATCCCCAGGATCTTTCCTAACCCAAATTTATTCCTCCTCTCCAAAGCTCAGCCATGGTGTAGGATTGATTTATCCCCTCAGTGTCCCTTTCTTAAAGTGGGGCTAAATCCTTTCTTTTAAGGAAAAAGATGTGTACCCCAAGGATGACACTGAAGGTGTCTGGGCAGTATTTTCCTGTTAGTGAAGGAAAAGGGACCTCACACCCTTTGGATGCCCATCCCACTGCATTAATCCAGCTGCTCCCATGCTCCAAAGCTCTGCCAGCACTCCAGCTCGAGTGGATGTGTGCAGGAGAGTGATGGATGTGCTGATTTTCCCTTTCTCTCTGGATTTCAAACACTTTTTTTGTTTTTGATTTGTGTCCTCGTTTGGCTGCTGGGGGAGCAGCTCAGCCTGTCGTCCATCAAACCCTCCCAGTGCTTTATCTTCATTCCCACTTCATGGAATTGCAGCTGGGTCCCTGCCAGGCTGTGCTGGGGCTGCTTCTGGGAGCCCTTCAGCACAGGCTTGTGAAACTGGGACAGAAAAATGGCATTGAGGGCCTTAAACCCAGCCCTCAGCTCTGTGCTGAGTGCTGAGCTCAGCTCTCCATCCAGGGGGCTGGGAATGTTCATTTCCCATGGAGAGGGGTGGGTGACATCCCTGTGATGCTTAAAGTTTTGGCTTTCATATTTTCCAGATTCTTTACATTAGTATTTATACACTAATGTAAAGAATCTGGAAAATTCTGAACTTCATATAAAGTGTTGGCAAGTTCTCCTCACAGTTCAGTCACACAAAACAATCCTTGTCCAGCCCCAGAACCAAGGACACCAAAGCTGCAGCTTTGGGTATAAAAAGTGTAATTTATAGAAAAAGTGCAAACAGCAGTGAATTGAGGAGAGCAA
This sequence comes from Toxostoma redivivum, assembly GCA_013397375.1. Classification (NCBI taxonomy): domain Eukaryota; kingdom Metazoa; phylum Chordata; class Aves; order Passeriformes; family Mimidae; genus Toxostoma; species Toxostoma redivivum. Next base: position 340,425 of record VXBI01013078.1, read on the forward strand.
TCTGGGAGGTTGGGACTGCAGAACCTGGAGCTGGAATTGGACAATGAACCCCAATATGGAAATGGACCAAAATTTATAAAAGTGTGAAAATTCATGACCTGGGGTCTATCTTGGGTGTAGCCACGGCTGGGCTCTTGTGCTGCCCAAGGTGAGTCTTTTGAAGCCCTTTTAATAAATTCCCACTTTATCCCTTTAACTCTGTCCCAGGCAGCCTCTCCAGGCACCCCCTGCAGGGTGTGGATGATGCAGGGCACCTCTGGATGGAGCCTTGGCATCCTGGGCATGCACAGATTGATCCCTTCCCTCTTCAGTTCTCTGTGCTGCTGCAGACTGTGCTCCCTGTTTTTCCCTATCTCCATCCAACCTGGGACAAAACTGGGGCAGCATCAGGCTTTGTGCCTCTAAGGGAATTTGTTTGGGTAAAAAATTCCATCCTCTGGATCCTCAGGGAGCTGCTTGCCTGCTGTTCCCTGGTATTTGCTGGATACATTTTCTTTCATGAGACCAGTTTTTGGTTTTTGGTTTAAATTCATTCACAAAAAAGCTGGACAGGGAGAACCTGGAGCACTTGGGGCATGTTGGATGCTGGGTTTTTCCTGTCCCTGAGCAGCCTGGCAGGAGCAGGAGGCTCAGCCCCACCTCAGGCTGGTGATCACAGAACCATGGAATTGTTTGGATTGGAAAAGACCCAGAGGATCACCCTGGATCCAGCCCAGGGGGGATTGCACAGAGGCACCCACTGGTCCCAGTGCTGGTGGCCTTGGCAGAGGAGCCAGGAGCTGAATTTGAATTATCCAGGGAATTATCTGCTTCCCCTTCCCCCTCTGAGCAGCACTCAGGCTCTCCCTGCTCACAGAGCTGTGTTGCTCTGGAGACAGAAAACATTTCCTGCAAAACCCTGGACACATGAAAAGTTCCTCCAAGGACAAATACCCCAAAAATGCCCTGCTAGATAAACTCTCCCTAGCCAGGCTGTGCCACCCCTTCCTTGGTCACCAGCCAGCCCAAACCCTGCTCTTAGAAGCCCCTGCCAGGAGATGGAGGGGGTTTATGTAGCATTAACACCACCAATTCCTGGGAAAATCAATTCCATGGGGCACTGGGATGCTGGAAAATCTCCTCAGGCTGCAGCTGGGACATCCTGGGCTCTCTTGGGTGGGTGATGTGACACTGGGGACATCTGTCCACGCTGGCAAGGCCATAACCAGTCAGAGCTAAACAAAATGTCAGATTTGTGACCTGGGCTGCTGAGTCACTGGAGGGACAATCAATTCTCCCTCTATAATGGTAATTTTGAGGCATCTGTTTCCCTCCTACCACCTGGGAAGTTTTATTAGGACTATTGATTGGGCTTTATTCATTGAACAGCAGTGGTGGGAAATGGAAAAGTTGAGGAAAAGCCCCCACAGCAAAAAGCTGGCAGGAAAAACCCCCAGGGGTGTCCCCTGCCACTGGGGAGACCCAGTTTGGCTGTATTGCAACTTCCCTCTGGTCAGGGTGTGGGTTTTATTTGCTTTGCTTGACATGTTAATGTTTGTTCAGATTTTATTTGGGCTACTTTGATGGTTGAGGGGTTTTCCAGATTAAAATCTTTTTTTTTTTTTTTAACTGTCAAGGGATGTGCTGGGAGCTTTAAAGGGGTTGGGAGTTACATAACAGCGTTTGATTTTATTTTTACAGCGAGGGGCTAAGCTCTGTAAAGTCTCCACAAGCTTTAAAGAGACATCTTCAAGAATCCTTGTGTGTTTTCCATGTCACCCAGCCCCGGGCTATCCCTGGATTTTATCCCAGCAGCTCCATTTGCAGCCTTGACTGTGCAGGGCACAGTGTCTCCTGTGGCTCCCTGTGCTCCCACAACCCTTTCCTCACCCATGGATTTGGGATCTGGGCTTCCCTATGTTCACACAACCCTTTCCTCACCCCATGGATTTGGGATCTGGGCTTCCCTGGGCTCACCTATCCCTTTCCCATGGATTTGGGATCTGGGCTTCCCTGGGCTCACCCAACCCTTTCCCATGGATTTGGGATCTGGGCTTCCCTATGTTCACACAACCCTTTCCCATGGATTTGGGATCTGGGCTTCCCTGTGCTCACACAACCCTTTCCTCACCCCATGGATTTGGGATCTGGGCTTCCCTGGGCTCACACAACCCTTTCCCATGGATTTGGGATCTGGGCTTCCCTATGTTCACACAACCCTTTCCCATGGATTTGGGATCTGGGCTTCCCTGGGCTCACACAACCCTTTCCCATGGATTTGGGATCTGGGCTTCCCTGTGCTCACACAACCCTTTCCTCACCCCATGGATTTGGGATCTGGGCTTCCCTGGGCTCACCCATCAGCTCCACGTAGCTTAGCAACAGCCAAGTCTGTGTTTGCCAACATTTGCACTGCTCAGAGATGGGAATTTCAGCGTTCCATTGATTGTGGGGATGCTCCAGTCTGTGCTCAGCTGCCCTGGCTGTGGGGGTTCCCCTGGAAATTCTGGAATTGCAGCCAGCAGAGCAAATGCCAGCCTTTGCACCCCAAAATCTCAACTCTGGGGACAGCCGAGCTGGCAGCCACAGGTGAGTGTGCAGGTGGCTGCTGACCCTGCAGGGAAATCCCAGATTCAGCTGCCTGGGATATCAGGGAGGGGTTTTCCAGCACAAAGAGAAAACAAAAAACAAACCCACAACACAAAACCCTGAGGGGAGACAAGCTCTGACCTATTTTTGTCTCATGAACTGACTGCAGAGGAAGATTTGACTCCCCAGAGAAAAGCCACTTCTCCAGGCCAAATGTGACTTGTCACGTGAGGAAGGACGTGGTTTTCCACTGGGATATCCTTCCCTGCCTGAGTCAGTGCTCACAGAGATGTACAGATATTTTTAGCTCTGAAAATCAGGCCCAGGGCCAAACTGAGTGGCCATAGAGTGGCTTAGCCCAGTTTGGAATTGCCCAGTGTCAGGAATATCTGGGTGGGCAAGCTCAGCACGTGGTGGAGTTGGGCAGAGAGCCATCAAACGAGGCCATAAATCAAAATAAAATGAGACTGGAGACTTTTGTAACATAACACAACATGGGGGTGGCAAGGAATAAAAAGCAGAAAGTGATTTAAAGGCATGGAGTTCCTCTGGGGTAACACCAGGGTGATCCAGCTCCTGTGCCAGGTCACACCTCATCCCAGGGCCAGGTGGGAATTGTCTGGGGTTTTGCAGCCCTGGTGGGTTTTTCCCAGGTTGTTGGATCACCATCAGCCCCAGGAGGGCTCTGCTCCCTCCCTTCTCCTGGGGGTGATGCTCCACAGCCCTTGGTGATGTCCTGGTCAGGTCTGTGCCCTGATCCTCGAGATCCTGGAGCTGAAGGATCAGATCTTTTATTTAGGGACCAAATCCATCCTCTCACCCTTTATAATAATAACAACCCTTGAACTTCCATCTTTCCAGCCCTGCTTCATCATCTCTCTTGGATCAGGCTTTGCTTTGGCTTTGTGACATCCCAAAATTTCCCCAGAATCTCCTTTAACCCAGGAGGGATGGGAAAAGCAGCAAAACCAGAGCAGCAGCCAGTTTATTTCCACCACTGCCTGCAGCCCAGCCTCTCCTCCTCCTCCTTCTCTCCCACCTCCAAATCCATCCCAAATCTGCTGCCTGCCCACACCTGGGACACCTTGGTGCTGCTGGGCATTTTTGGCAGCAAGGGGTTGGGAGAGTGGCTCCATCAGAGCTTTTTTAGCTTTTTTTAGGCTGAATTTTTTGTGAGCTGTTTTATCCTCTGACCCCCAATAATCCCCCTAATGAAATGGGAGAAAAGGAACAGTGATGAGCTCCTGAGCTTGGACCATCTTTGAGAGTTTTTGGAGATCCGTGAGGAGGAAGAGGCTGAGCCAGGAGGGATTTGCATTTCTTTTGTTTGCTACTTTGTTTTTTTTTTTCTTTAAAAGCAAACAAAAATTATCCATGTGCACCTCAAGCACTGAGGTGCTCTGTGCCAGGAAATGACAAAAAATATTCATTGCTTGCCTGGGTACCTGAATTTTTTAAGCTCACAGAGAGTTCTGGGCATGCAGCAAAGCAAGTTTTCTGTAAGACACAGCCCAAGGTCCGAGGACATTCCTTTAATTACTTTATCCCATCATAAATGAGATATTTGCTGTTAATTCTTTGTCCCATTTGTGCCTCTCTGCACTCAGATTAACTCCGTGGTGGGACATTAAGAAATTACCAATAAAACAAATATTCTGGAATATTTGGGAGGGGTTTTCTGACTGGGAGCAGTTACTGGTTGAGCTCTGGAGTCAGGAGAGGCAGGATTTAAAAGTCAATTTTTGGCAACACTTCCTAAAGTGCATTGCAATTTGGCAAACCCTCGGGTTTGTGATCACTGGATGTATTTCATAGATTATTCATAGATTCATAGATTCATAGATTATTTAATCTTTTTTATTCCTTTGTTTTTCCTTCATGAACCACTTTTTCCAAGCTTCAGGTTCCCAGAAATGGAGAATAAGGTTGGAATAAGCAAAATAAATATCAAGATGAGACAGCTTAGGTGGGCAGTGGAGATTGGATCTTCTGTACCTGCACCTAAAAATGAGTGTGGATGAATATAATCCAAACCCAAAACCTTTAATCACCTTTAAAAAAATTATTTTAAAATTTTTTAATAAATGGGATATCAGACTGTGACCATGAGCAAGATAAAAAAGCAGAGGATGGGAAGACAACATGGAAATTACTAATTGCCCTCCAGGAAAAGTATCCATCAGGAATATTCCCAGCAATGGACAGATGGCAATTCTTGAGTGATTTTAGCTTTGGATGCTGAACACAAAATTCCTGCTGAAAGTTTCCTCCAAACCTTCCTGTGGAAACAGTTTGTTTAGAAATATTGGCATTTTGCAATGAATAACAAAATCAGTGGAAAAGTCCTCCTGGAGTATTTGCCATGAATTCCCCTGAGCCTGTGCATTAATCCAGGTACCATGTTCATTTTTATCAGGTTTATTCTTCCCTAGAGGCTGAGCCAAAGAGCTTCCAATTTACCCAGGTCATTAGTGATTTATATGATAATTGGATCTAAGTTGATTTTAACTATTTGCTTTAAATCTCCTGGGATTTGTATTCTTGGACATTTTAATGCCACTGGAAATTTCACTGATTAAGCAAAGACAAGTATATGTACTTAATTAGTCCTGAAACCAATTAGTTCTTTGTCAGTCAAATTAATCTTGTCTCTGGACTTTAAATGAGTTCTAGGGATTTTGGGGTTTGACCTCTGTGGGTTTGAGGGTGGAGTTCAGTGCATTCCCCTGGGATGCTCAGCCTCATCCTCCTTTGTTTTTGCTGCCGTGGAATGTCTGAAATGCAGTCATGGGTGATCATCAAAATGGAAAATGGGCGTGGTGGGGCTGAAATCTTGAGGATGGAAGGCAGCAGGAACATTGAAATGCTCTGTGGGGTCTTCCTGCCCTCGTGGCAATGACCAAGAGGGTTTTTGTAGTGCCAGGACAGACTGACAGGATCCATGGATTGCCTGGATGTAGGAAATGTGATCTTCCCACACAGAGTGCAGGTTAATTCCTCCTCCCAGTGTCTTTCATTAGGATTGGGATGAATATCCCAGAATCACAGAATGGGGGAGGTTGGGAGGGACCTCTGGAGGTCACCCAGTCCAACCCCCTGCTCCAGCAGCTACTCAGGATTGTGTCCAGACAGGGAAGGAGACCCCACAGCTTCTCTGGATCTGTTCCCACATCCCTCCCATCCCTGCAGGATGGGGATGAGCCACTTAAATTTCTGCTCTGTGGGACCCACAAGGACTCTGGCCAGGTGAGCATCACACCCCCACTAATTAAAATCCTTGTTTTCCTCAATTTAGCATGATCTGGTTTAGTCCATAACAAGATTTTGGATGTAGGACACAAACTCTCCAAGAATGTGGCCTGTGGACCCAGAAGCCAGGTCTGACACTTGAGAAATGCCAAAATTTTGGTTCTTTTCCAGGTTTGAGGTGTGCGGCAATAGGTGGAGGGGGATCAGTAAGACCAATATCCTCAGAGCTGGGGAGGAAGGGGCAGATGTGGGGTCTGGACTTATCCAGATGTGGGGTCTGGACTTATCCAGATGTGGGATCTGGATTTATCCAGATGTGGGATCTGGATTTATCCTGATGTTGGGTCTAGATTTATCCTGATGTGGGGTCTGGATTTATCCTGCCCAGAGGAGGAGGAAGCTGTGCTGGGGAGGGCTGGGATGTGCTGGTGGGAAAGGTCTAGGTGATGAAGAAGATGTGGCAGTAAATCTGCACATTTCCTCATTTCCTTGCAGTCCTTGGCCATCTGAGATTCTGGAAAGTCCAGAATTGGATTTTAGGCTCAATTGCCTTAAATTGTCCACCCAAATTTATCCTCCACCCTTTGATCCTCCTCCTGCTATGAGCACTTCCACTGGATACCAAGTGCAGCAGGGAATGACCCCTGGAATAGCCAGAGGAGGTCATTTGGCCAAGGGTCAGGGAGGAAGTCTGAGATGAGCCAAGAATAGACCCCTGCTCCTTTCAGCTGCCTGCCCTGTCCTTCCCAGCAAGACAAACAGCTGGACACATCCAGCCTGCTGGGGGCAGGAGCAGAGCCAAAGGTCAGAGCCTGGGCACAAAGATGCTTCTGTCTGCAAGGCTCTGATCTGGGCTGAGCTGGGAGTCAAAGCTGCCTCAGACACAGAGGGGTCTGGGCTTGGGAGGATGAGCAGAGCCCAGCCTGGGTTGGGTTGGATAATCCCAATGATTATCTGGGAAAAGGCACTTGGAGAGGGAGGAGAGTGGAGGGATGGAGGGGTGGAGATGTGCAAGGGGCAGCTGTGTCCATGGGGCAGCTCATGCCAGTGCTGTGCTCACCAGGAGCACCCAGGGGTGGCTCAGATTCCCCTTCTGGCCCTGAATCTTGGTGTCATCTTGCCCCACCTGAGAGTGTGGCCTTGCACCTCCACAGCCTGAGCTCTCCTCCCTGTAGATGATCCCTGCAGATGATCCCTGCAGATGATCCCACCATGATTCCCATCATTTTTAGGAGAGGGCCTGCAGGACTTTGTCCTGTTGCAGCCCCCTGGTGAACCCTGAGGTCTGAGTGCTGGGCCAGAACTTCCATCCACCCTCTCATTTCCCAGTAACTGGGGCTCTTCATCTTGGAGGAGATGTCCAGGACTGTCCCTCTGACCAGGGAAGGGTTTAGAGGGTCCCCTGCAGGTGGGATAATCATTTTTGGAAGGTGAAGAGTACAGCACCCTGATATAGATCCAGAGTGAAAGTCAGGGAGAGCAGACAGGGGAAGGAAGCCAAACCCACTCTGTTGGCTTTGAGGTTTCACTCAGGCTCTCTGTAGCATGTTTAGTGTTTTTAACCACTGAGAGGCCTTAAAACACATGAATTAATGAATGGCCATTCTTTTCCTCTGATAACAATCCCCACTGTGCAGGACAGGACCTTGCCTTCCTGTCATTCCTGCAGCCTCCCCCATTCTAATCCCAAATAATTCAGATTCAGTTATTGTCTCATCCTGGGAATTTATCTGAGAACAGAATTTGGCTGGTGCTGTCTGGTCAGGGGCTTCTGTAACTAAACATGACACCTTTCCCTTTAGGATAAACCTTTTGCAAATCCCAAATTAGGAAATCAGGAATTTAGGAAAATCATCCTGCAAATGTTACCCAGCTCTCATCCCCTGTCGAGCTGGAGAGGAGCTGGGGTTTAATTCAGTCCCCAGCCTGGATGGATTGTCTGCTCCCCACTCCAGTTGGAAGCCCTTTTCTAGGATGTCTTAGAGCTGTCATTTATTACCCAGAGAAACTATAAGCTGAAATCTATAGCTGCAGCTCCAGTGGAGGGTAATTCCTGCTGGAGCCAGGAGCTGATGCTGTTAAAACGAGACTCTTCCTGCACAAAGCAACCCTTTAATGACTCTCAAATGCAGCTCAGACAACAACCACACCACTTACACCCTCTCCAAAGATCCAGGCTCTGCTAAGTGGATTAACTGCTTAGGGAACTCTCCCAGAGTGGTGGCCAACCTTATAATGGAGCAATTAAAAGGTCACTGTTACTTAGGGTCGCAGTTTTCTTGCAGGAAGAGTCCCCAACTCCCCTCTCCCACCCAAGGCCAATATTGACATTTTAATGTGTTAACAATGCAGCAATAAATTCATCCTTTGGATTCCTCTTTGCATTTTGGAAGGCACCAAAGAGTTAACATCAGAGATGCACAGCTGGGGAGCACAGGCAGCAGGAAAACCTTGTTGTCAAGGCTTCGTCAGGAAACCCTTTCCACGGGGACAGATCCCTTGTCACCTGCTCTGACATTGACTCCTGTGGCTCAAACTGGAGCCACCCTGGATTTACCAGCTGGAAAAGGCATTTCATGTTGTGTTGGCAGCACAAAGCCACCACCAGTCCTTGCCCACGGAGATTATTCCACTCTGGTCCTGTCCAACCCCATCACAGGAAGGTTCCCAAGTCCTTGGATGTGTGGTGGCCCCCAGGCCATGGCTGGATTTGATGTCCCCTGGCAGGAGAGCCCAAGGCATCCTGCAGTGACCACACCAAGCCACCCACATGGGTGATTCCAGGGATGCCTGTTTCCCTCCAGGCTGTTAAAGAAACCCTGTTGAGGATGGGATACAAAGGATTCTCCAACAATGTTCCTTTGGCAAGCCTGGGGATGGGTGCGGGGGTTAATTCCCAACAGGAGCACTGCAATCCTTCTGCTGTCACCTGCCTGTCTGGTCCCTAACCCTGAATGATGCACCCTGGCATCCCCAGGGACTTCCTCTGATTGATTGATCCCTATCTAAGCTGGCAGATGAAGGAGAATATTTACTGCACAGCAGAGAACCCTTCAGAAAGATGTTTTATTGAGGCTGCTCAGAGAGCAGGAAATGCAATAAAGCACTGAGACACAAAGGAAGAGATGTAAATACAGCCTGCTACCTGTTGGAAGAGAGGAAAATGCAGCCTGCTACCTGTTGGAAGAGAGGAAAATACTCACTCTCACCTGTTGGAAAAGAGGAAAATACCCCCTGCTGCCTTTCAGGGCAGAGCAGGAGCTGGAGCAGCCCATCCTGCCCGCTCACACAGGTCACTCGTTGGCCATCACCTGCAGGAAGGGATGGCTGCTGTGTTCCAGGTGATGTATTGACTCAATAAAAGCTATTATTGCATTGCCTATCACCACTGACAGCAGCAGAGTGCTTTGGAGAGAGCGATGGGTCCCTTTGGAGATGATCAGAGCAGGAAGAAGGGGGTGTGGATGTGTGTCAGCACGGGGGATTCCTCTGTCTGGAGGGAGCAGGGCTCTCCAAAAACAGTCAACAGGAACAGCTGCTCCTTTCTGGAGTGGATTTTGGACAAAGGGACATGCAGCTTTCTCTGTTTTAAACTGTGCAGAGCAAGTTTAGATCCCAAGGATGGAAGCTCACCACTCCTGGTGGTTCCAGCAAGGCAGCTCTGTTTTTATCAGCAAATTGACTCCTGCAGAAGATGTGGGGTCAGCAATGTGCTTTTTGTGCCAGCCACAGATGTGCATTTGTGCACCCTGTCACATTGGCACAGCTGTGCTCCTGCCCAGCTTTCCCTGCACAGCACACACTTCCTCCACAGCAAACAAATCCATTGGGGATTTAGGAGTTTCTGGGATTCCTCCTGGGTTTTGCTGTCTGATCCAGGGGCTCTGTAGTGAAATGCAGGAACAGCCCAGATCCCAGAGCAGCTCCTCTCCCTCCCTCAGGTACTCTGAGCACCAGGCTACACCCTCAGCCCCCCCAGATTTCCTTTTCTCCTGGTCCTGCACTGTCAGAGAGGCACCCTGGCACGCTTTATGGGCTGGGAAGGGATTTCTCCTCCTAGAAGGATGCAAGGCTGTGGCTGAGGACTGTTCCCAGCTGCTGGAGGGGATGATAATCTCGTGGGTGAGATGTCCCATCCACAGGGCTCAGGGCTCTGGGACTTTCCCATTGCTGGTCAATGGGGATCACTAAATGCAATAAATCAGATGATATTAAAATCTTGGGGGAACTGGTTCAGAATTTTACTGACAGAATCATGATGTCTGCTTCTTCCACAGAATACTATAATAAGAAATTTTTACATTCCTATAGGTTCCTATAGGTCACCTCTGTACCATCACTACAGGGATCCCCATGCCTCATTCCTGGAGCTCTTTACCTGGAATTTGGCCTAACAAGGCCCCAGTTGTAAGAACACAGATGAGTCTCTGCTTTTGACAGGATAATCCTTCCTTCCTCTGCTGCCACAGGGCCAGGGACAGCTCCAAGGCAAAGCCCAGGGGATTATCTGGGCATGGCTTTGTTCCCTGCTTGGGAGGTGCAGGGATTACACCGTGGCTGATTAGTCAGCCCTGATTATCCCATTCACAAAACCAGCTCCTTTTGAAACTTTCCTGAGCTTTGTGATGCACAGAGGAGTCACAGGGAGACAGGATGCTAAACAATTCAATCCAGAGCCTTCGTGGCCAAGTGCTCTGGAAATGCTGTGGAAATTTTAAAACTTGCTGCACATTCCCAGCTGTAAGCCTGGCAAACACCCTTGTGCCTCCCCTTTTTGTTAGGTTTGATTTTATATATATTACATAAGATTATATATATAATAGATATATTATATATATATTACATACATGCAGACACATGAACGCTGAAAGCAGTTTTAAATTACAAATGGATTTTCCCTGCCCATAAATCACAAAGGAAATTTGCTGTAACAGCCACAAACAACCCTGCCCTCCCCACTCTGGCTGGAGGGAGAAGACACCCAGGGTGTGCAGCTCCCACTGCTCAGCCAGGGCTCCCTGCCAGGCACCCAGACCCGAAAACATTTGCAGCAGAGGTCAGAGCTGGTGCAGCAGCAGCCCCAGGTAATTCCAGTGGAGTGCTGGCTGTAACCTAGAGGTGAGATAAGGAGGAAAGGGAGAGGGGCTGTCAGGGAGGGAGTGTTGATGGAAGAGTTTCCACTGTGTGAGCTCTGGATGAAGGCTCCTGGTGGTCTTGAGTTACCTCTGACAAGTCCTGGTGCTGCTGGATGTGTAATAAAGTGCCAAGGGCAGGTTACAAACACGGGGCTGTGCTTGGAGCCCATCCCCTCCCAGCACAGGGTCACGCTGAGGGCTCTCTTCTCCTTCTTCCCTCATTTTCCACTCATCCCTTCTCAGCTCACGCTGTCTCTCCAGCTCTGTCTCTCCTTTTCCCATGAGGGCTGGGCAGAGGCAGAGCAGCATCCACTGGTCCCAGGGCTGGGGCACAAGACAAGGCAGAGACGAGCCATTCCCTGCCAACCATTCCCTGACAACTCCTTGAGCAGAATTTCTGTGGTGGAACCAACCTCTGGCTTCTCACATCCCCAGCCTGCAGGACCCCAGCTCTTCCTCACCAGTGCATCCATCATCCATGCATCCATGCATCCATCCATGCATCCATCCATCCATCCATCCATCCATCCATCCATCCATCCTTTTCCCTCTAAGGATGCAGCTCACCATGAGCTATTGAGGCTTTTTGGGGTTTACTGCACTGGAATCCTTCCTCTCCTCTCCATGTATTGAGTATAGAAGGATGGAAAGTAGCTGGAACATCAGTTCACCAACAATTGAAATGGTTCTGTACTTTTTGTCCATCATGCTCAGCGTAATTAAAAAGCAATTTTTGGATTTTTTTTTTTGCAGTGTCTAGATGATTTATAGACAATGAGATTTTATCAGCAGAGCACCACATTAAGAAAATGCTTGTTAATTATCTTCTGCTTAATATGATAATTTAGCAAAAAAACAACACCTATTAAGAGCTCCTCATTAGGTGAAACCTTCTCATTTTTTAACACACAAAGTGTCCAAGTTAATGAGGTTCACCTTCGATTTGTAGCTCACTCAGAGATTAAAAACTCCCTCCATTTAGAACTCCTCACAGTGCTCTGGTTCTAAAGGCTCCAACTCCTGGTTGTGGCTCTGCCTCTTCAAAGGCAAGGTGGCCAACCCATGACAGCCCTTCCAGCATCTCCCACCCTCTCCTGCTGCTTTTGTTTTTTGTGGAATTGTGAAATTGGTGCTGCTGAGGTGGAAGTTTGACAGGGGACAATCTGAGGTCTATTCCATGTCACCACCCACCTCTGCTCTCTGTGACATCACTGAAATTGGTGGAGTTTGTCACTTCTCAGAAAAATTACACTTTGGCTGCATGGAGTGGAATTCCCTTTCATTCTCTGTTTGAGGAGAAACTATTCTGGGGAGTAAATCTGGTATTTGTGCAGGGGAGTTTTGCCTTAGGATGGGGATTATTTAGGAAGGGTCTTCTGGAAAAATGTTTCTTTCATGAGATCCCTCCTTGTGAGGGTCATGTTTACAAATCCAAACCATGTTCAGGTGTCGCTTCATCCTTTTCTCCTCTTTCTCCTGGATAAGACCACGTGGCCATGCTGATGATTTTTCCCACAGGATCACATAATTTTCATGGAAAACTTTATAAGTGGGATAGGAGGTTGCTGCTGCTATTCAGGAGAGTTTTTGTAATTCCAAGGTACATCTTACCCACTTTGTCCAGCTGGAAAATGCTCTAAAATCCCAGTAAATGCTCCTGAATTCCACCGCAGTTTCTTCCTTTCTCATTGCAGGGCTGGGAGTTGAACTTGAGGGCCCTCATGGGTCCCTTCTAATTCAGCTTATTCTGTGATTTTGGAGCAGATAGACAATTCCATCTGTGTACCAAAAGCAGGCAGCATCCAGCATTTCCATGATAAATATTTAGGGAAAATATTTGTGACCAGACAAACTCCCTCAAGTTAAAATTTCCCATCGCCATATTTTTACCCCTCACCATTTCTCCCAAACTTTGCCACCCACCATGAATATTCAGCCCAACTTTGTACAAACCAGGGGATGAAAAGAAATTCCTCCATCCTCCCCTTTTACACCCTTCCTTTTCATGGCTCAGCCATTCATTCTGGCCTCTATTCGAGCAGATCAGCCAGTTTAATTTCATAGTGGCCCGTGGATGAACGATGGTATCGAGCCTGTGAAATGGCTGTGATAATCAGATTGAGAGGGACCCCGTTTATCTCCCTTGGTGAGCAGCAGCTTAGATAAGCTCCATGCTGAAGAGAAGTGCTCCTGCTGGTGTGGGTTGGTTTTTTTTCCTTTTTCACTCTTGCAAACTCAGCCTGAAGTGCGAGATGCGAGTTGGGTCCTCTCTGTTTTACAGCACGTCACGAGCAATAAAGGCTCGGCAGCCCAAATGAAGAACTTCTTGACAGCTCTGTAAAATATCCTGTCTTCAAATTATGCCTTTGGGGAGCTGTCTCCCACCTCGCTGCTGTCAAGAGCCTGGTGAGCGTGGAGCTGCCTGGAAATGAGTCAACAATTTGAGCGGGCAACTGGAAGGAGTAAAACCCAGCGCGGGCTGTATTTGATTAACGCCGAGACGATGAGGAGGAATAAGGGAAAAAAGCTTCCTTTTGTCACTGCAGTTAACAAATCTGTCTCTGAACACAGGCAGCAGCTGCAGGAAGAGGGCACTTTGTGCACTGCCCTTTTTCAGGACAGATCACTTGAAACACTTTAGTCACGCTGCTTTAATCATCCTCTGCAGAGCCCCAGTAATCACAGTCTTCTCACGCAAGCCTTGTAAGCGAGACCCTCCGGGCTGCACAGTCGTGTAAATAAATAATTACATCCCAAATTCTGCGTTAAAAGGACATTAAGGCTACAAAGACGAGCTCTCAGAAGTTGGGAAGGGGCAGGATGCTGGTGGCCTGTGCCCACGTGGGGACAGGAATTAGGAGAAGAGCTCTAATTGCACGAGGGTAAAGGATGGGAGGATGTCACCGAAGCTGCCCCTCATGAGATGCTCCCATGGCCTGGAGCATCACCTTTGTCACACCTCTGGCTGGTGACATGCTCAGCACTTGTTTCTTTGGCATGACATTATAGAGAACACACAACGGATGCAATTAAATGAATTTTAATTATGAGGGCTGTGAAGTTCTTCAGAGAGAGCAGGGAACGTGGTTTGGGTTATCCCACTGCAAAGTAAGGCAGTTTTGGTGACAGCTTCCAAAGCTGGGACATTTTTGGGTTAGGGCAGTGGATGGACACATCTATGTCTTACACATGGGATGTGGACAAGGCATCAGGATGCACTCTGGTGGATCAGGACACATTTATAGCCAGGAGCCTCCTGAGCAAAGGTAAAAGAGCCCCGGACACAAGAGTTTGCCTTTCCAGGGAGTCTTTCCAAGAGAAATCCCTGGGTGTGCTGGTTTTGGCTGGTGTAAAGTGAATTTTCATCACAGAAGCTGGAATTGGGCTGGTTTGGATTTGCTAACACAGGGATGTTTGGTTGTTGCTCAGCAGCTCTTGCACAGAGCCAAGACCTTTGAAACTCCTCACCGCACCCAGCCCTGGGGAGGCTGGGGCTCACAAGAGCTTCGAGGGGTCACAGCCAGGACAGCTGACCCCAGGGACCACAGGGACATTCCAGACCAAGAGCTTGGGAGGGATCATAGCCAGGACAGCTGACCCCAGGGACCAAGGGGACATTCCAGACCGTATGGTCAGTATTTAAAGCTGGGAGGAGGAGAAGGACATGGGGATGGTCAGAGTGATGGTGTTTGTGTTCCCAAGTCACCACTACATGTGATTCCAGCCCTGCTGTCCTGGGAATGGCTGTGATGGGAGTGGGGAGTCTATTCCTTGCTTTACTCTGCTTGTGAGTGGCTTTTGCTTTCCCTGTGAAAATGTCTTTATCCCAATCCAGGAGTTTTCCCACCCTTCCCATTGTCTCCCCATCCCATGGATGTGTGGAGCTGTTTCCAGCTGGGATTAAACCACAACACTGGATTGTTTCTCTGCAGAACCCAAGGAGATGACCTTGAGCACCTCATCTGATCTAACTTTGGAGCTGGCCTTGCTTTGAGCGGGGAGCTGGGCCAGAGACCCCCAGATGTCCCTTCCAGCCCAAGTTATTCTGGGATTCTCCAATTTATTCTTTATTTCCTGCGTGGCATTTTCACTTAAAACTTTGGGGTTTACCAAATCTCCAGTTTCCTTGACTTATTAAGGGGAGCAAAACTGTCATAAAAATCAATTTTTTTTTTTAAACAGGGTCTGTCTCTACTGCAGAGGATCTGTAAAGGCTGTGGTCTGCAGCATTGGCTCGATTCACATCAGGGACTAAATTTTGGCCTAAACTCATTCCAGAAACACAACCTGACCACGACTCTGCTTCTTTTTGCCCTCTCATCCTTTGTAGAAGGTCTTGGATTCATTAATGTATTTTAAACATTTAAATCTTGATTATTAATTAAAAAAAATAAACCTTGATTTTTCATTTCTCCTCCTTCAAAAGAGAATTTTTGGGTTGTGACCAGCCCTATTTCAGCCTTGGCTCTCCCACAAAAGTCCCTTCATTTTGCACACACAGAAAGTAATTTAGACTAAAATCTTATTTGTTGACCATTCATTGAAACCAAACAATCCACTTTGTAAAAATGTTGAGTGGTTAAAATTGCAGCTAAAAATTAATGGTGCCTTAGAGATCTAACAAAGAAATCTCTAAAAAAGGCTCAGCTTTGGAAAGAAATGAGTTTCTACAGCTGAAATCAAGAGCCCTAATGCATGTATGTGGTTTTTTTTAATCTTTTTATCAGCTCCTAGAGTTTAATGCGAGGATCACACCACAGCTTCATCTCAGGATAGTGTTTTGAAAGGAAATTCATAATCCCATGGAAAGAAGGGATGGGGTCACCCCCTGGATGAGGGGGGAAATCTGGTGCCTGCCTCTGTAAGAAAGTTGTGTCCTAGGAGCCAAACTCTGCAGACAAAACCCATTGAGCCATGAAATCAAGATTATAATGTAATAATGTATATGAAAGGGGTTGGATTCAAGTACCCACACTGGCAATTTGGGCATTTCCTAGCTTTGATTTTAAAACACCGATGTTCATTTTGCTCAGGGTTATAAACACCTTCTTTCTTCTTAGCTTTTCTCCATTTTTTATAAGGAAAAAACTGAATTTCCATGAATTCCACCTTTGTGCCTGCTCTGCTGGTTGTCACCAGGATTCATCTCTGAGATTCATCCTGCAGAGTTGTGCTGAGTGTGATGGCTGCTCTGTGTTGAGCAGAAAAGTCTCATTTCTGTCTCCTGACAGTGGAAAAATTATGGGATGGGAGCACCAGGCTACATCAGTGCTGACAAACACAGGATTTGGGCTGGGAGCAGGATTCTTGGAGAGGTTTTGGTCCAAGCCCAACAGTGCATCCCAAAATGATGCCTTGTCATGGTTTGGACAGTCAATATCTGTCCTATCAATCCAGAGGCTCTCAGCCAACATCTGCTTGTGTCAAGTTCTTCTCCCTCATTCCTTCTCTGCCCTTCGCTCTTGCTGGTGACAGGGCTGTAAGGAATGTCCTGTGATGGATGTCCAAGGACTTTGGGTTTGACTGATTTGGAGAAAAGGAGGCTGAGGGGCTCTCTACATTTTCCTGAGGATGGAAAGCAGAGAGGGAGGTGCTGATCTCCCTGGTATCCACTGACAGGACATGTGGGAATGGTTCAAAACTCTGCCAAGGGAGGTTTAAACTGGATATTAGGAAGCATTTCTTCACTGAAACACTGGAAAAAGCTTCCTAGAGAGGTGGTCAATGCCCCAGAGCTGTTGGTGTTGAAGAGGCATTTGGACAACGCCCTCAAAAGCAGCCTTGAACATTTGGACAGCCCTAAACTGGTCGGGCAGTTGGGCAGGATGGTCACTCCAGGGCCTTTACAACTGAAATTATTCTATTCTATTCTATTCTATTCTATTCTATTCTATTCTATTCTATTCTATTCTATTCTATTCTATTCTATTCTAAATTCTGTATTCCATTCCATTCCATTCCTTTCTTCAGTCATTGCCTGGAAAGCCAAAAGTCCCAATGAGTTTATGGAGAAAAATTCTCTTTCTCCAAATTCTTGTCCTAAAGAAGAGGGGACCATCACAGGGGTGGGCTACAAGGCAAATCTTCCAGGGTTTACCCAGCTGCTCTCCTGGATGGGTGGGGGGAAGGAGCATGGCCAGTGCACACAAATGTCTCAGGGGATGTGGGCAGCATGCACTAACAAGCTTTTCTTGAATCATTGGAAAGCTGAAGTTTTTGGAGGATTTTTAACTTAGCAAATACACAACTCCCAGAGAGTGGGAAAAGCCATTGCCCAGGTACCAGAATGACTCCATCTCTCATTTCCCATGTCAAAACCCCATTCCAAAGCATGGAAGAACCAGCCCTGCTCCCCTAGAAAGCTGAAACAATCTTTTCTCATGATTTGTCTGATACATTTTTGATTCAGGATGCGTTGCACTCATTTTATATTGAAACCTGAGCTCCCTCCCCTGCTCCTGCTTCCACCTCCTCTGGCAAAAACACCAATAACCACTCCCCAGCCTGCAGCAGGCACCCAGCTTGGGGAGCATCATCTGGGCCAATTAAACTTTGGCAAAGTAATAAAGATCAGGGTGTGAGCAGCCCAGCCCTGACAGCTCCGAGGAGCAGCTGAGGATGGGGCTCGGCATCAGGAAGGGAAGCAAATGAGTCTGCTCCTAACTACCTTAGAGGTCATTAGCTGAGCCTGCTGCTGCCCTCACCTGCTTCTCCTGCTGACCTCCTGGCCCCCCAGACATTATTTTACATCCCTGTGCAGTGTTGATTCTGTGGGTGAAGGCTGAATTTTACTACTTTGTGTTGCTCACTCAGGTTTGTTTAAACTGCACTTGGCTTGAGTCTGCTCTTACCCCTGTGAGTCACTTCACGCTTGGTCACATTAAATTTCTTATTCCAATTCTGTGCCTCCTCATCTTCTCCATGAAGAACAGCCTGCAAAATGGTTGTGTCCTCCTG
Organism: Toxostoma redivivum; assembly: GCA_013397375.1. NCBI lineage: Eukaryota > Metazoa > Chordata > Aves > Passeriformes > Mimidae > Toxostoma > Toxostoma redivivum. Next base: position 358,334 of record VXBI01013078.1, read on the forward strand.
AATCCCAGCAACTGCCCTCACTTCATTATCCCCCAAAAATTCAGTGATCTTCTGTGTTTGAATGAGTAATGAAAAAAAAAACTTTGCAGGGTACCAGCCCCAAATGAAGATCCTGGTGAGACTTGGTGCTTTTCTGTCTCTGCAAAACACATGATTCCAAACTACCTTTGTATGAGCCAAGATTAAAAAGATAATTAAATTATAGGATCACAGAGTGGTTTGAGTTCAAAAGGACCTTAAAGACCCTTTTGTTCCAACTCCTCTGCCATGGCAGGGACACCTTCTACTAGGCCAGGCTGCTCAGAACAGTCATGCCTGCTTTGCTTCCTTTCTAAATTTATATATTTATATATTTATATATTTATTTCTCTATATCTATATGGATAATGCTGCTACAAACATCCTTCCCTGGTTTCCAAAGGAATGGTCTTCTCCTCACAGGATGTTGCAGCCATGGAAGGTGGTTTCAAACATGAATTTTTATCTAGCAATGACACATAATTTAGACCAGAGCCATTCATGGTGTTGGGCTGGCATCAGGTGTTATGGTTTCTGTTTATGGGTCCCAAATGAGGTCAGAGGTTTTTCTTTAATCCCTATAAATCCAGACTGAGGGATCAGCTGTATCCCAGAGAGAGACCCTGCTGCTCCCAGCTGGTTTGATGGCAAGAAGTTGTCAGGCCACTGCCTCAATTTAAATTGAGGCTTTACCAAGGCTTGGGCTAAGAGTGTGACATTGTGGTGCCATCCTGTCAGGTATGTGCAAGGTGTCTGCACGTGGTGGTGGCACATATTCAGGGTGGGAAACACCATTTTCTGGCATGATCTTCAAATAAAAGTAGTTTTCTTTTGTGCAGATACCTCCAAATTACCAGGGCTGGTAATTTGGCACAGTAAAACTTGAATTACTTTCACAAACCGGAATTATTCAGGGAAGAGCAGGGAGAGGATCAGGGAGCAGGTGTGTAATTCCAGCAGGCAATGACAGGTAGGAGCATATCCTACAACAGATCCTAAAACACTAAAGATCTTTGAAGTGTCCAAAAACCAGAGAAGGGCAGAAATAATGCTGGACAGTAAACTTGATTATGACTGGGGAGAGTAACACTTCAGGCTAAATGTCAGTGATATCAATTCCAGGGTGCAGGACCAAGGAGAATGATAAACACTGCAGCACCTGGAATATTTAAATGTGTCCTTAACAGGACAGTCCCACCTTGCTGCTGTGATTCTGCCTCTGGCTGGACACCACAGGGACATTCCCAGCCCTGAACTAATTTCCAATCCAATTTTGGAAAGCCAGCTCACCTCCCTAAGCCTCTTGTTCCCTTCCCACGTTTTCTTGACTATTTCAATTTTAAACTCGACAGGGCAGAGATGATCTCCTTAAAAACCATGTTGTGCCTCGCATAAGGTAGCCTTGATTTTTGGGCACTGCTGAAATAAAACCTGTGTTCTCCAAGGTGCTCTGAGCAGCAGCCCTGCCACGGGGAGCCAGCCTGCCTGCAAGGAGGTTTGGTTTTATGAACACAACATAAAGTTTGCCCTTGGGATCCTTCTGTCTGTTGTTGCTAATGATCAGTGATTTTCCTGCTCGTCTGCTATTGAAAGCAACAGGGAGAAGGCACGAGCAGCCCAGCTGCATTATGGATGAGCTGGACATGCAGCTGGGATGGAGATGGGCTGCCCTGTGTCACCCAGATGTCACCCACCCTCTCTGCTGGCCCACCCTGGGATGTGGCATTGGTCACCACTCACTAATTGGCTCTGTGGATGTGGAGCTGGCTGGAATACAGAATGTGCTGGAATACTGAATGTGCTGGAATACTGAATGTGCATGTGCTGGCCCTGAGTCCTGCTCTGCTCTGCTCTGGCAGAGGGGTGGGGAAGCAGGGCTGGAAAAAAGGCTGCCCAGCATCAGAAGGAGCAAAAGGAGCCTCCAGGCTTGGTTTGACTGCAGGGAAAGGTGTGTTTGTGGGGGTTTGAAGCTCTGGTATTGATCAGCACCTGAAAGGAGCAGAGAAACAAAAGCTTCCTCCTCTTTAAAGTTCACTTGCAGAAAATAGGAGAACAAATTCCTTGGGAGGCTGCTTCCCAGGGAAAGGTTGATGTGCTGCATGTTCCCACTTTGCACTTTGTAGCATGGAAGAGGAAGCACTTGAAAAAGAGAGAGATTCCTCTCTTCAGCCCCTTTCTCCACCTGAATTGACAGGGATGTGGTCTGGGAGGGAGAGATTATTTCTCTCTAATCAACTCCATTGAGCATCTGCCACAGAAATGCTCCACGGTGCTGAGGGATTCCCTCACAGGCTTCCTACTTGGCCAACTTCTCTTTGGCCTCTTTGATGGTAAAACCCCCATTCTTCTGCCAGGCTGCTTTCAAATCCTGCATTCTGTGTTAAAGGAAGGTTGCAGATGTGAATCCTGCAGTGGAAAGAGGACACCAGGATATTTGCTGTGTTTGGATACAGGTTATTATGGGAACGGGCTGTGCAGAGCAGCTGTGGCTGCCCCTGGATCCCTGGAAGTGCCCAAGTCCAGGCTGGATGGGGCTTGGGGCAACCTGGGACAGTGGAAGGGGTCCCTACCATGGCAGGGGGATGGAATGAGATGATCATTAAGGTCCCTTCCAACCCAAACCATTTCTATTCTATTCTATTCTATTCTATTCTATTCTATTCTATTCTATTCTATTCTATTCTATTCTATTCTATTCTATTCTATTCTATTCTATTCTATTCTATTCTATTCTATTCTATTCTATTCTATTCTATTCTATTCTATTCTATTCTATTCTATTCTATTCTATTCTATTCTATTCTATTCTATTCTATTCTATTCTATTCTATTCTATTCTATTCTATTCTATTCTATTCTATTCTATTCTATTCTATTCTATTCTATTCTATTCTATTCTATTCTATTCTATTCTATTCTATTCTATTCTATTCTATTCTATTCTATTCTATTCTATTCTATTCTATTCTATTCTATTCTATTCTATTCTATTCTATTCTATTCTATTCTATTCTATTCTATTCTATTCTATTCTATTCTATTCTATTCTATTCTATTCTATTCTATTCTATTCTATTCTATTCTATTCTATTCTATTCTATTCTATTCTATTCTATTCTATTCTATTCTATTCTATTCTATTCTATTCTATTCTATTCTATTCTATTCTATTCTATTCTATTCTATTCTATTCTATTCTATTCTATTCTATTCTATTCTATTCTATTCTATTCTATTCTATTCTATTCTATTCTATTCTATTCTATTCTATTCTATTCTATTCCTATTCCTATTCCTATTCCTATTCCTATTCCTATTCCTATTCTATTCTGTTTTATTCTATATCTGTGATTCTGTGATTGGAAGCTAAGCCACCTCTCCAGTGTGGGAGGTCCCCAAATTGTGAGTGTTGCTGTGCAAAGCACGAGCAGGGATTGTTAGAGTTGGATGGAAGGCAAAAAACCAATGAAACAAGATCAAGGAGCAGGGAAGGGGCAGAAGCTGGCATCAGGCACCAGGTCAGGAGAGGCTCTGTGCAGGCAGCAGGCACAACTGGATTCCTGCTCAGGGACAGACACCACGGAGCAGAAGGCTCCAGTCGAGAGGGGATCTGGACTGGGGTGGGTTCACAGCAAAGATTCAAAGCACAGGACAGACTTTCAAAGCTGCACATCACAGAGATGCTTCTCCCCAGCACCTGCTTGGTGTCTGGCTGCTGATCTAAGCCTGGTGGGTCTGTTCTGGGTTTGGTGGGCAAACAGCAGCTCTGTGCCTGCCAAAGGACTTGTCCCCTGATTACTGTGTGGGCTGTGATGAAGCTGTATCGTCACACAGCCTGGATTCCAGCTCCCAGTGGGGTTTGAGTGTGTATTTTTCAGAGCTGATTTGTTACAGCACTGTGGCCATTTCGTTTGTAGGAGTTGTTGATAATTTTTCATAATTCATCGTGCCTCCACTGGGCCTCTCTCCAAGAGTTCTTTGTGGTTTAAGAGAGGATTTTTCTCATAACAACCCCTTGTCCCCTTCTGCCACTGATCCTGGGGTTTCCCCTCAATGGATTTAATAAAAATGCTCTCCAGGCTTTTCATCAGCTGAGAAAAATGAGCCCTCCTGCCTCGCTGCAGCTCTGCAAACTTTCCAGCTGATTTGGTGATGCTGCTGCCGATTCTGCTCCAACTCCTCGTGCAGTCAGGAGCTCAGCTTTGAATTCTCTGCATGCTGAGAGCAAACAGGGGCTGGGGAGGAGGTTCCTGTGTAGATCCTGGTAATTGCAGTGAGGATGAACAAATAAAATGTAAGTGTGGCACTGTGACAAAGCTGGCTGGAGCAGATGGAGTCCCCCTGGCTTGTGCTGGAGCTGCTCTGATGCTCACTGTGTGCCCTACCCTGATGGCTTCTGATGGATTTCCCCTCCAGCCCAAATAACAGCACCATAACTCTGTGTCTGAGCTCCAGCTCGAGGGAAGAGCATAAGGTGAGCTTTGGATTTGCTGGGTTTTTTACCCCCTAAATGGATCACATTCCAGAATTTACCCAGGTCTCCTGACAGCTGTGTTGTCTCATTTGGCAGCTTTTAGGAGGGGGTTTGATGGGTTCCACTACCTGAAGCTCAATTGATGGTTTTGCCTCAGAAATAATGCTGGAGAAGGCAGTTACCTCTTGGACCTTTTCCCTCTTGGATCTTGTCCATTGCCTTGGGAAGGTGCTCCTCAGGTGGACAGAGGTGCCTTCAGGGTGAGGTGCTGCCAGGGGAGGGGATGTGCTGTACCCACCCCACCCCTCCAGACTCTCACAGGATTTCAGTGCCTGTCAGTGCCCTGTAACCCAACTAAACTGGATTTGCTGCAGATCACACCAGCAGTTCTGGTGGTCCTTGCACTGGGATCAGCAGGAGGGGAAGGATTCAGGGTGGGTTTGGGGAACTTCCAGCCCTTGAGAGCAGGAGGCTGGGGATTGCCAGGGGAGGAACGTGAAGCATCCACAGAAGAGCAGGTGACACCAGGACAGGGAATTCTGGTGTGTTGGATCCCATAAACCTGGGTTTTGAGCTTTCTGTGCTTTCTGGCACTGACCCCTTGGAGATCACTGCTTTTGACCTGAGGCCTTAAAGAAGACTTCCAAATTTGAGTAATAAAATTAAAATCATGAGTGTGTAGTTAAACAGAAGTGTGTGCTTTCACATGGTGAAAAGTTTTATAGTTTTTATAATATAGTAATAAGACACAATAAAAAATTTTGAGTAGTGTCTCTTTCAGTACTCATCTTCCTTCTTCTTCGTAGTTTCAAGTAATAGTTTCTAGTTAGTCAATTAGTGCCACACTAAAAGTCATGAAAATTTAGTTATTAAGTTAAAAGTATAAATAATATAAGTGTTATTTCCTATTTACTGTTTAGCTTTAAGAGACCTTGTAACTAACTACATCTGCCTTGATTTTACTCACTCCTAGCTGGTGGCTAGAAGTGGTACTAAACATTCTGTACTTTTAATAAAATTTAATAAACAACCAAACCCAAACACAAAAAAATCAATTTCCTTTGTGTATTTTTTAATCCTAACTCTAAGTTAACTCTAAACTTTTGTTTTAAAAACAAAAATAACCACCAAACAAACCTCCAAGACAAAGAACAGCAGGAACTTTGCACCTCCTGGCTTACAGGAGCAAAGTTATTTCATATTTTGTTCCACCTTCTGAGGTGATTGCACTCCCAGCCCTTCCTCACTCATTATTTCTTCTCTAAATTAGTTCTGCAATGCAAAGACAAGGTATTATTTATCTGAATTTCAGGATGTGTCTGTCTGATTCTTTTCCCCTGAATTTATTTATCTTCTGCCTGTCCTGTGTTGCAGGTTTTCTCTTTATACCTCCCTTTCCACTCTCTCCATGTTAAGTGTCCCACATAACTGCTGGATTAAGACAAAGGGTTTTCCCTAAATATAATGGGGAATTTTCAGCCCTGAAAATACTGGCACAGCCCTGAAGAGAAGTATTTGTGTATATACAGACATATATATTAAATATACTTTTGAATAATTAATATTTATATTTTTAATGTGCTTTAATTTTTTAATATTTTTTTTAATCTATGTATTTGGTCTCTTCTGCTCTTTAGGGCTGAGAACCAATGTTAGAAGTCTGCCTTGTGGTTTCTGGCCATATGAAGATTTTGGCAGAAGCTTGTAAGATTTTATCTTTCCTTTTCAAGGCCGTGCAGACAATGTCTTTTGTGCATACTTCAGCTCTTTCCTGGTCAAAAGTGAATATAGAAATCCTAATGTAAAAGTTAAGCCAGAAGTGGATTTTCTTTGATGGCTCATCCCTGACAAATCAAAGGGAAGTGTGCCTGGCCCTCTCATTCTGTGCAAATTTTTCCTCGTTTTTCTGTCTGTTTCTAAGAAATTGTTTTTCTAAGAAAATGTTTTATGGTGTAAAAGCCACTTTAGATTGATGGCAGCCCCTCCTGTGGTCTGGCTGAGCAGTTTCCAGAGGGGAGCACTATTTCCATGTGGGCATCCACCCCAATTTGCAGCCACCCCACATTCCAGGGTCAAAACTCCTCTTCTCTGGCAGGAGCTCCTTACTCCTCCAAGTGACAAATTTGTCTTTCATCTCATCTGTGCTTTCAAGAACTAAGACTAATGATGACCTTAGGTTTATAAATCTCTGTCCATACTGCAAAGCACTAGGATTTGCTGTAGCACACACGGGTTTGTCCATACAGAGACAGTGTGTAGGAAATGAGGAAATGTCCCTTTCAAGCTGCAATGTGAGTTTGGGCAGAAGACAGAATGATTTCTGGGATAGGCATCTGTCCAGCCCAGTATCCACAGTTTTACCATCCCTTTTAGGGATCACAGAATCATGGAATCATTTGGGTTGGGAAAAGCCTCCAAGGTCATCAAATCCAACCATTCCCCAGCCCTGCCAAGGCCACCACTGACCCATGTCCCCAAATGCCACATCCACATGGCTTTAAATCCCTCCAGGGATGGTGATTCTACTACCTGGGCAGCTGTGCCATGGCTGGACAGCTCTTTCAGGAAAGAAATTTTTCCCAATATCCAGTAGAAACCTCCCCTGGTGTAACTTGAGGCTGTTCCCCCTCCTCCTGTCCCTGTTCCCAGATCCCAAATCCTCCTGGCTGTCCCCTCCTGTCAGGGAGTTGTGCAGAGCCACAGGGTCCCCCTCAGGATTATCAGAAAGGCACTTGAGATGATTTCTCATGTTCGGACTTGGATGTTTATTATATTTTATCAGAATTTACAGAAAGCATAGCAGCACCTCCAGCTGCTTGCTAGAAGTGGGAAAAATGGCTCCAAGCTGAGCCTGCTTCAAGGCCATTTAAAGCTAAACAGACCAATAAAAGTTTAACACCTGTATTATTTATACTTTTAACCCAATAATAGATTCCCATGACCCTTAGAGTGACTTTAGAATGACCAATCCAAATGTAAGTACCTGAGTTCTGTGAAGAAAAGGAAGAGAAGAAGATGAACAAGAAGAAAAGAGACCACCCAAAATTCTCCATCTTGTTCCATAACCATCACTATACTGTATAAACTTTAAATTTAAAACTCATCACCCAGTGAAAATACACACATCTAACCTACTACACATTTGTGATTTCTAACTCATTATTTATATTTACAAATCTTCTCCAAGGTTTCAGGTCCAGTGCAGTGTTTTCCAGGGGGTCTGTGCCTGGAATCACAGAAAACTCAAAAACTCCAGATTCCTGAGATCCAACACCCACCAGTGATGGAGCCAGGAAGGGAGGCACAGGATCTCAGTCAGGCCTGCCTGCCTCCATCCCTGCCCTTGGAAGCTGAGCACTCCCTGTGGAAGGACAACACAAAGGAAACAGAGGAGGATGCTTCTTATAATGGGAGCTCTGCTCTCCTCCCCCTGGAAGAGCAACTATTTCCAGTAAGTGAGCAGGAAGGCCAGCCCCAGCCACCAGAGAGTATTTAGGAGTAATTGAATCACTGGATTAGCTAATGCAGCATCCATTAGGAGTCCATGCCATCCCCAGAGGACTCGGCAGACATAAAGGAGCTGGAGGAAGCCGTGAGCAGTTCATGTATGTACATAAACCTCCCAGACTGGAACTTCCTGCCCAAGGTGCTGCTGGCCCTCGTCCATCCCCCTCCGCACGAGGGCTGAGCTTGTCCAGATGGCCCTGGAAGGTAGAGAGGAGCCCAGGCAGCAGCTGAAGAGGGGGTAGGGGGGATGGCAGCACATCTCCCAGCCTGGCTGCTCTCAGGATGGAGAGGAGCAGTTGGAGCAATCCGGGCTGGGGAAGGTTCTGCCGGCTCCAGACTTGGCCCGGGGCACGGCGAGCCTGGCAGATGGCAGGGGAGGAGGGGGTGTGCAGGGAGAGGAAAGATTTAAACACAGAAGGCCAAGTCCTCAGCCAGCCAGGGGAAATGTGCTTTCCCCAGGATCCGCTGGCAGGCGGCCCCGGCGGTGGCCGGAGCTGGTGCTGGCCCACAGCGTTATTTCAGCTGGCTCCTGGCACCCAGCCTGTGCTGGGGGCTGCTGTGCTCTCCTCCTCAAGGAGCAGCAGCACCCTCCAGATGCTGCAAACTTCAGTCTGGGCTCTGAATTGTGAGGAGCTGGGCTGGGTGGTGGAGCAGGGATTGCAGAGCTGCAGGTGGGTCTGAGGCTTCACCTCCTTCCAGCTGGGTCTGCTGGGTTCAGCGTGCATTGAATTGCTTTAAACAGTATGGATTTCATGCCAAGCTTTCCAAAGAGAGAAGCACAAGTCCCACTACGTGAGAGGCTTAAATCTCAGCAAAACAACACATGGGGCTGCTAATCCTAATTCACTTACACAAGCTGCTCCATCCTTTCTTCCACTTTCAAGTGTCCTTATTTTACAGGCAAAATAGCTGGAAGTTTGCATGATGGAGCCTTTCCCAAACTGGGTGAGCTGTTTCCCTGTCTCTCTCTCCCATGGTGACCAGTTCACACGTTGTTGTGGGAAGGGGAGGCCCTGTGGCAACCTAAATATAGATGCACACAAGGAAACAAATGCTACCCTCTGTAAATTTTGCCATCAGCAGCTGGGGTGGGACACACCATTGCTTAGCAGGAGATTAGTTTTGCAGGCTCCGTGTGTCTAAAGGGAGAATCATCTATTGTTTGCCACTTAAGATTTATGGCGTCTCTGTTTAGACTGGATAATTTATCCTGAATGAGCCCTGAAACCCTTTGGCAGTTACAGGAGAGAAAAAACACACTCCAGGAAAAAAAAAAAAAAGTTTCACCCTAATAGGAAAAAATCAGCAGGCATTGGAGAGAGGGGAGGGGGCGGGTGAAGGGTTGGTTGCTCTGCTGGAGACCTCGGTGGTTCTGTATCCTTTGTCATGACTTTATAATGATGAACTCCATCGTTAGGAGCCATTCATTCCCGCTTAGCCTGTGTGATCTGAGCTGGTTTGATGGGATCCAATTTAGCATTTCACTCTGGGCTCCATTCCATGGCCATTTGGGTTTGGAAGTGAAAGGCAGTTTGATGGCGCCTTGATGGAGTTTTAAACTGCTGTAAAAAACGCTGGCGAGGCAGTTCAGTAAGGGTGACACCATCCCGGGCCTGCTCTTTGAGACAGCTGCTTTTCTGTGTCTCAAACTTGGGCTGGAAGAGGATAGGGGTGCCTTGTGCCCTGTTCTGGATTGTTTGTGGGGTGGAGGAGGCAAAAGGAAAAGGGTGCCCCATGTGAAGGAAATTCCAGAGGGAAAATTGCAGGAGACTTCTCCAGCACTGAGATCCAGGCACAGCTTCCAGCTTCATCCCAGCCCAAGAGAAGAGAATTCATCTGAATTCTCCTGGTTCTGGGGAAAGAATATCAAGAGCTACCTTGGTTTTATCCCATGTCTAGGTGACTCCTGAGGTCCCGCTGTTCCCACAGCCAAACCACTAGGGCTGGGAATGAGGATTTGAACAGAGCAAGGCTTGCCCCAAACCTCAAACTGGTTTAGGGTTTTTTTTTCCTCCTTTTTTTTCCTCTCTTAAATATCTGACTTTAACTCTGATTTTGAACTTTCTGGTTCTGGAATCAAAGGCAGCAAACCACTTCTGTTTCCATTTTCCATCTAAGTGGAAGTGAGGATGTGAAATATTCTCCTCTAAACTCAGAGTCAGGCATTTAAGAGGAGCTTTTCTCTGGATAAACTGCTGAGTAACCTCTGGGTTACTCAGTTCAGTGTCCAGAGATGACTGAGCTCTCTAAAAATTGGGTTCAGCCCAAGACACTCCCTCAAACTGAATAATTTTCCCTTCTTCAAAGGACACCACATTTCATTAAGCTGTTGCCATCAGTCTCCTCCAGATTATTTTAGGCTGGTGAGAATCAGGAGTAAATCAGGATAAAGTTCTTTTTTCTGTGCTTAGTTCCATCCAAACATGTTATTTTCAGATTTATGCTCCATGGATTTAGAGGCTCTTTGATGTTTGGGACTCAAAATACTCATGCAGGTGCTTTGCTGCTTTCCTTCTCCTACAAGTTCCTTTGGCTTGACCATGATTAGTAAGGGAACAGCAGAGGCTTTCCCCTCCAGGTCACTGACTCCAAGTCAAAATCCAACTAAAGGATATTTCCACTGACAGGAGCTGCTGTCCAGGTCAGAGGGTCACTTGTCCAAGGGAAATTGGATGACTTTTCAGCCTCTTGAGCAGAGATGAGCAGCAGTGACAGAGCAAACCCAGAAATGGCATCACTGAAATCATCCAGCATCTTTTCTGTCATCCCAAAGCAGGATGCCAAGCTCCCTCCAGAAGATCTAATTTTAATGGAAGTGTGAAAGACAGTTGGAAACCCCCTTTTTCTTTTTATTTTTTATTCCATGGAATTCTATTGCAGTTACAGCTGGATGAAGACATTTCTGTCTTTACATTCTTACAAGTTTTCAGTTCAGTGAAAATATTAACTTGGCAAGACAAAGGCTGGGAAATAAGAAAAATTGATTCCAATGGATCACTCTCTGCTGCTTGAAGAGAATTACTCCATTTTTTTTCTGGATGTATTTCTTGATAAGCATTTTCCTCTAGGATCTTAGAGCAAAAAAGGTTGGTGGAACCTTGTTAGAGATTTCTTGTCCCTGCTTATGGCTGGGGGTTGGAAGTACAGGAACTTTATGGTCACTTCCAACCCAAACCATTCTGTGATTCCATGATTTATTCCAGGCAGGGAATCTCTCACTCTGGGAGAATGAGGAAAGGCAAGTGAGAAATGTTCCCACCCAAACATTTCAGGTTTGAGCCACCAAGCTGCTGGGTTTGGTGTTGAAGATGCTGCTGGGAAAACAGTGTTGTTTGGGGGGAAAAAAAAATGAATGCTTTGAGAAATAAGTTGTGATGGAAAAATTACATTTATTCCTAAATGCATGGCTGAAAAAGGAATCCTCCCAGAGGGTGGTGAGCACTGCCCAGGCTCCCCAGGGAATGGGCACAGCCCCAGAGCTCCAGGAGTGCTTGGACAACACTCCCAGGGATGTCCAGAGTGGGATTGTTGGGGTGTCTGAGCAGGACCAGGAGCTGGACTGGATGATCCTGGTGGGTCCCTTCCAGCTCAGGATATTCCATAATTCTGTGAAATTTTAACAGCACACTGTGGATGAGCTCATGGCCAGCAACTGCCAGCCTCCAGCCATCCCCTGCCTTCAAAACAACGCATTTACCTTTATTATTTTTGTTCCCAAACATCATCTACTTTATTCACTTTATAAATATTTTGGGCTGTACAGCACCACTATACAAACTGCAGAATTCCACCAGAGCTGAAAGCAGCAGGATCACGAGCAATGCAAACACAAACCAGACTCCAGCTGGGGATAACAAAGCCTTGTCGGGATGGACAGAATGATCTCTTGGAGGCCAAATTGAGTCCAATTTGAGCTATTTTGGCTCAAGTTGTAATTATTTATTCTCTGCTTACCCCACTGTAATTTCTTTGCATTTCATCTTTGCAACTGCAGAGTTCTCACATCATTTTTATCTTGGGGCAACTGAGGGGAAACTTTGAAGGGCTGTGCAAAGTGATGTTTGTGGGCTGGCTGTCACCAGTGAAAACTGAGGTTAGGGACAGAAACCAAACCCTGCAGGGCTGATGGAGAGCACTGAAGATGATTTGGAGTTTTACCCAAGTGTTAGTTTATATTTCCCCTCATCCAGAACTACCTCCCAGTTTCTTCAGGCTCTGAATCCCTGGGAGCATCAGCACAGGTGTAAGCCAAAGCTTGGACTTTGCCAAGGAGATTTTGTCAGGCAAAACACTCCTGGTCCAGCCTAGCACAGAAATGGATGGGCAAAAATGGGGAAGGAAAGATTCTTTTTGTTTGGCCGGCAGGGAATTTCTGTTTAATCAGCAGTTGTTTGCAAAACCAAACACTGGCTGCCATGAGCCAAGGTCCAGGAACATCAATATCTGGGCTCTGCTCCAGGGCTGGGGCTGAGCTCCAAATGGTTTGTGAGAGAGGAGGAGGTGGGGAAGTGGCAGGAGTGGGGTTTGCTGCATGCAGGGACAGGGACAGGGACACAGGGACAGGGACAGGGACAGGGACAGGGATGGACAGGGATAGGGACAGGGGCAGGGACATGGACAGGGATGGACAGGGGAGGGGAGGGACAGGGACAGG
>VXBI01013078.1:371007-389282 GCA_013397375.1 Toxostoma redivivum
GGACAGGGATGGACAGGGACAGGGATGGACAGGGACAGGGACAGGGGCTGGGACAGGGACAGGGGCAGGGGCAGGGACAGGGACAATGTTCATCTTCTCTGGCCACAGCTGCCCAGGGAAGTGCTGGAATCCCCATTTATGGAGGAATTTAAAGCCATGTGGAGGTGGCACTTGGGGACATGGTCGGGGGTGGCCTTGGCAGTGCTGGGAATGCCTGGCCCTGATGCTCTCCAAGGCTTTTCCAAGCTAAGATCCCATGGCTCTGGGGCTTTGTGACGCCCTTCAGTTGTTCCTGCTGATGGAATTCCTCCACTGCCCCCCAAAACAAAGCCCAGATCTCCCATCCCAGGACAGGACCGAGCCTTCAGAGAGTTCTGAGTCCCTGTAAAAATCCAGGAACAGACTCTGATGGATGTAATATTCCTGATAAAAATGGGGCTCCTGCAGGTTCTTTGGGAATCAGATCTCCTCACTTGGGTGCTTGGTCAGGAGCCCAGGGTTTTTTTTTTCTATAGGAAGTTCTTGGATTTGTTTGCATGATTTTTGTTGCTGTTACTGTTTTTGGAAAACAAACAAACAAGTAAGAAAAAGGGGAAAAGAAGCAAAAGAAAAAAACAGAAAAGAAAAAAAGAAAAAAGTAAAGAGAAGAAAAGATGAAAAGAAAAAAGAAAAAAAAAGAAAAAAACCTCGTATCTGCTTTAATAACTCTTATCAAGACCGTTGTCCAGCTCCTGCTGTAATGTCTGGCCACTATTTGACTATTTNAGAAAAAAACCAAGAAACAAAAGAGAAAAAATAGACAAGAAAAAAGATAAAAGATAAAAAAGGAAAAAATTCAAAAAGACAAAAGAAAAAAGGAAGAAGAAATAAGAAAAAAGAAAAAAGAAAAGAAAAAAGAAAAAAAGTAAAAAAAGAAAAAGAAAAAAGAAAAGAAAAATGAAGAAAAAAGTAAAAAGAAAAAAGAAAAAAAAAAGAAAAAAGAAAAAATAAAAGGAAAACATAAAAGAAAAAAGAAAAGAATAAAGAAGAAAAAAGTAAAAAGAAAAAAGAAAAAAAAGGAAAATACCCAAGAAACAAAAGTAAAAAATAGACAAGAATAAAGAAGATAAAAAAGAAAAAAGAAAAATGAAAAAAAAATAAAAGAAAATAGGAAGAAAGAAAAAATAGACAAGAAAAAAGGAAGAAGAAATAAGAAAAAAAGAAAAAAGAAAAGGAAAAAAAGAAAAGAAAAAAAGAAAAAAGTAAAAATATGAAAAAGATAATGATAAAAAATATTAAAAAGAAAAATGGAAAAAAGAAAAAAATGAAAAGAAAAAAGGGACAGAATAAAGAAGAATAAGCATGAAAAAAGAAGGGGATTCTCTGAATGAGCACATTTTTTCATCAGAAATAATTTTTTTCACAAAGGAAGCTCGAGTTTCCCTAAAAACACATCAATACTGTTTCCAGGTGTCCATTTTTAAAACAAATCCTTGCCTTGTGACAAAAGTTGAGTTCCCAGCTGAGCTGGCCAAACCACAGCCCCAACACTGCAGCACTCAGGAGCAGAGTGAGATTCCCACCAGCAGCATGAAAATTCAGCATCCACAAGGGTTTGTTTTATTTCTCTCTTTTTGCTTTAATCCACTGAAAATGTGATATTTCTTCAGCAGTGTCTGTGGCTTTTCAGAATTTTTTCGCTCTTTTTTTTTTCTTTCTGCTGTTGTTTGTAACGTCTCTGAAAGCCTTGAAAAATGTCACATTTCCATCAGTTAGCAGAGGATGAGGTTTGATATCCAAATTCAGATGCCAGGGTGGCTAAATCCCAGGAGTGCTAAAAACAAGACTGAGAAATACATTTAAAATCTTATGGTATCTTTTCCATATTAATAAATAACCCAAAATCATGAGTGACACTGGTGAGAGAAGGTGGTTTAAGAATATCAAGACTGCAAACAGGTGAGGAAGAAGGTGAGGAACCACCATAGATCATGATAAAAAGGGGCCAGGTGTGTAAAAATCTGGGAATTATTTGTAGGGCAAATGAAGGTGGGAGAAAGAGTAGAGAAGTTGTAATTATTTATTCTCTGTTTTCCCCACCATCATTTCTTGGCATCCAAACTAACAGGAGACGATCAAAGCCAGAGAAATTTGCTTTGGATTGACCAGCACTTTATTTAAATTAAAATAAAAAATCTGCTCTGTTTTGTTTTCCCTCCAGATGAATATTAAAAGGTGGCATAATTGACATTCCAGCCCACTACTACTTCACGTCCTGTTTGGAGCTAAAATGGAACAAATTTAAGCAATTTTCTTACTGTGGGCATGAAAGGGACTGTGGGCCTCTAATCACTGCCTGGGGTTTGACTCAGCCATCCATAAACTGCAATATCCACTCGTTTATTCCTTTTCATTCAATTGCCTCCAAATTGCTTCAAACAGGCTCCAAGGCTGCTGGGGAAAGAGGAATTCTGCCTGATTTTCATTAGAGGGGACAGGAGTGAGGAGGAAATGGGAATTATGGCCTTCCTTCCTTCCTTCCTTCCTTCCTTCCTTCCTTCCTTCCCTCTCTCCCTTTCCCTCAAAATCCTAAACACTTTTTTTGGGAGATAACTTTTACAATTCAGGCCTTTTGGGGATTGTAAAACCTATCAAAATGTGATTTTTCTGTCTCAGTGTGATGTTCAGGCCATGGCCTGGTGTTCTGTGGTGTGGACATGGACACCACAAGGGTGTTGCACATGAGCTTTTCCCTATTGCTGGCCACAAAAACTCTGGATTTATCCTTTTTTCCCCTCCCCATCCTAGATCCCATGCATCACTGATGCCTTCCCTAATCCCTCTCCACATCAGCTGATGGAGAAAGAAACATCTTGAGATGTTTTCTGAGCTGCTCTGGACACAAAATCCTCAGGAACTGGGCTGCCCCACGGGACAGCTTTGCTGGTTCTCCATTCCCAATCCTTGCTTTGCTAAGAGCAGCAGAGCCAGGGTGTGAAATGCCTTCTGCTCCATCCCTGGGCTGAGCAGGGACCCTCTGGAGATGGGAATGGTGGCTGCAGCTTTGCAGAGCAGCTCCCTCATTTCCTCCAGCACTCACAGGCCTCCAGTGAGCAAAGCAGCCAGAGCAGAAAATACTGCATTGCACCAAAGGCACCGAGACAGGGGAAGAGAGGCAGAGAAATCCCCCAGTCTGACAGGCAGAGGCTGTGCCCGTCCCACTCCTGACAGGCTGTGCTGGGCCACGGAGCAAGGCACAGTTTGCACACAGCCAGGGCTGGGGAAAGCTCAGCTCCAGCCCTGGGAGGGTTTGTGGTGCTGCATTTCATGATGAGCCATCCTGAGAGCTCTGTCCCAGCTCAGGCACTGCTGGCACCTGCAGAGAGGCAAGGAAACGTTTCCAGCTTGGAAATGAGAGCTGCAGTGTTGGCTCAGCACGGGGAAGGGTCAGTGTAGGCAGTCACTGCAGGTTTTCCACAGGCTGTGTCTCTGCTGGCCTTTTTCATTTCTGTCCCCTCAGCTCCCTTGGCTTTGCGACCTCTCTGCTCCCTGTCCTTGGCACCCTGCAGCGAGCTGGGCCAGCTGTGCCCTCTCCAGGCAGGAATTTTCTGTGGATAGGGAGAGCAGGAGCTGACCCAAACGGGGGCACTGAGGTGGGGACACACACCAGGAGCTGAGGCTGCTCCATGTCTGCCTTATCCAGCACCCTCACACTGCAGGATCATCCTCACATCACCATTCCTACTGGAACTGGGGTGAGCTCCTGCTGGCACAGCTGAATGCTGGGGGAGGAGATGAGGCTGGTGCCCATCCTGATGATCTTGGCCAAGAATCCAGACCCTAGAACTGAGCCCAGGATGAGAATCCAGACCCTAGAACTGAGCCCAGAACAAGAATCCAGACCCTAGAACTGACTCTAGGCCAAGAATCCAGACCCTAGAACTGGCCCTAGGACAAGAATCCAGACCCTGGTACTGACCCCAGGACAAGAATCCAAACCCTAGAACTGATCCCAGGACAAGAATCAAGGACAAGACATGAGGAGTTCTTCCTAAAAAAAAAAAAAAAGGGAATATGCCTCTTTTTAAAATGCTCCTGTATAATCAGTGACCAAGCTGAGGGCTACAGCTTATGTGTCACCTCAAAATAAGCCATGGAGCCATTTGATCTCCCAGCCTCATCTCCTGGCATTGTGTCCCTCCCTCAGGAAAAGCAGCAGAGGTACCTTGGGGCCCATGGAAATGAAGGTCACAGAATCCAGGATCACTGAGATGGGAAAAGATCTCCAAGGTCATGGAGCCCAAGCTGTGCCCAGTGCCCACCTTGTCCCCAGCCCAGAGCACTGAGTGCCACATCCAGGCCTTCCTTGGACACCTCCAGGGATGGATGGGGACTCCAAACCTCCCTGGGCAGTCCCTGCCACCCTTTCCATGAGGAAATTCCTCTTGATGTCCAAAGTCATGGATGAAGTCACTGTGAGGTCTGTCCAGGGCAGTGGCCATTCCCTCACTGCTAGAAAACCATCCTGGTCTTATCTAAACCAATCACCACTGTGCTGGGAGACAAGTCCTGCCTCATATTCAGGTGATTCTGTCTATAAATGGTTAAATTTGGGGGTTTTGTCCCCTTCACCCCATGGGTTATAATGGAGAGGAGTGTCTGAGTGGCCCTTGGCTGGTGAGGTTTCGTCACTGAGGAACCAAAACAGGGCACCACAAGCCCTTCTTGCACACCTTTAACATCCTTCCACACTAAGGTTTGTCTCCAGAGAAACTGGAATAGAAGGAAGGTTGGAGATGGAAAAACACAAACAAACAGGGGAAAAAAAAATCCTGAATTTAAGCTGTGAGAGGCAATAGTACCTCCTGCAGAGACAGTAAACAGAGATGAGTTGTTTCCAAGGAATACCCAGTAACAGATCCTGAAATCAGTGAAAGCTCAGAGTAAACAGGGGGAGGGAGGCAGGAACACAAAATGTATCACATGAACAGAGAAAAATCAAATGAATCTTTTCCTTCTTGTCTTCTTGATTATCATTGTTCATCTGAACATCAAAATCACATAATATTGTGTGTCTGGGGAAAGATAAATCGCATTGCCAGCAGGAAATGGGGTGGGAGGAGCACTCCAAACCCCCATTTGTCCTCAATCTGCTTCAAACCCTCAGCTGAAACACAGTGGACAAACCTGGAAAAGAGTCAGGCACTAGAGATGATGGGACATATGGAAAAATCAGGTACAGAGTGGAGAACAGCCACTGGGAATCAGTTTCTGAGGGAATTTGGAGGATTTATATTTAGGTGGCCTGTGGGAAACCCTTCAGGGGGATTTGCCATTCAGAGGGTAAGGTCTGGGCTTCCTGGAACTCTATCCTCTTTGAGGAGCAGGAAATTGGCCCTGTGAAAAAGAAGCACCCAAAAATCTCTGGTTGCTTTTGGTAATTGGAGAAGTCTTGCCAAGGAAAGGTCAAAGCCAGAAGTCAGGATGCATTTTATTGTCCTTTGTAGCAGTGATCAATTCCCACCTCTCCTGCACTTGGTTGGAGACTTCACGTGGCAATCATTAAAGGGCTTGGACACTTCCAGGGATCCAGAGGCAGCCACAGCTTCTCTGGGCAACTCCTGCCAGATCCTCCTCACCCTCCCAGCCAGGAATTCCTTCCCAATATCCCATCCATCCCTGTCCTCTGGCAGTGGGAATCCATTCCCCCTTGTCCCCAGTCCCTCTCCAGCTCTCCTGGAGCCCCTTTAGGTACTGGAAGGTCGCAATGAGCTCTCCCTGGAGCCTCCTCCAGGCTGAACAATCCTAATCCTCACAGGAGCAGTGCTCCAAGGCTCAGCCTGGCTGTTCTCTTTACATCTGTATTTTAGGATGTGTTGCATTTCCTGTGATTGTTTTGTCTTGAGGAAGCAGCAGTTTGGATTTTGGTGGGGTACAAAGCCACCCTTAGCATCCATGAATTGAACAGACAAGGGGCTGTGCCAGTGGGGACCCCAAAAATGCTGTGTGGGGAAATTCTCTGTTCTTCTTAGAGGGCAGACAATGAGGATGGGCCTGGAGATGCTTTCCTCTGTTCCTGCTGCTAACTGGGAATGTCTGGCTGGAGATTCAGGTTAGAACCTCTCTGTTGGTGGCTCAGCAGTGCAGCCACATCCCCACTCTTCCAGGCAGCCCCTGGAGATTTGTGGAAGCTCCAGGTTCAAGTCTCTCCATCAAGCAGACAAGGCACAATTCTATTTGGAAGTGTCAGGTACAGATCTTCCTCCCATTTTCTGCTGCCTTCCCCTATGGCCCATTAATGATGCTGTGTTATCCATCTTCCACAAACTTCCTGGGGCTGGGACCTTGCTGGGCTGTGTTGGTGCCTCTGGATAAATCAGCCAGAGGTGCCCAAGCTCTGCAGCCCCAGGGCTGGGCACACTTTGTCACAAAGGCCACGGGGTCACCAGGGATGCTGTAACTAAGCCAAGGCTCCACCAGCTGAGCTCCAGCTCTTCTCTCCCTGAGGCCTGGCAGTCCTGCTGGGAGAGGTGACAGCAGAGCTGCCTCTCTCCTTGTCATGTCACAGGGCTCAGTTTTGGCTCCTCCAGGACGAGTGGGGACAGTCCCTGCCCCATGTGGGGTCAAGGCCAGGCTCTAACACCTGCAGTGCCCATGGATCAGATCATTACCATGATTACCATGCACAGCTCACTCTGCTGCCAGCTCCTTCCCAACCACCTCTCCTTGCTCAGTTTTCAGAGCAGCTGAGCAGAGGGAGAGGAGTTTGGAGTCAGATGTGAGAAGGAAAACTGCCAGCACCACCAGCACAGCTCACAGAGTGTCTGAGCATCCCTCAGCCTCTGAGCAGCACTCCCTGCCCCTCACCTGCACTGGTTATTCATGAGCTCATAAAGGGCTCTGTAGGGAGATGTTTTTAGATGCCAATTTTTTTTTTCTGTATTTTTCGAGCTGCTCTGAGCTTGGCCATTGAACCTCTACAAGTGGCTGTTTACAACCACTCCAAGGGAGCTCACCCTGCTTCCCTGCAGGAATTTGTTGCCTTGGCAGTGAGCAAAGGAAACTCAAAGGTCTTTGAGGGGAGATGAATGAGGATGTGTGATGCAGTCCCCACAAACCAACCCCTGGGTGACTCCCACTCAAACTCACCCACTGAACGCTGCTCTCAGCCCCTTTCCTTGCACCTTCCCCCTGCTCCCAATTCCCCACCTTCCCCTAAATCCCACACCCACAGTTTTCCAGGCAGCCAGAGGACAGATGTGTTTATTTGCAGGGTGCCAGGCTGTTATTCCTGACTCTCCCCCTGGTTTTTTTTGAAGCACTGGGCGAGTTATTTGCCTGGCACCCTGTGTGTCAAGCCCTGCTCCTGTAAAACAAGCAGGGGATGATGCTGGGAAAATAAATACAGAGCTGGCTGGCTGTACATAAAAATAGCTGAGATTGTGGGGGAATTTAAGCACCAAGCTGTGTGCTTGTTTTGCTAAGGACTTGCAATGAATTGTGCTTATTTCATCCAGAATTTGTGGAGCTTGGTGGGAAATCCTTGGGCTGCTGTCATCCATCCTGGCCTTTGGAAATGCCTTGCTACAATTTTTACACCAGCTGAGGAAATATTCCCCTGCTAAAACAGATTTTTTTCCCTCTCTTTTACAGGCTGCCCATGGAATGATTAAGTCTGCAAAAGACCTCGAAGATCATTAAGTCCAATCATTAACCCAGCACTGCCAAGCCCAACCACTAAACCACATCCCCAAGTGCCACATCTACACATTTTTTGAACATTTCCTGAGGTTGTGATTCCACCACTTCCCTTGGCAGCCTGTGCCAGGGCTTGAAAACTTTCAAGGAATAAATTTTCTCAAGTATCCAACCCGATCCCGGGACTGCAGGTGCTGGTCTGTGACAAAAAAAAACCAAGGGAGAGCAGCTTAGGAGGGAAGGACAGATTTTGCACCATCACAAACTTGGCATTTTGAGTAGGGATGATTTTGAAAATCTGCTAAACAAACTTGGTTGGAAATAACCCCTAAAGGCACAAGCCCTCATCCAAGAGAGCACCAACAGAACAACCCCCAGCAGGTATTTTTTTGCCCAGATGTTTCAGGGATGTGAGTTTTGGTGTGGTCCCACAAGGAGCTGTCCTGGGCCACTTTTTGGATGTGCAAAAAAAAGGAGCTGGACAGGGAAGGTGAGGTTTCCTAAGCTGATTTTGCATCAGGGAAAAAAGATTTTGTGAAATTTTTCTGTAAGCAAGGTGCACAGACCTGGAGACATCACAGGGGAGGAGATCCATGGATTTAGGGTGCTGATCTTGAGTACAGGAAAACCATAATCTTAAAAACTTCCCTTGCAAGGAAACTCTTTGTGCTAAACATGGCTTTGTTTTGCTTTTAAGTGATTTCCAAGTTCTGTGCACAGCCAGTATTACTTCAGGACAGTAAAAACTGAGCAAGGTTCTCCTCCAGGGTGTCCTGGACAATAACAGAGTGAGGAGCAGGAGGTGGCTGGTGCTGCCCAGCTCCTGGGACAGTTCCCTTTGGGAAACCAGGCCCATCTGTGGAGCAGCCACCATTTGGGATGGGGCCATTAGAGATCATAAATAACAGGGGACATGTGGAGCTCCAGGGAAATAAGCCCTGGATCCCAGCACCATAGCAAAGGGATATATTTTCCTTTTATTTATAACAATTCTGTGCCTGCCTGACCCCTGCTCCCTCACAAGCTGATGCATGTTCACAGTTCCAGGGCCAATTTTCTCCTCAAGCAATGGGAAATATGCACCAAGCAGCAAGGACCAATTGCTTCATTTGTTCTCTTCAGAAACCACTGACCTCCAGCCATTTCAGACCTCATAAAATACATGGAGAGATGTGGATCCATCCAGAACTGGAGGAGTAGGTGCTACATCCAGGTATCTTCTGTAAGAAAAGAAAGAATAACCCTCCTGACTTGGATATTTGCTCAAAGCAATTCCTTCAGAGAAACCAGGCAAACTGTTCTACAGTCTACCAAAAGCTGCAGGCAGCACAGGAGCAAATTCATCTCCTTTTTATGTTTTTTCTCACAATGAAATGTAGACTTTCATTCCCAGCACTGCCAAGAGTTGTTGCAGCACCATCACTTTCTGTCTGTCTTAATCAGTGCAGTCCTGTTATTTCACAGCCTCGCTCTGCTCTGCTCTTTTTTCTTTTTTCCTGTGCCTTTACCATTTCATTATTGATATTTCCTTTCTGCTTTTAGGTGGGATGATGCTATAACTGGGAACTGCCACTTTAACCAAGCTTGCAGTCAATAGTCATAGATCCAGCAGGCTCTGGCTGTCAGTCTTTTTGCTGCCTGCTCTGTTTTATTTTCCTCAGTTTTCATCCCCCAAGGAAGATTTCATTCTTCCCCTCCCTTCCTCCCAAGCCCCAGCCCAAGCAGAATGGGCTTTTTGCAGGATTTGGGCAGCTAGAAATGCTTCCACAGCTGATTCTTGAGCACAGGTGAGATCAGAGAATTGTTTAGGTTTGAAAAAATCCCCCTCAGATCATGGAATCCAACCTTTAAACCATCACTTCCAAGCAGACAACTCAACTGAGTCACCAAAAACCACAATTGCATGGATAAGCAAAGTTCTTCCCTGCCACTGCCCAGTCAGTTCCCTCTGGGAAGGACAGTGTGGAAATGGGAGAGCTGGGAAATGGAGGTGCTAAAGCCTTGCTGAGGGGTGTTCATCTCATCACACCAGGACAGGCTGCTCTTGGTTATCTTCTTGGAAGGATTGGTTTGGTCAAAGCATCCACTTTAACAGCCAAAGAAATAATTTTAGACATAAAAGTGCTGAATCCTGAAGAATTTGGAGCATAAACATTGCCTGTATCACTAAATAAGTGAATAAATAAATGAATAAATAAATAAACAAATCATCCTTTCTTTCTGTTTGGACTGAAGCTGTTTGCAAGAGAGCAAAATAAATTCTTTAAGATATAAAAAGGGTGGCAACCCAAGGAATGAGGAACATAAAGATTGTCTCTATCACTGAATAAAACAAACAAACAAACAAACAAACAAACAAACCTTTCCTTCTATTTGGACTGGAATTGTTTGTGAGGCAGGAAAATTAAAATAAGAGATGCATGAACCCCTCTCATCAAGTGCAATTCATCTAAAGGTTGAACATCCAGGCTGAACAAAGTTTGGGTCTCTCTCCACAACAGCAAAGTTTTATTCCAGCCTAAATTCAGCATCTGGGACAAAACATCTCCTGGAGATGTTGCTTTGAGTTTTTATGAAATCATCCTGGGGGTTCTGAGTTAAAAATCCTCTCAGCCTTTTTCTGGGAGCTCCCTGGGAAGGTTGTCTCGAAGCCATGGCTGATGCAGAGTCCTGGGATAAAAAGTCAGGCAATAAAATCCAGTTTGGATATCAACCTAACCCCCAGGACCTCCCCAGAACCTTCCCAGAGCCCACATTCCTCAGGCTGCTGAGACACCAGGAGCAGCTGGATTAAAATCTCTTATTCCTCTCCATGCACTTGATGCTGGTGGGGAAAAAGAAAAACTTCATGGAAGGAAGTCTCAGGGCTCCTGGCTGAGAGGGGCTTTGTGCTCAGAGGGAACCCTCTCTGGGAGTTTGATTGCTTCTGGAATCAACAGAACAGGCTGAAGGAATTGTATTTCTCCAGCCAGGGAAACAGAAGCCAAGTGGAGATGGAATAATAGTCTTCCAGGAGACTGGAGACACTTGAAAAAGTGATGAGAGCAATTCTAGTTTTTCTAGGAGAAAAATAAGAAGTGAGTTTAATTTTCAGCAAAAAAGGTTTGGTTTGGACACTAGGAGAGACTGGAATTCATGTTCACAATAAAATGCTAAAACAACTGAACAGGGATGGCTGTGAAATTCCCTGATTAGAGCTTTTCACTGGGATAAACTTCTGTTGGGCTTGGGCCAGATATCCCTGGCTCAGCTTTGATCCATGGGGCTCACCTGTGATTCTGTGATACAGAATCAAAGAAAACAGAAAAACAGATCACCTTAAACCAAAACTGATTCCACTGTTCATTTCTCTCCTTAGCACGAGCCTTGGGGTTTGGCCCAAGGGTAACAGGTCAATGCTTCTCTCTGCATTAATTAATTTATTATCTCTGCACACCCAGGCTGCTGGATGGTGAGGCTGATTTTAGGCTGGAACCCCTCAGTCTGGGGCTGTACTCAAATTCTATCTATATATGTATAGAGAAATGGATGATTCTAATTCTAATTCTAATTCTAATTCTAATTCTAATTAAATTCTAGCTCTGTTTTTACATGTGACTTCCTATGGGTTAATCTCTCCACTTCTCTTCATCAGATCTCTCCAGGGGCTCTCCAAAGGCCCTGCCAGTCTCTGCTGGGAAATGCTGTCAGGTTTGGAGGGAATTCAGCCCACCTGAATGTGCTTTTTAGTGCAAAAGGTTTCCAGAGGCTACAACTGGACAAATCCTGCATGGGCTGGCGTGGTAGCAAAGGGTTCTGGAGTGTGCTCCCCTCCTTGCAGCTCTCACTTCCATAATCATGTATCTTTTTAATGACTTGGCTGGAGATGCTGCCTGCAAGGCAGCCTTGGGAATTCTTCCCTTTTCCAGAGGCCAGGTTAGGATGATAAAGATATTCAATGATCAGTGCATGCTAATGCTGAGCTATCACATTACTGACAATTGTCAGGTTGCTTCCCTTTGGACTGGATGGATCTGGTGCTTTTGTACAGTGTATTATGGGCTAATTAATGCTGTTAATGATAATGGCTCTCCTGCAAGAAGCCTGGAGTATTATCTCTATTTATCTCCCTGTCACCATCCTTTTATCAAGCCATTAAAGGCAAGCAGGCTATCGAGTGGGGCTATCAGCCCACAGCACCATAATTCACTTACACCCAGATGGAAAGCACTCCTCCGATGGAGGATGGAGCCTTCCACTCACTCTGGGGCCTGGGCTCTGCTCTCCTGCCTTCCCCTGCCCTCTTGGAGCCACCACCCAACTCTGCTCGAAGTTGGAGGGGGATTTATCATCCACAGGGCACAAATTTTCTTTCTTTTTCCTTTTTTTCTTTTTGCAATTCGCCACGAAGAAGAAAACACAATATTTGGAGAGCATTGGTGTTCAGGGCACTGGGAAGAGGAGGGTAAGTGGTGTTTCATCTGGGGAAACTCAATTGAGATGTTCTTTCCCAGCCAGTCACTACCCTCAAGTGAGAGAGCAGGAAATTCTCAATGTTGGCTCCCTGACAAAAAAAAAAAAAGGAAAGGGGTCTTTTGTGTTTCTGTGGTGGTGGAAAGAGCCACAGACACCTTTCCCAGGGGAGAAATGATCACAGCAACAGAAATCCATTGGACAGATAAAAGCAGACTCTCCTCATGTTTAAAAGCAGCATAAATAGGAGCTGGGGAGGTCTGAGGCACAGGCTGCAGAGAGAAACCCTTTCTGATACATGTCTCTTCATTGTCAAAACAGCTTAATGTTTTTTTTTCTCAAATGCAGGCTTGAAAGCTGCCTTTGTAAAGGAAATGTTTAAATACAAAGAGCTTGAGGAAGATGTAGGGATAATCTTCAAGGATCAGTGGTTGTAGCAAGAAACTTTGGAGAACACAGGCAGGATCCAGCCATTAATCTCACCATTGCCAGTCCAGAGTGGAAAAGGAGAACAGCTCAGGGAGGACACCTGGGGTCCTCCTGCAGCCCTCTGGAGCACTGGCTTTGCTCCTCAGCCACATCCACCCAACCTCTGCTGTCCCTCACAAAATCCTTCCACTGCTTCAAGACACATTGTGAGGCTGGCAGGGAAGTCACAAACACTGGCAGAGCAGCATCACTGCCTTCCACCAGCCCCCTGCAAACTGCCAGCCTGTTATTTTACTTTTTTCCTTCTTGCTTTTATACCTGGAGAGCTGTGATTGCTGTGGATCTCCTCCTGGGTGGACAGAGCCATGTCCCACCTGTGTGTGACAGAGGGGACCTGTTCTCTGTGACAGCAGCCAGGGACAGAGCATAAGCCTGCTCCTCATCAGCTGAGGACAGAGCCAGGAGCAGCCAAGGGCTGAGAGGTGTGAATCACCAGCATTGAATAAAACAGCTGAAAAAATCATCTAATTCAGGGTGAGACACACAGTGCACCCTCTTAGGGTTGTTTCCCCAGTTGTAGGGTGAAGAGAGATCCAACCCATCTTGTGGAGGAGCTGTAAAAGTCCCAAATCTTTCCCATGGCACTGTGCAGCAAATTAAGAAGATCCTTCTCCTGTGGCAGGATGAGTCCTTGACTCACCTTTTCCCTGTGCCACAAGACTCAGCAATGAGAAAAATAACTTATTTTGCCCTAGAACACCAAATCCATAGGAAATTCATGGATTTCTTTACCCCTCATCCAGCTGTCATCTTGTGCACCATGCAAAAAGAAGGAATTTCCCAAAGAATCACTTCCACCTGAAATGATATCCAGCCTTGTTCAAAGATGGATGGATCAGGAACATGCAAATGGTGCTGTCTCCAAAATACCCAGCCTAATATGAACAAAATTCCTTGACAACAGATTATTTTGGAAAAATTCTGAGTGGGGCATAAGTGTGACGATGCCCAGCAGATCCCAAATTCTCAAGATCCTTCTTCTCAAGCAAGAAAGCCCCATTGGAATGTTGTACCTCACCCAGAGTCCTGCTGTAACTGCGAAGAAAAATCAGTTAAAAATTACATCTATCATGAAAAACTTGATTTGTGAGGTGAAGTTTTGCTAAGCTGGGGTTTGGATGTGGTTCAAGCCTAGCACAAATCTCCTGAGTGACAGAGGAGGACACAGCTGGCAGGTGACTCTGCAGAGGGGCTGATCCAGACTCTGTCCCTCTGGATGTGCCCAGATGGAAAATGCTCATATTCAGCCCCCTGGTTTTAAGGGGATTTCAGTGCTGGTGCCCTACACACCCTGAGGATTTGAGAAATTGTTCTTATTAGGGAGAGCTGATGAGAACACAGAGTGAAAAAAACCAAATTTGCACAAAACTTCCACCCCCTGAGGCTCTGGAAGTGCCCAACAAATGGCTCAGCTCCTCCTAGATCAAGTTTTGGACAGCTGGAAATCGCCTGGAGCAACGTTTCATCTTCATTTCAGCCCCAACCCCCCTGGTCTGGCCACGAATTTTGATGGAATCTGATTGAAGTGTGCCCAGGAAAAAATATGAAACATAAACACTGGGGATGGCAAAAATCAGCTGGACATGCCTACTCATCTATTTACCTCGGAAAGCCTCCCTGGAGATAATGCCTGATTTTGTTCCACAAATGAGGAATAATGAGAAAGGAAGCATTGGCCAATGGCTGCCATTTTTGCAAACACCATCCCTGGGCTCAACATTTATCCCCATTTATTTTGCAGAAGTATTTTCTTTCTTTTTTTTTTCAGACTTTATTAACTCTCTCTCTGCCTTTTTTTTTTTTTTCTTCTTGCTGGTATCTTTCTTACAGCTCTGAGTTGCAACAGGTGAAATGTCCTGGTCCAAAAGCTGGTGGAAAAAAACAGGAGCCTCTGGTGTCCAGCAGGCTGTGAGGCAGGAAAGGAATCAATGTCAATATCTAATTAGAATAATAATATAATTACAGTTCCTTGCTGGATTGTTCCATATATCCAGATGTACTCCTAGATAATCCATGAAATCTTTTCTCAATTCCTGCTGCTTGCTTGCCCTGCTGTTCTTTCCTTCCATTACTTTTATTTTTGTTTTCCTTGCTGAGTAAATTGTATTTTTTGGGATGCACTTCCACTGGAAGCAGGAGATATTATTGCAAAGTGCTGGGGAATACAAGAGCTGGTCTTCCACAAGTTTCTTCCTCAAGAATCACTGTCCTAATCCTGGATTCAAAGCCTGGAAATGATCCTGTGATTCAGCTTGTCACTCCTGGTTTTTTAATCTTTATAAACATTCCATTAGACCTTCTGTAATCTTCTATCTCTGCTATTAATTGTTGTGGTGTTGTAAATTTGGGGCAGTTTATACCTAGGAAAGTCAGGAGGAGCTTTGATGTTCAAGCAAGTAAAAAAGAAACTTTTATAAGTGATCTTTGGCACTTTCCTTGCCCACAATCCCATCCAAGGGCAGGGCATTGGATCCTTGGCTCTCTCTGATAAGATGGATATGGATAAAAAAAAAATCTAAAACAGTGGTTCTGTAAAATTATTCAATAGTTGTAAACTCCCAGCCCTGATCACAAGGCAGGAAAATGAATAATAGCAGTTTCATACTTGTCCAGTGCTCTGCAAATCCATAAAAGCTCGTTTTCTCTCTCAAAGATCATTAAATGAAAACCCAGAGTCTTCAGGGACTGCAGAAATGGGGCAAACACTCAGTGTAGGAGCAGAGGGGAGCAGAGGGAGTCAGAGATTGCTCAGAAAAAGAACAAAGAAGGGAGGATTTGAGGAGAGGTGAAGCTCAGAGGAAGGACAGAAAGGTGGAAGAATCCTCTTTACTAACAGCACAGAGCTGTGATTTTTATGTATTTAAAAAAAATACTTCCATGTGAAACAAAACAAAGAAAGCTCCTTTGATGGGTTTATTGCTCTGTTTTTATGGATCTGATTCTTGTTCCTACAAAGGTCTCATTCCATCATTCACCCTCAACAAAGTGGTTTTATGGTGTGCTCATCCTCCCTTAAAGTAACCCCAAAATGTGGTTTTTTTTGTAAAGAAATTGAGTCAATCTCTCCAGTTTCCCCACATTTTAAGTGTCACTCTCAAACCCCTCTCCAAGCTAATTCATTGGGATAAAAGATAATAAAAATAAGTGTTTTAATGAGAAAAAATAAGAAAACCCCCTGTTTTAATGCAACATTAAATGATGATTTAAAGCCACAAGAGCCAGAAAATGCAGAGTTAAAGTTCCCAGAGCCCACTGAACAACTCCATGTCCCAAGAAAATGATTTGGAGACAGTCACTTTGGTCCAACCCTTCAGCCTGAAATTCTGCTAATGTGCTTCTCCCTCCCTTTCCAACACATCTCAAGCATTGCAAAGAGAAAATTATACCAATCTCTAATATTCTAAATTTATTTTGTGTGTTGAATGCTACTTTGTTCAATGCCACACACTTTACTAATATAATACATTAGATTTAATGGTGCAATTTGTGGAAAAAAAATCCCAGAAAAACACTTTGAGTGAGGCTTCTCTGTCCATCTGAAATGGATACAAACAGGTAGGTGAGGAGAGGGAGAAAGGGTTTAATGGAGGGGGTAAAGAGTCATTCCCATCTGGCTGCTTCCAGAAAGTCTGAGAAATGAGATTTTAGAAGAAAAAAAAATTAATGAGGAGAAACTGGGCATCAGCTGGGAGCAGGAAGAACATGCCACACACCTGTGGGATTTTTTTAGTGTGACATGAAGTCTTTCTCCCATCTCCTGATGCATATTTTTATCTTTTCTTATCCAAAATGAGCCTCCCTCAGCTCAAACACATTCAGGCTCCCATTTCTGCCATTCCCTGAGTCCCATCAAGCCTCAGGGAGTCCCACAGAGGCTGTGAAAGCTCAAAGTGACATTGCTGGGGACACGTGGTGGCTCCTGCCACAGCCAAAACAGTGGAACAACCCTTGGGAATATGGGAAAAATCGGGATGAGGGGATGCTGGGGAAACACTGCTTGGTCCAAAATTCACAGCAGTGCTGAGCCTCAGGTTCCTTGGAGTAAAAGAGGGTGAAAACATCCCTGATCTTCCTGTCTCTGGGAGTGGTGCTGCCATGAAACAGCCCTGCATGGAAAAATGACATTTCCTGCTTTCCATTCAAAGGAAAGCTGCTCCAGCAGTGTAGGAATTGTGATATTAGGGACAGGAATTAATGCTGGAGTTGGCAACACTGGGTTGATGCTCAGACTTAAGAATCTTTTCCAGCCTAAATGATTTTGTGATTGTTTTGGTTAGAAATGCCAAGGGGAGTGCACTGGTTTTTCCTGTTTGGGGATAAAAAACTTTGGGGTGGTGCTGGCCAGCAAGACACAGCAAAATCCTGCAGCTTTTCTGGGAAAAAGCACCCCATAAATGCAAACATCACAGTGTCAGCAGACTGTTCCTCCAAAATAAATTTAATTTACTTATTATTTATTTAATTTGATTTAATTTGATTTATTATTTATTATCTCCGTCTCCACCCAAAAAGGAGCTGTGCTTTATTGATTTAGGCCCGTTCAGCACAAAGAAATCCCAGAATGGACGTGGCACACGTGAAGTTTCAGAGTATTTTGACCCACGAGCATCCATGAAATCAGAATTAACCTATCTGGGCTGCTGGCTCCAAGGCTGTGCCCAATCCCAGGCAGAGCTTTAATAGCCCTGCTGACCTGTGGCCAATCCCACCGTGCTCCTGGGGAGTGGCCCCATGGTGGGAAAATTCCCGTGGCAAGAAAAGAGCTGGAATTACAGCACTGAGGAGGCAATGATCTCCAGGAATTAATCCAGCAACACATCTCACCCACGTTTAGCTGTGCCCATGAAATTGGATTTGCTGGCAGCTGGGGGGATTTGCCCTGCTCAGGTATTTCAGGCTCTGCAAACAGCGCTGGTGGCAGCGTGGGGCTGCTGCAGGAAAGCTCAGAGGAGCCTGGAGTGCTGCAGGAATTCGGCTCTGGGGAGTGACACTGGCCAGGCCTGCAGCAAGGGAAAGGGCTAAAAGCTCTGGGAAAAATATATTGGAGAGAGGTTTGCACCTTCCTGACTTGTCTGGACTCAAAAATTGTGAATTTCTCATCCCTGAAAGTGTTTAGGTATGGAGCAACCCTGGATAGCAAAAAAGTGTCCCTTCCCATGGCAGGGGGTGGATCTGGATGGGCTTTAAAGTCCCTGCCAAGCCAAACCATGATTCTGGTGTGACTCTATGATTCTATGAAAAATAACAATAACAGCCTTAGCTCACCTCTCCACTTATTTGTGACATTAAAAACTATTCTGAAAAGGTCTTTTCCAGCTGGTTTTTTTTCCCCTCTCCTGACTGATTTTTACCTTAAAAATAGCAGAACCAGCAAAGACACAGGAGGGTCACTGTCATGCCCTGGAGGGTTTTTTTGCTCTTTATCAGAAACATTCAGAAGTCCACAACAAAATTTCTTTCTCCTACCTTGTTCTCAGGCCCTCAGGCTGAAGGGGGAGATAAAAAATGAAACAAATCCCAGCTGGAAGATGAATTGGAATCCCATCCTCTTCTCAGTTACTCACTGTCCATCTTTTTTGACACCTTGAACCTTCTAGCCACAGATTTGTGGGGTGGCTTTTTAAAAATAATAATAATAGTAATAATAATAATAACAA
>VXBI01013078.1:394741-410703 GCA_013397375.1 Toxostoma redivivum
CACACACAACACACAGAACATACACAGCACACACAACACACACACTCCTCCAGCCCGTGTGTGTCAAGATCAGAGTGTCAGGTGGAAAACACTGCCAGAGCCTGGTAGGCAAAAATTGACAAGGGAATCCAGTGTTATCTGGAACTGCTCTCTCCAGAGAGGCTGAAAATCTTTGATAGGTTCACTCCAGGGGAAATAACTTCGGAGGATAAGAGGCATTGATGTGCGCTGAGCAAAAGGCAGCAGCAGCGGCTTGGAGCTGACATGCATTCTTCTTTTTTCCATCTCTCTTTTTTTCTCTCTGCTCATTTTCCTTTTTTCTCTTTTTTTCTCCTTTCCTTTTTCTAATTTTGCTTTGTTACCATTTTTCAAAGCAGCCTGGGGTCTCGCAGTGATGGTGAAGGATAGAATCGAGGTGTGCCAGTGGCTCCATGGAGTGGGGGAAGTGAGGATCAGGAGATGGAGGGAAGGAGGGAGAGGAAATGTCAATAGGCAAATCTGAAAAGCAAACCTGGGGAAGGGCTGTGTGTCTAGGGTAGTGTGTGTGTGTTTGTGCTGATGGAGCCTCTGATGGAGCAGAGGAAATATTTTCAGGATTTTTCCCATCTTTGGAAAGGAGGGGAAGGTGGAGCCTCTTTTGTCAGGAAAATCTGCAGCAATATTCCCATCCTTCTGCAATCCAGTGGTCTGTCCTTATATCTCAGGGAATCCGATGCTGTTCCTGCCATGGCACAGCCCACATCCCTCTGCGAGGGTTTGCATCCTCTTTATGTCCCTTCCAACTTCTCCACTGCTGCAAAACCACGACCTGGGTGAGCACAACCCCTGTGGCACAGCACAGCCCCAAATTCTGACCCTAAATCCTGCTCCAGCCCATCCAAGCTGTTGGATAAGTTCACTGTGGCCACAGGCTTTGCTGGTTTGAGGTCTGTGGGAAGCACCTTGCTCCCACTCTGCTCCACCCTAATTTCTGTTTTGGGGAGCTGGTGTTTCTTTATGGGTTATTTGGGACTTTTCACAGCTGCCTGCAGCTTGCTGAGGGCTGGGTTGTTATGTCTGAGCTGCTTTATGGTCGGGAAAGAGGGATGGTTCCTTCCAGAGCACAATTCATCTCTCCCAGCTGGGCTGAATTGTACTGGGGAAGTTCCTCTCTCTCTCCACCCGCTATAAAAGGCACCCAGACAGCTCGTGCAGATTTAAGCATCCCAGCTGATGACACAGAAAGTTGGATGGATGGAACCTGGCCAGGAATCATTCTCTCCCTTTCAAAGCCTGAGGGTTTTTTTCATCCTGCTCCAGTTTTGGGTTTTTTTTTGCTCCTGCAGGACAGAAAGGGCAGGGAAATGGTGCTGTGAGGATTCAAACACCTCAGGGACACTGCAAAGCCTCTGGATGGAGAGGAGGGTCTCTAAATGTTGCTGTGGGGTATCCAAAGAAGTTCTGGGATGTGATTCCAAACCTTTCCTTTTGTATGAGCTCACAGAAGTGGACTCAGGGGGATGCAATGAGCTCAAAGCCTTGTGGGACCACCACAGCCCCTCCTGACCCTCCAAACCTCCCTCTCCTGGGGGCACTGCACCCCACGCTTTGTCTCCTCTCAGTACACCTGCCCTGGAAGAGGATTGTTTCATTTAAAGGTGTAGCACAAGGCAGGAACTCTGGGTCTCAGCAGGCTGAAATAAAGGAAAAGTCCATTTCCAGGTCCAAATCCCATTTCCAGGTCCAAATCCCAGACAGACTCCAGGGGCTGTAGCTTCACTTCCATCATGTGGTCCAAAATCTGTGCAGCATCCTGGCAAAATCAGTTCCCTGTGCTCTGTGTGTGCAAACCTCCAATTTCAGAGCTTCACTGGTTTTACCAACCCCAGAAATGCTGAACAAAGACAATAATTGGGACTATTCATCACGTTGCAGAAGGTTTTACATATGCCAAGCAGAATTGCCATTCCATATCCTTTTGGGAAGTGCAGACTGGCCTCCTGCTCTCCAGCAATTCCCAGTCCAAGTGCCCAAACCCTGTAATTTGATCTGCAGCGAGGCAGCAGTGGAAGATGTGGCAGGAATTGCTCTTCCTGTGGATATAAACCTGTGTTTTAACCACGAGGCCATCTCTCTGTGCTGTGCCTCTTCCAGTCTCTGAGGATCTGGAATGATTGCTCAGGGAGTGTGGCTGATTTATCCCCCTGGAATTCTCATAAGGATAATAATGACTTATGGAATCTGGGGAGAAACTGAATGGCCACAGAGAACCTCTGTTAAGTGTCCCATCAACATTTCTCTGTCCTGGCTAAGCACAGTGCACATCCTCACTGGGGTTATAAAGGGAATTGGGGATTTTAGTGGGATGAATATCCAAAAGAGGTGCCTGTTGTTTGAAATCACCATGGATTTCAGTTCTAGGGAAGCTTTGGCTTTACTGGAGCAGGATTCCCTCTTCCTCTAACTCACTCTGTTCATGAGATCCTCACAGGGCAGAAATTTTATCACAAGAATCTGTGAATTTGGCCAAGCTGGCAGCAGCAGCTCTCCAGGCATGGGGTCTCCTCATGTCCAGCAAGAGATCGGGAGTTTTGCTGCACAGGTGAGAGGTGGTTCCAGCCATGCAGCCTGTGCAGACACATCCCAATTCCACCAGCA
Organism: Toxostoma redivivum; assembly: GCA_013397375.1. Taxonomy (NCBI): domain Eukaryota; kingdom Metazoa; phylum Chordata; class Aves; order Passeriformes; family Mimidae; genus Toxostoma; species Toxostoma redivivum. The sequence goes on from VXBI01013078.1 coordinate 397,379, forward strand.
GATCCATCCCAATTCCACCAGCAGATTTATCCCAATCCCACCAGATTAATCCCAATTCCACCAGCAGATTCATCCCAATTCTGCCAGCAGATCTATCCCATTTCCACCAGCAGATCCATCCCAATTCCACCAGCAGATTTATCCCAATCCCACCAGATTAATCCCAATTCCACCAGCAGATTCATCCCAATTCTGCCAGCAGATCTATCCCATTTCCACCAGCAGATCCATCCCAATTCCACCAGCAGATCCATCCCAATTCCACCAGATTTATCCCAATTCCATCATCAGATTAATCCCAGTTCCACCAGCAGATTCATCCTAATCCCATCAGCAGGTTTATCTTGATTCCACCAGCAGATTCATCTCAATTCCACCCCATTAATCCCAATTCCACCAGCAGATTTATCCCAATTCCACCAGCAGGTTTATCTTGATTCCACCAGCAGATCCATCCCAATTCCACCAGATTCATCCCAATCCCATCAGCAGGTTTATCTTGATTCCACCAGCAGATTCATCCCAATTCCACCAGCAGATTTATCCCAATTCCACCCGATTAATCCCAATCCCACCAGCAGATTAATCCCAATTCCACCAGCAGATCTATCCCCATTCTGCCAGCAGATTTATCCTGATTCCATCAGCAGATCTATCCCAATCCCACCAGCAGGTGTGTCCCAGTTTCCCCAGGATAGCTGAACTGCTGGGATGGATGCTCTGGGACATCAGGAGCTCGGGCAGAACTGTGGGTTGCAGGTAGCACAGCTCCTTTTGGCCAGGAGCCTGCAGCCTCAAAATTCACAGGGAAGTCATCTGAAAGCTCATAATCTTTTCAAGAGTCAGATCAGAAGTCAGTTTCGTGTCCCAGGAGGCATCTTCCAGATAAAAAAACTTTAAAAATTTAAAAAATTAAAAAAATTAAAAAATCCTGCCTTGCCTTTGGAAAACTCTCAAACCCTCAAATGTCTTTCTGGACTGGCTTCCTACAACAGTGTGGGCTGAGTTATGTGAAACATTTCCTTCCAGCTACTGCAGAAGGAGGCAGGTTGGAGCTGGAAAAGTCTTTCCCAAAATCACCCAGCAGACTTGGAGCTTCCAGCACTGAGAATTTTGGAGCTCCTGGATTCTGGTTTCATGTTCAGGAGGCCACGTTTTGTGTCTGGATGAGGGAAAGCAGCCACATCCAGGGAAGCTTTTAGCCTAGGATCAGTTTCCACCTGGAAGATTCAGGATTGGTTTCAGAAAAATAGTCAGGCAACAGTTATTTAGAAGGAAATAATTCCCAGTGAGGGATTGCACTGACCTTATAAACTGTGCAAGTGAACTTGTGGGCTCCTTCCCTCCCCTGATGAAATTAGCTCCATAAAATGCTTTGCAGTCCATTTCTTGTGGTCTGCATTTATACATATTTTACTCCATAAACATACATTTAATGTCCCCTTGGAAATTATTTCCTGCCCGTACTTAAAGCTCCACATCATCCTAAGGCAGCAACTGGATGAAAAATAATTGAAACCATTAAGATCAGCTTTTATTTCAAAGGAGGGGAAGAAAAAAACCCCACAAGGTAATTGCTGGAATGTGTCTTTTTCAAATTACACAGTCCCTGGGATGCCTCTGCCACCGATGTGTTTTAATGCTGTAACAAAAATGAGGTTTTCCAGTGAGTTGTGATATTACATTTCTGACCATGTGGCACCAGAGGGACCTGGGAACATCAGATTTGTGCCTCCACCTCCAGCCAGGGACTCCCCTCCATCCACAGGCTGCTTTTATGCTCCTTTTCCTCTCATTTGCAATTTTTTGGGATTCTTTCTCTCTGGTTTTCATCTTGCCCAAGTGTCAAATCTATAACCCGTCACTTTTCCTGGTTTGGCATGAAAAGGTAACTCTGAGTTGGGGTGTTGTACTGATCCTAAGGAATTTTAGCTAAGTTAGGTTATTCTTTTTCCTCTTTTACCAATTCTCTGTTTCACCTGCCTAACTTCTGGCCAGTCTGCATGAGATTTAACACATGTTGATATTTCTGTGGGTAGAATTAATGTGAGTGAAGATGTGCGAGGGACTGAAGTGTGACAAGATGGGATCTTCAAAATTAAACTGATGGTCCAGGTTGATCTCAGATGTGCGCAGGCCCAAACAACATAATTGTATTTATTAATACAATTAATGCATGTATTTTGCCAAATTCACCTGTAATGGCATAGGATACATCTGTTCTGGGGTAAATATCACATTTTTAGGGACAGTTAACACAATTCTTTGTCCACAGTGAGGGTCCTGGTGGTCATTTCCCACTGAACCTCTGACCTCCTGCTGTGCCAAAAATTCCCACCTGGGTGAACTCCCCCCAGAGCTCCCTGAATTGCTTTAATTACAGCTTCTCCTGCTCGTTGTGGGCACGGATCCTAATTAGATGTAAGTGGCAAAGAAAGAGCCGATCTGAGCTGCTGCTTGAGAAATACAGCCTGAAATCAAAGAAATTGGGGTCAGCACCTGACTACACTTCTCTAATGCTGGCTGCTGATTAGCTCGTGTTTACATGAGTGGCTACAGCTCCTGCTTCTGTGGGAGGCTCCTCTGCAGTGCTGGGCAGTGGGCACTGATGGATTTGTCAGTCACAGCTTTTAATTGGCTGGAGGGGCGTCAGGACTCTTGGGAGGGGGAGAAATGTTGGTTATAACGTGCTGCTAGAACCCTGCAGGGGGAAATGAGGTGTGGATGGGGTGAAACAGGAGTAAGAGCAGGGCTTAAATCAAGCAAATGGGTTCTTTGGGTGTTGTGCGGTGTCTCCCAGATGATGGAGGGGTGGTTTTGATGCCCAGCTCAGATTAATTCCTTTGTACAGCTCAGCATGACCTGGTCCAGCAGCACAAACCCCCCAGTGCTGGGCTGAGTTTTTTTTAAATTTATGACTCTTGCACGGAGAGAAACCCACACACCGTCCATGGCTGGGTGTGACAATGATTCTTGCCTCGAGTTTGTGGCAGAACACAAACCTCAGCTGCAGGAATTTGCTGGTTTTTTCAGTTGGGCAGCAGGGGAGGGCAGGGGGATTCTGCCCCTCTCAGGTGAGACCTCACCTGCAGAGCTGTCTCCAGTCCAACAACAGCAGGACCTGGAGCAAATCCAGAGGAATCCATGGAGCTGCTGCAGGGCTGGAGCCAGGCTGGGAGAGCTGGGGGTGCTCACCTGGAGAGACGAAGGATCCAGGGAGAGCTTCCAGCACATTCCAGGGCCTGGAGGGGCTCCAGGAGAGCTGGAGAGGGACTGGGGACAAGGCATGGAAGGGACAGGACACAGGGAATGGCTTCCACTGCCAGAGGGCAGGGATGGATGGGATCTTGGAAGAGCCTGGAGCTGCTCAGGGATGGAATTGAGCTCTGTTGTTAGAGCCAGCACAGCTCTGGCTCCATCCAGGATTCCTCCATGGTGTAGATGTGACTCAAGAAATGCCCATGTCAGAGGTGGGGACTGAACTCTTGTCTCCAAGCCTTGACTCAAGAGCCACCACTGGGCTGTGACCTTCAGTGGTCATAGCTTTCATCAAAGTCAAAAACCTGCAAGGAGCTGAGGGCTGGCCTGAGGAGAACAATTTGCAGGAGGAAGGCTTTGGTGAAAGCTGGAGGATGAGCCAAACTAACAGAGAGCTAATTGCTATGAGGACAGAAGAAAAAAAAAACAACAAACAAACTAAAAAAATCTGTCAATTCCTGCAGCTGAGGTTTGTGTTCTGCCACAAACTCAAGGCAAGAATCATTGTCACATCCAGCCATGGACGGTGTGTGGGTTTCTCTCTGTGCAAGAGTCATAAGTTTAAAAAATTTATTGATTTTATAATTAAGGAACTCTGCAATACATAAAGTTAAAAGCCATGCAAGCGTATACACAGAGACCACATAAAGATAAACAAACATTTAGATTTAACACAGCATAAGTGCAATAATCACCCATAAATGTAGTCATCACCAACTGTTTAATATAGATCAGTAGCAAACAAAAGAATAGATGGGATGGAAATTATTATTTGTACTAGAGGAGCTGCAGAGGCCACAGGCAAGATCACATCTCTGCTGTGGCAGGCAGCACCCACATACATAATGAGAGGCAGCCCTGGATGAAAAAAGCTCCAAAATTACGTCCAAATTCAAGAAGAGGAGCAGTGGAAGGAGGGACATGCTCCCATCTGAAGGTCACCAGCCTGCCAGGGTGAAGCTGAGTCGTCCTGGTGCCCAGATCCCCTTCCACCACAGAGCATACAAATGAGATTAAACTGGCAATTGCTTTTATTTCAGACATAAAATAAAACCATCAGGAAAAATAATGTGATTTCTACCCAGGCTGTTCTGGCAGGGTAGAAGCACTTCTTCAGCTGGTGGGGGACCTGAGTTCATGGCCCACCTGCTCAGTGTGTGGTGAGAGACTCTTCCTCTTTCCTTCTCTGCTTTTTTGCTCTTTAGACATCACAAAATGTTCACTGAGCAGGAACTCTGGGCGTGCTGTCCCAGCAAGGAGCTCACGGAGTTGTTTTTCTTCTTCTGCTGCAGTCACAGGGTAGGATTCATCTCATTTAACGGGAGACATTTATATTTAAGATACCTCCAAACCTCCCTCGATGCTCAGCAAAAAAAAAAAAAAAAAAAAATTCCTTTTTTACCTTTTAGGGAATATTCAGACATTTATCCAAGGCATGGCAGCCCTGGAGTGTGAGCTGAGGGGTGTCTGCAGTGGGTGATGCCTCAGCTGGGTGCCAGGGGTGGCCATCGTGGTGGAGGTGTCCCAAATCCCCAAATCCAAATACTCTCCCTTCCCTGCTGCAGCAGAAATTTGGAGCATGCTCTCCCAGAGCACCTCATGGGACCACAGGAGGGATAAGGAGTAGGATGGACTTGGTCTTGGTCACCATCTCCTGCATTTTCCCCATCTCTGCTGCCTGGCACATTTCCTCTGCCGTGCGCTGCCTGTGGCATCGTTAGCCTGATCTTCTGATGAGCCTTTCATGGTTTCTCAAGCTCCTTGAAAGTAATGGAGGTTAATTTATCACCTTAAATTAGTGCAGCATCTCAGAGCCATAAGGAAAAAGCTGTACATTATCTCTCCTGTTGCCCAGCCTCCCTCTGCTCCAGTGAGGGCTGTGGTCCCAGGATGTGCAGAACACATCGAGTTTCACATTGTCTGATCCCCTCCAAAACAGATTTTTCAGAAATAAAGACAACTCCTGTGGCTTTGCAATTAAATATTAAAAGGCCTTGATTAAAGAGCCATAAATCACTGGAAGACCTTTAAATTTCTGTAATGTCTCCTGGCCTGGCATGCACTGATTGCAATGTCATGCTCATTTTGCAGTGGTGAGAGACAGGTACCTCCAAATATTGGCCATCAGCTGTTGAGGTAAAGGATAATGGGGAGGGAGTGAAAGAAACATTTAAATCAGGGTAATAAAACTGTGCTGGTGGGACAAGATGTGAGCAGGAGGGTTTGTGTCCTGGAAATGGCATTTCTGGAAGGGTGGCATGGGGCAAAGTGTGAGTTTAAAATCTCCTGGTGTGGTGAAATGAGATTTTAAGGTCCCTTCCAACCCGAACTGTTCTGCCATTCTCTGATTTTTACCTGTGGCTTTGTCCTGCTCAGCTCAGTGATCCTGTGCAGGATGAAAGCAGGGCTGGGGGTTCTCCCTGCAGTCCTGTGTGCTCCAGACCTGCTGCCCTGCAGAAGATCCTCATCAAATTCCCTCTGCTGGGATGCAGGAACGAGCTCCTGTACCAGAATGTTCCATGAGCACAGCTGGCCCTGGACTGGAGCAGGGGAATATCCTGGGTGGGTCCATCAAGAAGAACACGAAACTCCCATAAACTCCAACTTCACCTCGTTCAGCTGATGCTCTTTAAGCTCTCCTGATGATTCAGCCTGCCATGAGTCCATTCCTGATGTTTTGGGATGCAGAGGGAGATGGACAAACACCATCCTGGGCATGAGGACAGAACAAGATCTGCTCCTGCCATGAGCATAAAATCATGGCATCATTAAAATTAAAAAAGACCCGTGCAGGAACATTGGCTCAGGGACATGCCAGGAAAATATTGGCAAATTCTACTTCTGTTTTGGAACCCCCAAAACCCTCATGCCTGGTCTATCACCAGCCAAGGGGGTGAAGAAGGGCTCCCCACTTCTGCCCCTCCTCTGCTGCAGAAATTAATGCAACGTCTCGAAACGTGGCAAGGAAATTAATTATTTGGAAATGATGTGCAGGAAGGGAGGGTCAAACCTAGTGGATAATTTATTCATTACTAATATCTCCAGCAGCTGTAATTGAGGTGCTCTTTTAATTGTCCAAGCCACTCAAAAAATTCCCCAGCTTTTTTAATAATGGCTTGGAAGGTAACTGTCATTCAGCTGTATAAACCTCTATCAAAGTTGGCTTTTGACTGGCTGATGGTATCACCCACTGCCTTGACTTTATTTTAGCTTATTAAAATTGATCCTAAATAAACCTGATCTGCCCCAAATTATTTTTTTCTTAAATTAATTTGAATGCAATTTGTTCTCAGTGAGATTTGCTGCCATGTTGCATCTCGCAATGCAAACACGAGTTTGTTGGGTCACTCTAATTAATTTGATTTTGTATCTCAGCCCTCCTACCCATCACCAGCACTAAATGGAATTATTTAGAAATAACAGAGATAATGCTGGCAAAATAACATGCTGTGACAGGACCAAGATTTGCTTCTTTAGGAGAAAAAAATAATAATACACAACATATTGAGGTGGTTTATTTTTTGATTAAACGCTTCTGCTTTGCCTCGGCATTTATCTTTCTGAGACAGCTCCAGATCAGAGCAAATGCATCATTCCATTAACATTATCTCTCTGTACATTTGAGTGGGGGTCCCCAGATAATAAAGGGCTACAACATGCGTGGCCAGCTCACACCTCCAGCAGCTTTGATTCCCTGGGAGAGGATTTGTACAGGAGGTGTTGGGAGGGGAGGGGGAGGAGGTTTCTGCCTCGTTGCTTGGCTGGGAAGTCAAATGGTTTCAAAGAGATGAGTGGAGCAACTTAATTCAAAGATGGTAATAAGAATATCATTGTCAGGAGTGCTGCACAAAGTGACCTGGGTTTGGGGAGATGATATTGGGTTGTTTTATTCAAAAGCTCTGACCCAAGAGCTGAGCAATTTCAGGATGTGAGAGATTCCCTGCTGCTGGAGAGTTTGGAAAGAGGAAGGGGAGAGTTCCAGGTTGCAGATGATCCAGAACATGGGAGAGATTTGGGATGGACAGATTCCCAAAACGAGCAGGTGATGGTTGGGGTGAGGGGTGGAAAATAACCAGAATAATCCGGGGGGAGAGAGAAAAATCCATCGTGCCCTTTTTCCTGCTCCTGAATTAAGGAGAGCTTTCCATGAGGTTGGGAAGTGAGGAAGGAGAAAGGGAGAGATCCCAGCATGACCCAGAAACAGAATAAGCACTGGGGATGGGAGCATCCATAGGAATAACAGGTTAAAGGGTGTTCCCCTATAGAGGGGAAGGCTCTTATCCCAGATTTTGCTGATGTGGATGTGAGTGGTGGCACCAAACACCCTCAGGCTGTGGCCAAAGGCTGAATTCCAGACCATTATCCCAATCTGCTTGGAAATTTGTATACATAGAGGTGGAAGGAGGTAAAAAGAAAATGGATTTAGGAGGGAAAAAGTTGTAATTTGTACACTTGAAGTGCTGCACCATCAGTTTGTGGCACTGCAAAGGGGCTGCAGGTCTTCAGGGCTGTTTTTTGGCACAGTCCATTTTCACCAAAGCTGAATCCACCTAGGATAACAGGAGAGCAAATTCCATGTTCTTTGTACAGGTCCTACCAGTGAACAAAAGGGAGAAGGCAGATGTCTTACTGTGAATATTCCCTTATATGTGAATATATTTCTTATATTTTATTAAAGTTTTTAGGAAGGGCTGACCAGCCCCACTCCAGCATTCCAGAAAGGACCTACTTGTGTAAATTTGGGAACATGTCAAGAGGTCCTTTCTAAAGGGCCCAGCAGCATCTCTCAGTCTGTAAGCCCAGGGTACTGAACACCAACAGTTTAACAAGTGACACTGCCCATCAGGGAAACATCATCCCCTTCCCTTTCCTGTTTGTCTCCTCAGTCTCCCTGCCCCACTCCCCCCCGTTTTCTGTCATTTCTCCCTCTGGTTCCCCTCTCTGATGCCATGGTGATGGAGCTGACACGTAAGAACAGCTATTCTTCCCTGGGGTTCCCACAGCATCCCGAGATGAGCTTTGCTTCTCCCCCTCTCTTGTCTCCCACGTTCCCTAAGTGGGTAAATCTGTGTGCTGCCAACCCCACGTGCTAAAAAAGAAGGGCCAACCTTCCCCCTCCTTCCTGCTTCCAACTGGCTTAAAAAGCATGAGTTGCAGCAAGAAAAAATGTCACAAATGTCGAGCTTGGTTTGTGTGTTTTTCTGGGTTTTTTTTTTTTTTTGGAGCTTGGGGTTCTAACAAAATAAACATTTCACCCTCTGCTGTCTATAGGGCTCACTGCTGGTTTGGGGCAGTTTCAGCCAAATTTGACAGGCAGCAGGGAGATCTTATTCCTGAAAGTTTTTGGAAGTAGGTGGCTGGGTGGATGTTCCCTGAGTGAGAGAAATGCCAAAGTAGGAAAGAGGCTTTATAAATCCCCTCTGTTTAGCTTCCAGTGACATCCACAATTAGCTGTGAGATTTGGTAGGCTGCAAAGTGCATTTTTTGTATCCTTTCCCCACCATCTGGGGGAGGCACACTTCCCAAAAAACCTTTCTAGAGTGTTACCGACTGCAAAGATTGTGGAATTCTGTGAAAATCCCTGCAGCTCTATCCTGGCTCCTCATCTCTCTCCTGGTACCCACTGGAGCATCACCCAGGAGCTGCATCAGCAGCAAGTCTGACCCAGGTTCTGAAACCCCAAATCAAAGCCATAAATTGTGGATAAGGCCCTTCCTCTCTTCAGGCTGTCCTATTCCCCTTTGGATTTCTTCTGATTTAAGGGCTGCTTCTCCTCAGCTGAGCCCAGCAGCCCCAGTGCTGGCATCCAGCCTTCCCCTCTCTCCTTCCAGACAGTCTCCAGCTCCTCCTGCATGTCCCTGCACTGTTTTCTTCTGACTCTTTACCCATTTCTCCACCTCATCCCTCCATCCCCACTCCTTATCTTGCCCCAAAGCTCTCCAGCCCTCCTGAGCAGGGATTGATTGCTCTTCCTCCTGCTATTGTCCTCCAAAATGAAACCACAATGAATTTGTCTGACTTTCTGTGGTTGTATCTTATCACTCCACCTGCCTGCTCCCAATATTATTCCCTTTCACTCGTCTCCCGTGGTTCAGAGTGGCCCCTCGCAGGCGTCCCCTCATTTAATTGGGCAGCCCCAGCCTGGGTTTTGTGCTCCCCTTATCATTATGGCCTGACTGCTCCCCTGGCTCCCATCTCACCCTGCCTCTGTCCACCTGCCCCTCTCCCCTGTCCCTCCTCCTGCTGTTTTGTTTGGACAAATGACAGCCTGGGTGTGACCAGAGGCGATAATGGTCGGCAAATATTTGAAGGGGGAAGGAGAAAAATTGTCCCTGGGAGAGTTGGCAGGGGGAGGGTCGGGATGGGGAGAGGGATGGGGTGGGAAGATGTGCAGATGATGCTGTGGGCCTGAGTGCATCATAAACCCCCTCTGGCTGGGTGGGGATGGGCAATGAGCACCTCTCTCATCCCTGGGTCTGCCTGGAAGGGCAGGTCCTCTGTGGAAGTGGCACTTTGCTGGGGAGATTTGAGTTGGGACAGGGGGACAGAGAAGAGGGAATGGGAAGGGAGAAAATGGTAAAGGAATTGCAGCAAAGAGGGGAAACTTGGGCTGGAAACCTCTGGAAATCTTCCTGTAACTTGAGGGGTTGGTGAGCTGGTGTCTGAATCTGGATGCTAATGGATTGGAGTAACATTGATGGGAAGGAGCTCTGGAGAGGGAGGGGACATCACACCCTGCAGGTCTGTGGCTCCTGTGAGTTGCTGGATTTGACTCTGGGACAACATGAAAGGAGATTTTGCTTCCCTCAGAAAGCATCCAAACAAGGGAAAAAAAAAAAAGGCAGCAAACCTTGCCTCTGTTTGACAGTTCATCACACCTGCTGAAAGGCTGGGAAGAGGGAGATGCTGGATAAGTGATAAAAATGTTATTTAATAAATGTCCTACTAAAAAATCTGCCCCCAAAAAGTATCCCTGCAAAGACTGGCAGGGGAGTTCAGGGAGGTGCCAGAGGCTGTGCAGCAAACCAGGACAGAGGAGAAAGGGCACGTGGCACCCCTCTGCTCCATGCCAGGACACCCTGGGCTTCTCAGAGAGCCCAGTGTGCAAACCCCAGAACTCCAAGGAAATGCTGGACAAAGCACAGACAGAGTGGGGCTGAGATGGACCCTCCCAAAAGCTTTTTCTCCATCCATCACCCAAAATTGGATGCAGAGATGCTACAAAAGGAGAAGGCAAGGTGACCAAGTGACACAATCCTGCTCTTCCCTGCAAACTTCTCTTACATTTTTTTGGGCAGCACTCTTATTTTCTGTCAGCACAACCCTTCCTGAAGCTGGCAGCACTGCCAAAATCTGAGAGTGTGTCGCCCCTGAGAACTGTCCTTAGGGGTTGAGCTCACCCTGTCCCTCCTGGGCTCCCACAGTGACAACACAGAGCCTGGCCCAGCTTTAAACCAGCTTGCAGAGAATTTCCCACCCTCCACAAGCACGATAAAGACATCCTTTGTCAGCAGCAGGGATGGTGACAGCCACCCAGGAGAAGCCAATTTTCCTCCGTGTATCAACAGAGAGGGGCGACTTGGAAGGACCTGAAAGACTGGAGAGCAGAAGAGGATGAAAAGGAAACCTGGAGGAAGAAGATTTGGAGTTAGCAGCCCTCTCCCGGGGCTATTTTTTGTCAGGATTGGCCCGGTGTGAGGGGTTTTGCAGCTGCCACCAAGCGCGGTCGCTGCAGGTGGCGCTGCGATGTTGGGTTTGAGCGATGCTGCGCTCGCTTCAGCCCGGAGCTGTGACAGCCAGCGACTTAAACACCGCGCTGCTGCTTTAACAAACTTGTAAAATGGCGTGGGAAAAGAATAATAGAAAAATCCCCGCACAGTCTAACTTAGATTTTCCCTCTCTCTCTCTTTTTTTTTTTTTTTAATTTTTTTTTCTTTTAATTGGCTCATCCTCTTTGCTGTTGGAGCCTTGAAGTGTACAGGCGGATGTCCTGGCAAAAATAGGTGTTTTCTGTTCTTTGGGTGTTGATGGAAGTGGTTCCTGTGTGCCACTGTGTGTGGCTCAGGTAACAGGGCAAGAAATGGAAGGATGCATCAGTGAGGGAGGAACCACAGAGGGATCCAGGGAGACTGTTGGCACCCAGGACTTCAGGGGCAGTGGGGGATTTTTTGGGGCAGCAGGAGGGAAATCAGGTGTGTGAGGCCGTTGGGGTGCAGACAACAGGATTTTGCCTCACCCCAGATGATGCTGAGGCAGTTTTGGTGCTGCTTGCTTTCCCCCCCAGAGCAGAGCAGGGGGTGCCCAGCACCTCTCTGTGATCTCAGCTGTGACTTGGGGGGAAAACATCCACTGGATGACACCAGGGCGAGCCTGAACCTTCCTTGTCCTTGGGCCCTTTTAGTGCAGAAATTCCCAGGTCAGGGGAGGTCATTTGGGCTCTCCAGCCCTAACCCTTTTCCGCCCCCGCTGCCCAGTCCATGAAAAGGCCTATAAATAAAGTCTCATTTGTCACTCACTCCTTCCTGAACCCAAAGAGCACAGGGATGTTTTGTCTCGTGCCATTGTCTTAAGAAGCAGAAAGAACTGGTATTAATTTCTTCCTCCCCACCACACCAGATAGCTGGAAGTAATCTGGGCACATCCAGATTATCCGTGTTTAGTGGGACAGGTTTTAAATGCGAGACTGAATTTCCTGGAGATTTTCATATGTTTTTATTAAATGGAGCTGCAAGCCAGACTGGACACTCAATAATACTGTAGCACTCCGAGCAGCAGTGATCTTTAGAGGTTACTAACCTGCCATTGTATCTCTCAGATTCCTGTCTCGCTCCTCCGTTGTCATTTCACTGTGTTATTACTCTTCAGGCTTCACATCGTATTCATTTCTCTGAATGAAAACAAATGACTCCTTGCGAGAGGTAGGAGATAAAGAATAATAAATACATTTTATGCACCACCTTTAAAAAAAAGAAAAGGGCTCTGAATCCCCATCCATCCATCCATCAGGAAATGTAAACCAGAGCTCAGGCAAAACACACACAGGCACACACAGGCACGCGCCGGGGAGATAAAACTTGTTTTAAGGAAAACATGATATTGTTTCCAAATAAATATCTCCAAGGATGCAAATAGACAGCCCCCGGCCCCCGTGCTTTGTGGCATAAATTTAAGATAATTAAAAATACAAAGCTCGGATTAAGCCTGATTTTCTGTCAGTGGTGGAGGCTGTGGGGAGGAGGGGGAGTCCTGCTGTGTGTGGTGCTGCACAGCCCCTGGAGAGGCAATTCCTGCCTCTGATCTCGGGTATTGATTGCTGTGGGCGCTGGGACCCCCTTTCCCAGCCACCCCCTGCATCCCTGCTGGATGCCCTTGCCTTCTGCAGGGTCACTTGCAGAGTTTTCTCCCTGGTGTGACCATGGCCCACACTCCCGGAAGCAGAGGAGGTCTCCCCCAGCTGCTTCTCCTCTTCTTCAGAGCTTTGTGAGGTGCCCATCCTCAGGGAACTGGGGCTCTCTGGGGAGCAGCCCTGTTGCTATCAACACCCTGAGAGCATCCCTGCCCTTCCCACCATCTGCTGCCTGCTCTGGGGCTGGCTCTGGCATCACCTGCAGGGAGGAGTATGGGTCTCACACAAGTTCATTCCCTGAGTAACTTTTGGGGTGGGATCTTCTCCCTGGGGCAGCCAGGACAGCAACCTTGGGGACACCAAACTCGGGCAGAAAGCACTGACAGCTTCTAAAAAATTCCCTTATTCCTACGGCTGCTGGGAATTAAAGGGAGCCCGGGCCAGGGGAGCAGCTTGCAGCAGCTCTCCGGGATTATTGCTCACCCGAGCTGAGAGATTGATCTTCCCCTGAGCCTCCCCACGCCCGCTCTGATCCGCTCCCCTCCTCGCTGGGTCCAACCCGGAGCAGAACAGCCTGGAGAGGGAAGGGAAGGCAGGGAAAAGAGAAGGGAGATGCCAGCCAAAGCCGGGAATGGCTTTTCTGCGAAGCAGATGGGGGCAGGCAGCGAGATGCGATTGATTCCGTGAGTGGGTTTTTTGGGTTTTATTCCCTTTTTTTTTT
>VXBI01013078.1:411994-466363 GCA_013397375.1 Toxostoma redivivum
ATACACCAAAACCCACCCAAAGCAATCGAGGAGCATTCCCAGGTAAGGAGCCCCCCGCCCCGCCCGGGCAGCGGGGGCTGCGGGAGGATGCCCCGGAGGATGCCCCGGGAGGGCTGCAGCCCTACCTGCCCTCCACACCTGGCGGCAGCGAAGGCGGGGGGGGGAGCTTTGGGAGACGCCCCCGCCGCTGCTCCCCACCCCTGGGTGTCCTGGGAAGGGGGTCTGGAATGGAGGGCAGGGACCCCTGCGGACAGCGGGCTGAGCCGGGGGGTTCGGGCACGGCCCCTCCGCCCCTCCCGGCCCGGCTTGCGAGGATGCTGAGCGAGGGGGGGGGGCGCAGCGGGGAGCCCCCCTTCTCCACATCCCCAGCGCGGAGGGGACGCGGAGCCCGCTGTCCCCCTTTCCCGGGTCCTCGATGGCTTTTTCCCCATGCACAAGGCTCAACTTTTCTCCCCGGAGGTAGCGGCTCCAGCGGCGCAGCCCGTCCCTCATCACCCTCGCCATCCCCCGGCTGCGGATTTTCCTCCCCTCGGGGGGTATTTTCCCCTTTCGATGCTCCAGAGCTCTCCTCGCGCGAGGAGCTGGAGGCATTTGCAAACTTTTCCTGCTCCCGGTGAGGCTGCAGCTGGACGGGGTTGGAGGCAGAGCCCTATTCCCGGGGAGGATAACACCTCCCGGGTGAGCGATGGATGGGGACAGATGCCACCCCCGCTGGTGAACACCTAAGAGGGAAAAGCAGACTCCCGTCGCTTCCCTTCCTGCAAGGTGTTGGAGAGTTTTCCTGCCCAAATCCCGGCTGCGGAGTCAGCGCTGCTAAACCTCCCTCCTTTCCCTCGGTGCATGTGTGTGCTGCAACCGAAACCTGCGTATTGATGCTCTGCGTTTATCAGACATATGCCCTTAAATTATGTAGACCGGGAGAAGTGATCTAAACAGCGAGCCGCACGTTGTTTTGGTGGAAATCTAATACTCCGGCAGCAGCTGAGTTCCTCCCAGATAAACAAACCCGCTTGCTCAGCCCCAGCAGGGCTGTTTGGGTTTGTAGCGGCTGCATGTGGCTGCTCCATCCCCAGCCCGGAGGAAATCCTCCTCCTCCCGGGGCTCCATCTGCTCCCCGTGCCGGGAAGGGATGCGGCGTTCGCGGGGCTGGATGCGAGGGTAGGACCCTGGTGGGAAGGACCAGGTGGAACGCGCGTGGCTCCGCACCTCTCCCGAAAAACTTCCACACCCCGCGCTGCTTCCCAGCCCTGCCGCCGGGCAGCCGTGCTGGAGACGCACCTGACTGGCCATAGCTTCCCTGCCATGCCTGGGAGGAGAGATTTTGGGAACAGCGAGGGGAGTCTGACGCTCCCCAAGTCGTGCGGGTGAGTGATGCAGGGGGGAGGTTTGGACCGGGACCCCCGAGCCGGCCGGGGGATGCTCTCGTTCCGCGGGAACAATGATGATGCCAGGGGATTTTTACAGCCCATGCAACTGCTCGCAGCCTTCTAGGGATTTATCTTGAGCGTGCACCGGTCCTGCACAAATATTTTGGAAGGCGGAAAGCGTGCTAACTTATTTTCTTTACCTGCCCTCTGTTTCACCCCGGTGTTGTTTGTAAAAATCCGCGAGCGGGCAGGACCAGGGGGGCACGGGGGGCACGGGCTTTGCGGTCTCAGTGATTTTAATCACGGCGTGTGCCTCCCAGTGTGGGATTAGGTGCTTCCTCCCCCCGCCTAAGCCTATGGGATCGCAGGGGACGCGAGCAGCGTTGTGCTTGTGGCTTCTTTGCCGGGGGAAGTGCGTGTTTGTTTGTTTGTTTGTTTTTGTGTGTGGGATCCTTCGCTAGAGCCCGGCTTCAAGCGGTGCAACAGATGTGTGTCTGCCTGCTTTGCGTGTGCAGCCAGGTTTGAACACGCAACCCCAGCCCCGGCACGCAAACCTGGGCTTTTCTTCCCTCCTGTGCCCAGACCCACCCTCCATGGGGGTGTCTCCTTTCCGAAAGGACCAGTCCAAGGCTTCTTCTCTCTGTCCCATCCCAAACGTGGGGCGCTCGGCGGTATCGATACCGTGCGGAATGAATGACAGCCGCATGATCTAAGTGTTGTTTGTGTCCAAGACGGGTGTTTTAGAGCCCGGGCTGATGATCAATCACGGTGCTGTAGGGAAGCATTTGCTTGATGATCGTAACCGCCTTGCAGGCGCCGAGGGCTTGGTTAAATGTTCTCAGCGCGCAGCCCGGCTGGGGAGGGATGCTGCAAACCCAAAGGGAAATGCCGAACTTCTCCGCAGGGAGAGGGAATCTTGGAGCTTTTCCTCACGGATTCACCTGCCAGCATCCCTCCCTGCAGCGCGGAGAGCCTGGGGCTCGGCAGGCTGTGGATGAGGCAAAGCGAAGGGCTGAGCAGAGGCAGGAGAGCGGCTGAGCTGCGCTCCGGGAAGGCAGGAGCCGGCTCTGGCAGCTCCATCCCGGGGGGCTCTGGGCTGCCGGAGCCGCTTTCATATCAATTCCTCCACTTTCGCAGGCTGAGGAGGGGGAGGAGAGATGCCGGCGCCCCTTTTGTGCTGCATCTTTTTCCTTTTACTGACTCGCTTTGTCTCTGCCTCCCGATGCCCTCGATGCCGAGTGGTTGCGGTAAAACCAAGCTCCCTCTCGCCGTGCCGGGGCTGGATTCGTGGGAAGAGCCTGGCAAGATCTCCCGATGCTCAGGGCGTGCTGCGGGTTATCACCGTGTGGGAATCAGTTTCTTGTTTGGAAGGGAGCCCTGAGGAGCTTCCTGCAAAGCTGGGAAGGATGCTGGCACTGTTGGGCTCGTTCTCCACGCTGGGCTCTGACTTGGGGAGGGTGTCAGAGGTGGGGCTGCTGAGTTTTGGAGTTTGGGGCTTGGCACTGCCCACATGGGTGTTGGAGCAGGATGGCGTGGTGTCCTGGAAATCACTTGGCTCCTTTTGGTATATTTATTATTTATAACCCCTCTAAAGTGGGATCCCACATAGCTGAGACTCCAAAGTCTCATGTCCTGCTTACGAATCCCCCTCCCCACGCAGGGATGCGTTTTGGGCTGTACTGTTCCCCATAGTAAAGCCCTCAAACCGCTTGATGCTCTAACAAAAAGCATCTGGGGAACCTTCCTGCCTCTCTGAAAGGCTTCAGAGGGCTCTTTCTTACTCCTTCCTTCTGGCTTGCAAGACTCAGGGAAGGGACAGCCGCGCTCCAGGCGCCCAAGGCAACGAGACTTCCCGTCTGTGCAGAGAGTATGGGCAGCCCCACTGCCTTTCTGCAGGGCATCAGTGATGAGCGTGCTTCCCTGCGTGACTGTCTTCTGTGAAAAGTGCTTTATATCCCTCAGCTTTGAGCTCTCAAGGAGCCCGTGACAAAAAGGAAAAAGAGAAAAAGAAGAAGAAAAAGAATTATGTAGTGCTGCCCACATATTTTTCACTCTGAATGGTTTTAAAGCATAACCATCTACTCCATTCCTGTGGTGTGGATTGGGAAACTGAGGCTCTGAATGGTTTTAAAACATAACCATGTACTCGATTCCTGCAGTATGGATTGGGAAACTGAGGCTCTGAATGGTTTTAAAGCATAACCATCTACTCCATTCCTGTGGTGTGGATTGGGAAACTGAGGCACAGAGAGGCAGAAAGCTCAGTCCACATTTATTGTTGAGGAATTCTCCCTGACCAGCATGAAACACAAACTGAGCCCCGAGTGGGACTCGGTGATGAGAGCAGGGAGTGGCGCCCTGCCCTCCTGTCTGTGCTTCAACAACCAAGAGCAGCCCTTGGACAGAACAGGACATTTTCAGGATTTAATTTTTTCCAGTTAAAATGGCAAATGGGTGCTTTGAAATGAGAAAGCATCATAGAATCATGGAATTACAGAGCAGTTTGTGTTGGAAGGGACTTTAAAGACCATCTAGTTCCAATGCCTTGCCATGGGCAGAGACAACCAAACATTTTGGGTTAGAGAATTGGTCTGGGAGCAGCTGTGCTTTCATGGACTTCAGTCCCAGTGCCTTTACAATTTGCTGCTAAAAAAGGTTTTTAATCACCTTTGGGAATGGAGACATCAGTGCAAAAATGACGTGCTGAGATCCCTACAGCCTGTGTGGTGATTTTCTGTATCTGGCATTCTCTCTTGAGGTTTTTTTGACTCATCCCAAAGAATAGTCTGGGTTTTTTTGTTTGTGCATGAGCTCTGTAAGTTTGCCTCATCCTTAAGTGGCTGCACATTGTAAGGGGCTGAGCAGCCCCCCAGGTAAGGGGTGCCACAGGACCCAGTGTCTTGTGGCACCAGGGCTGGACCCTTTCCTTGGTCAAAACCCCTCTGTGAGCCCTTAGAGATGCTCTGAAGGCCTTGAATAGGCAACTTTTGGTTTGAAAACCCAAAGACCACTTTATTTTAGACACCTGTAGCCCTTCAGCTCCTGCTGATGTGAACACTGCCAGGACATGCTCCCTTCCAAGGTGATTCCTGGAGCCATGGAGGAAACCAACTTTTTGCTAAAATGTGATGTTCCCAGCTGTTCCTACCTCAAATACTGATGTTTGTAGAAGACACCAACTTCTCAGAGCCTGAAGAGCTGAGGGAGAGCAGTGGCTGGGTTCAAACCCCCATCCCATAATGCTGCCTCTCAGCAGGTGGTTTGACCTCACCTGGACAGGAATCACGAGAGAGAGAGAGAGGGGTCATTTACAGACTCTGTGACTTGTTTTTACTCCAGGCTTTGCTGCTGAGAGAGTTTCCCCCCCTGTAAAAAAGTGTTTTTAAAATGCTTCATGCAGTGAAACAGAAATCCAGACCCAAAAGTCAAGTGACTGAGGGTCCCAGGCTTCTTTTGCATGGGGATAAATAAAAAGTGCTGCTGAGTGTGGCTGGATTTGCACTTGTGACCCAAAAGGGAGATGTTGCACCTCTGATTCTCCAGCTTTTCATGCCTGATCTCTGAGTTTCCTTCCATCTCTATTATCCACACACTGATCTGCCAGGGCTTTCTCACCCAGCCACTGGTAATAAATTTATGGGATTTGACTGGCACTTGAATTTGCCAGGACGAATGTGTGGCTCTAATGCTGATAATACAGGTTAGCTTCCCATGACAGGCATTTGCATGATCTACACCCTCAGGTTTCCCCCTCCTCTGCTCTCCTGCAAGGGCCAGAGGGATAAATCTTGATCCTGGGTGAGCTCTCACAGCCAAATGCACGTAAATGTTTGTGAAATGAGGCTCCATGATATCCGTGTAGCTTAAAACACTCCATGAGGGAGGAAAGGTGAGGCTGCTGAAGGTGTTCTATTCCCAGTAGTGTTTTCCTGGGAAATAGTGAGGTGATGCTGGACTGGTGATGGTTAATATTTCTATATTTGTTGTTTTTTCTGAATGAGGAGCTCTCACTTGCCACCAGCAGCCCCCTGATACTCATTCACACCGAGCCTCACCGGGGAGTGTCTGGGCGTTGCACTGTTTGGAGTTTAGAGTTGTAGGGATCAGGAGGATGAATTAGCAGTAAATCACAGCCTGATGGCTTCGTCCTCAGCAGTGACAAGGTTTAAATTAAAAATATCTGGGATGAAGCACTCGTAAGTCAAGGGCTGCTGTTGTGTCAGTCTGGGTTCGGCAGGGAGAGCTCAGCCCTGCGGGGCAGGAACCACCAGGAGCCCAGGGACTGATTCCCAGCTGGACTGGGAAACTGCCACCTTATTTATCCTATCAAACACTCTTTAATTCCTTTCCTTTCCACCTCCTTCCCCACCTGAAGGGAGCATGGTCACACTGGGAAGTTGGGAGAAGCTTTGCGGATTCGCCGCACGTGCTTGTGGCCCTGTTTGACTTGGTTAGAGCATATTTGATTGTGAAAAGGGATTTATTTGTTTTTTGTGACAGGGGATTTGTCTATAATGTAGTGCTGGAAAGAAAACTCATTTAGAGACTAAGGAGGTGTATCCTGTTACAATTGCCTATTGATGGAATAGCAAGTGCTTGGTGTGCTACACAGCTTCATTTTACTTTAGGGAAACTTATCCTGGGCTGCCAAAGGGAGACTTGGGTTTGATGGAGAGCTGTCCCACAGCCCCCAGTGGGTTCCTTGGCTTTTTGTTTCTCCATCTATCAAGTGGGAGACGTCTCTTAGAAGTGACTGTCCCTACAGCTGCCACCTAATACTTGTTTTGCTCTAATGGCCTTTAAAAATGACTCACTTTTTGTAAAGTGAGTAAAACCAGGGGGGGGCTGGTTGGGAACTCATCAGCCTGAGGAATGGCTTCATGTCCATGGATAATAGCCACTAAAGGGCACTGTCCCACCCCTGGGCAATGTCACCTTCTGCTGGCTGGGAAGAGGATTTCAGAGGTGCTGAGGAACAGGAGGTTCTGCCCCCACAGCCCTGCCAGGGAAAGGAGGTGATCTCAGAATACAACCACACCAATTGTGGAGCTAATCAAAGGCTTGGATTTTTCTTTAATGGACAGTCTAGGGAAGAAAAACCCACACCCAAATTAGGGTGGACATATGTGCCTTAGAAAAAAGGAATTTTTGGGCTGTTTTGGGAAACTCCTCCTATTTGTCAGGGTTTTGGTGCAAATTTCTGGGTCTTGCTAAAAGCAGAGCAACAAGTGGAGTTTTGTAAGCTGTTCTCCTGAAAGGTGTAAGTGTTGGAGGGTTGGTATTTGTGTGGATAATTTTTGGGTGTTTCCTCCTTTTCATTGTGCCTCTCCCTTGCACTCTCCCCCTCAGTGTCCCCCTGGCTGGACAGTGGGGCTGTCCCCTGTCACAGCCTCCTTTCCTTGCAGCCACCCTGGATGCCAGGACTGATTTGGGGCTTGCCATGACCTTGACACCTGGTGATTTTGAGACTTCATACTCCCATCCCTCCTTGGATGCCAGGACTGATTTGGGAGTTACAGTGACCTCAATACCTGGTGCTTTTGAGACTTCATACCCCCATCACCACTTGGATCCCTGGCTGCTCCTCTCCAGATCATCCAGACAGCTTCCCCAGGGAGGGCAGTGCTCAGGGACAACCTGGAGGCTGGCTTCTTGCTTTAAGTCCCATCTGTGCCACCACTGAAGCCAGCTCTGTGAGGGCAGTTGCCTCCTCACCCTGAAGACGGCAGGATGAGCTCTGAGTTCTCCTCCTGCGCCGAGCTGCTATGGTGATGAGTTGCTATAGAAACACATATTTAGCATTATTATTTATTATTGAAAGGTGCTTCTTTTCATCCCTTAAAAGCAGGGTTGTGCCCAGAAGACCCCAATGCTGGGTGTGGGACACTGCCCACCCTTGTCCATGTGGGATGGGGGTGAAGCTTCCTGGGAATCCAGGCTGTATCCACGCTGGAGGCAGGGAACCGTGCTGTGCTGGCCCAGAGGGCTGATGTGGTTAAACAAATCCCCCCTGTATGCTCCTGTCACAGGCCCCTTCCTCCATCAGATCCCTCCTTTGGAGGGGGATTTGAGTGAAACATTTCCTTACAACGAGCTTACTCATTCCCAAACTGGTGTCACCATTTGGCACCGAGTTCCTTGATAGTGTCTGTTCATCCAGCACAAACGCTGCATTCACAGCACCTTGCAGGCATTGCCTGGTAAATACCTGCCCTTATCTCTGCCTTTGTCTCTGCCTCTGCTGCTCTTGGTGTTTGCTGGAGTCCCTCTCTGTCTGCAAGCCCAGCCCTCCGTGCTGGGAGGTAGGGAAGCTGCTCTGATGCTCCCATCCTGGGGTCTGCTCTGCTGAGCCCCCCTGGAGCTGGGCACCCCTCCAGGGCTGTGAGAGGCCGAGCAGAGCAAGCCCTGCTCAGGGAATCACTCTGCCTGGCCTCAGCATCACTTTCCAGTCACCACGGGTGGGACAGATCCTGCTTTGGGGGGGTCCTGCTCCCCAGGAATGGGTGCAGAGGTTTAGGAGCAGGTTTGCTCTGCAGGCTGGGAGTCCTGCCTGCACCCCGTTTATCCAGCACATCCATTGGTTTTGGGAGTGCTCAGGAGGTGCAAGAGGGATGCCAAGAGGTCTCCTGGAGGCCACTGGATGCACAGGTTCCCCTGGAAGCTGGCAGTGCTGCAGAGGTGGCTCTGCAAGGAAACCTCCCTCCTTCCCTGCTGCTGTCCTTCACACCCTGGCAGCCCTGAGGATGCTGCAGTGGCTGCAGAGGGGTGGCTCGGTGGGGACAGGAGGCTGGGAGGATGGAGGGATGTCCAGGGGCACTGGGAGCGGTGGGGCTGCTTTCCCTCTCTGGCTGGGGCAGGGGAGGGCTTGGCTTGGCTTGCAGCAGGGATTAGCTGTGCAGTTCTTTCTTCTTCCCTGGAAATTGCCTAGTGGGGAAAAAAAAAGAAAAAAAAAAGGGAAAAGGAAAGAAGAAAGGAAAACAACAGTTTTTCTGGATGCTGGATTAGCAACTGGGAGGTGAAGTTTCAGGGCTGGCTGGAGCAGCTGCAGGGGTGGCTCAGCCCCTCCTCTCACACCTGCACAGGTGCTGCAGGTGCTCCCCTGGGGGTGGGGTGGGCAGGGATGCAGGAATGGCTGGACCAGTTCTGGATGCTGAGACCTGGGCTTGGGGAAATCTCTGCTGCTGCTTGCAGGATGAGTTCCCTGAATTCCTCCAGGTCTCCACCTTCAGCAGCCTTTGAGGAAACAAAAGGAGGTTCTTTAAAGCACCCCCTCAGGCAGGAATGAAACACCTTCCTTTGCAGAGCTGTCTCATTGCTTGAAGTCATTCCCTTTGGGCTTTGCATTTTACTTCTTGGAAGTTCTGCTCCCTGCAGGGAAGAGAAAAAAATTCCTGGGGTGTAGGAGCAGGGCTGAGGGGGATGGGGGGCCTTCCTGGAAAGTGTGGGATGGAAATGGAAGAAGGGATAGAGGGATCCAGTGTAGGGATCTAGGGGTGAATGCTGACCCCTCACTGTGCCAGAGACCCCTGTAACCCCTGGTGCAGGGTCACATCCAGCCTGTCTCTGGGGTAGGGATGGTTGGGAGCATCCTGTGGGGTGGGAGATGCTCCTGCACATCCTGGATGTGCCAAGCCCTTCTCCTGGTGAGGGGAGGCCACCAGAGCGGGGCATCTCTGAAAGGAGGGGAGCTGGCTGTGGGAAATGAGAGCTGGCTGTGTCCTGGATGGGTCACCCTTGTCTGTGTGGGTCTGGAGGGTTTGGGTTTTGCTTCTACCACCCTTTTTTTCTCCACTCTGAGCTGCACCGACTGCTTGGATATGTGATTTGGAGAGGTCACCCGAGTAATGGAATGGATTTGGGGCTGATCTGGGAGTCACTGTGGATCCCACCAGCCCTGAGACCATCCAGTCTCAGGTTTGTCTCCAAAAGCCCACTGAGGGTAGAGTCATTTTGGCCACTTTTGCATCCTCTGGCTTTCCCTTCCTGATCTCCAAGGTCACTCCCAGAGATCAGGAGCTGCTCACCTGGGCCAGGCAAGGACAGGAGACACCTTGGAGCTGCCTCTGCCTGGGTGGGGGATGGAGAAGGGAGGAGAGGCAGGTGAGCCATGGCAGGAGCTGGGTTCTTAAACCAGCACCCCTTAGAGCCACTCAGGAGGGATTTTTTCTCTCCTTTATGATGGAGTTGCTGCCCTTGCCTGCCTTAAGCGAGGCAAACAGCTCAAGGGGATGCCTCTGAATGAAAACACCAACTTTTAGGACAAATTTCTCTCTGCATAATGTCTCAAAGAAAGCAAGGAGAGGAAACAGGGCCTAATTAGGTAAGTATTCCCCATTAGGAAGGGGAAAGGAGCTATCAAGTCGATTTCCATTTCCTTCTTATTTTACATGCCTGATTTTTCCGCCTCTCCAGGAGGTGGTGTGTG
Organism: Toxostoma redivivum; assembly: GCA_013397375.1. NCBI lineage: Eukaryota > Metazoa > Chordata > Aves > Passeriformes > Mimidae > Toxostoma > Toxostoma redivivum. The sequence continues at coordinate 421,787 of VXBI01013078.1, forward strand.
AAGTAGGTCTCTCCTTAGCTTGGAGAAGTAAATAATCAGGACACTCCTGAAGCTTTCCAAATCTGGACTAAACTGAGGATTTTTAGCATCTTCACCAGCCTTCCAGGAGCTTCCCAGCATCCATGAGACCTGGCAGGGATTTATTTCCCCCTTTTCATGCTGGAGAGCCAAGGTGGGCAGCAGGACTTGTGTGTTCCAGATGTCTCCTGCAGTTTTTTCTCCCTGCTTCACCTATTCTGCATGGAATTTCTTGTCTGCTGGTTGCTTCCCAGCATAAACTGGGTGTGAACACATGGAGGTGCCTTGCTGCACAGGGAGGTGTGACTGGGGTGAGCCCCTGGAGCACCATCCCTGAGCCCAGCATGTCCCCATGTCCCCCTGGCCGTGTTTCACCCCGTGTACCCAAAACTGCTCTCCTGGCTGTGCTCTCTGCTGCCTCTTAGAACAACACATTGCAGCGTGGGCTGCAATTATGGAGCCATCAACGGGTTCTGGTGACACATTTTGGCGAGCCTGGGGACGCTTTGTGCACCAGCCTGCGAGGGAAGCTCTGTCCTCCCCCCTCTGCTGTAAGTGGTGTTATTAAAGGCTGTCATTGGCACAGTCAATGGCTGACACAAGGCAGCCCTCAGACTTTGACTCATCACACACACGCTTTGCAATGCATGAGCCACAAAAAAAGCCCGTTCCTCACAAGCATCCCCCTTTCCCCAGCTGTTTGGGGCCTTTTCTGCATTCATTTCAGAGAAGAAGTCTTGATTGTCCTGCAGTGTAAGGGAGGGAGTGGAGTTGCATCATGCTGCCTGCACGTTCCCAGCTCTCTCATTATCTTTTGCTGGAAGTTGTGATGCCTTTTTCCCTAAATACAACCACATGCATCCACATATATCTAAATATATATATATGTGTGTGTGTGTGTGTGTATGTTTTATACATATACATAAAAATACACATTTATATGCACATTGCTACACACAAATGCAAACTACACATGCTTTGGAAATGCCAATCTGTTCACCCTGCACTTTTCACAGATCACTGCCAATTTTCCCTCACAGTTCAGGAAAGGTTTTGCAGGTCCAGATTTTTGGAGAAGGAAGAGCAGCCTTGCTGCAATAGCTGGAGTTAGGAGGGATTTAGGCAAAAAAACCCCCAAAAATCCAGTTTTCCTTTTTCCTCCAGCATCCCTTGATCAGATGCTGGTGGCAGAGAGATGTTTTCCAGCTTGTAGGGAAGAGAGGGAAGAAAGAAAAAAAAGAGTTTGAGGTTTTGAGGTTTTCCTCTATTGCAGAACTGGGAGTAAATAGAGCAATTTTGGACAAATCTTTGTGTCTGGGAATGTGCTCCAGTTGAGCTTGGCTGCCTTTAAGCTTGTCAGAAAGTGCTGGTCCATCCCTGCAGGTGGCACAGGGGTCTCTGAGGGGCTCCCAGGGGTGGGGGCTGATTGTGCAGCAATTCCCATCCTCCCCAGTGGCTCAGCTGGACCCTGGCCACGAGCACTCAAGTGGGGCAGCACGAGGTGCCACGAGCCTGGAGGAGATCCCCAGCAGCTTGGAGCTCCATGACAATCTGCTTTTCTGCTTCCCAGTCCTTGGCTGTGCGTGGACACGTGCAGATGTCTCCCAGCCTCCTGCTGCTCGATGCACAGGGTTCTTTGAGCCACATTTCCCCCCTGACAGCCTTGCTGGCCACTCAGGCTGCTCCCCTGCTCTGCCTCCCCTCCTTTATGTGTGGGAGGATAATTCCAGTACCTGCACAGGGGTATGGAAAAGTGACAGTGAGGTGCTTGAAGCTTTTTCACTCTGATTTGCCTCTTGGTTTCACTTGGACGTTGTCTTCTCCCTCCCCAGGAACACAGGCAGCAGAATCAGCTTTATTTAATAATAAGCACAGAGGTCTCCAGGTGCAGGCTTGTGCTTGCCTGTCTCTCCACTGCTCTCTGCCAGTGGGTGACTTCTTTTGCCACCCATAATTAGCCTCTCCCAAGGCCTCGCTGTTGCTGGGCTCAGGCTGAAGGTTTTACAGCCACTGCCTCTTCTCAAACACAGGGAAAAAAAATATAATCCCTTCCTCAGCTCAAGGAGCAGATTTTAAACTGGTTCCTGGTGCTGCTGAGACAGGGTGGCTGCAGTCTGTGGCCATGCTGGGATGGGGGACAGGGGATGGAGGATGTGTGCCAGGCTCCCCACGCAGAGGAAGGAATCAAATATCTGCCCTGTCTCAAATGCCATGCTGGGCCCCTCTGGGACACAGTTATTGGTGAGGAGGAAGCTGACCTTCTCCTGTGTTTATGAACTGAATCTCTGCTTCACTTTGGGTTTGATTTCTCCCCTACCCCCCTCCTGTTACAGAGTGCAATACTCCATTTCAAAGGAAATAACATTTTCCTCATTTTCTCCTTTGCTGGGATTTTTTTTTTTTTAAATGCTGCTCAAGATGAACAGAATTTCTTCCCTAAAGCTTTCAATGCTTTATCCTTGGCTTGTCACACTGGAAGTGGATGTTGCTTGCCCATGTTTTTGGGGCACCAAGGATATTCCCCTGTTAGAGCTGAAGGTGCACAAATTCTCCTGCAGCTGGGAAAACACATAATTATTTTAGCAGTCAGACCCAAAGAAGTTTGAGAATTAAAAATTCTCCTAATTTCCCTCAGTGCCACATGGATCTGTCCTTCTTCCTCCTGGCTGACTTATCTCAGCCTCCCCTGGCACAGCTTTTGCTGCAAATCCTTTCCTGCAAGGGCTGGTCTTGAGCATCTTTAGAGCAGCAAGTCCTTTGGAGCCCCTTTCCCTTTTCCTTCCACTTCTACCTGTGGAGAGCAGATTTTTGGAAGCTCAAGGGCTCTGTCTCTCCTGTGCACAGGTCCCTTGGAGATATTTGAAGGCACTTTGCTGAAGTTCACAGGTGACTTTTGAAAACCCTGGCCATTGCATTCATGTATATATATAAAAAATACATATATATAAAATATCTGTTCTCTCTTCCCTCCTGTTTTCTTTCTCTGTCAGGAATCCAGCTGTGCAACATGTGGCACTTGTAGGGCTTGGAAGGCAAGAAGATCAAGCAAACACAGAGCTTTCAGCAGGAAGAGATAAATTTCCAGAATAAATTCAAGCCACGTAGGGCCAGTCTGTTTTAGTTTTAAAGCCCTGCTGGTACTGATGTGTGGGAGCTGCAGATATAAAGCCAGGGAGAGAAGAAGAGTTTATTTGTATTATTTCTGGCACCTTGGTAGAAAGAAAACCCCAGTTGTGGGTTCGTGGGGCTTGGCAGAGTGTTTGTCTGCATGGTCAGGAGCAGGAAACTGCCTGTTGAGCTCTGCCTTTGTGCATGGCTTGAAGGCAGAGAAAAAAGGGAATTATCTGCCCTGACTGTTGTAACTGGGAGAGGAAAGTGCTGGATTTGTGGGGGTGTGTGGGATGCAGATGGCCCCAGAGGAGAAATATCTTGTTATGAATAACCCACTGGATTGTGATAGTGATTTTACACCTGTGCTCAGCACTGTGGTTTTTATCTCAGCACTCTGGCAGGAGCACAGCTGGGAGCTCTGGGCTCCCTCCTGCTGGGGATTTCCTATTCACTGCAGGACAGGTCAGCTTTGGGCTGTGGAGCCTGAGCATGGCTTGGCTGCAGGGGTTTGGTCCTGTGCTCCTGGGGGTGCTGCTGGCACTGACCTGAGGGTCAGGCTGCCCTGGGAGTTGCTGTGTGGGCTGCTGCTTTTTCAGAGCATCAGGGAATGGTTTGGGTCAGAAGGAATCTTAAAATTCTAATTCCAGCCTCTCTCAGGGATGCCTTCTGCTAGCCCAGGTTGCTCCAAGCCCATCCAACCTGGCCTTGGACACTTCCAGGGATCCAGAGGCATCCACAGCTTCTCTGGGCACCCTGTGCTGGGGCCTCACCACCCTCACAGGGAAGAATTTCTTCCAAATATCCAAACTATACCTGCCCTCTTTCAATTTAAAGCTACTCCACCTTGTCCCATCTCTCTTTTCCCCCCCCTATTTACGACTATATTTTGCTTTGCTAAGGTAAAAATATAAATAAGCCCAGAAGTGGCCCCTGGATGCACTCCCCAGCTCTGTCCTAAAAAGCACAACAGCACCCAGCACAAACCACTGCTGTTTCCAGCCTAATGCCACCACTAACAACCCAGACTTCATTTCCACCCCTCTTCCCCTCTGTCTTTTTCCTCTAGCCCAAGCTAAAACATTAAAGGCTTTAACTCTGGAGTCAAGGGCAACACTCAGCTCAGCCTCCTGCCAGAGGGATGGCTCATGTCATTCAAATCCACCTGCAGCCAGCCCCAAAATGTGTCCCAGCCACACAGGAGCCAGGACAGGGCTCTGTCCTGAGGCCCCAGGGAGGTGGATGCTCTCTCCAGGAGCAGGGAGGATGCTCCTGCCTCCTGTCCCAACAGTGGGACTGCTTTCCCAAGGGTAAAGGGGCATGGGCACAGGTTTGCAGCTTTTCACAGTTTGAGGCTTGTGTGGCATCCCAAGTGCAGCTGTGCTGCCAGAGGGAAGAGAGCAGCAGGTTCTGTTTTGGAGTGAGGGAAGAGTGGAGAGGTGGAGGCAGTGCCAGGTGAGGCTTGGGGGCACATAGGTACAGCTCTTATGGGTTTTACTCTTTTAGCACCTGGGCATCTGCTTAACAGTGTTTCTTCAGGCATTAAAACCTGTGTTATCAAGGCCTGCGTTTCCTCTGAGCAGGATTTTATGAACAGAGGTGACCTTTGCATGCCCCCCACATTAGAAACACCTCTTGTCTCAGCCACAGGTGCCTTCATCCTGTGTGAGCAGAGATAAACAAAGCAGATGGTGTTTGGATCTGGATTAAATTAGAGTTTTGCTTGCAGCTGGCTTAGCAAACAAATAACTTTCTTCTGGGTAGCACAACCCAGATCTCAAAGCTCTTACTGCAAACTAAAGTGTCATTTGCAGCCTGCCCAGCTCACATGCCCCTTTCTGCTGCTGGATTTCTGTGTAACACCTGTCCTAACACAGCTAAAGCTTTGTGATGATGGATCTGCAATTATGAGGCTGTGCAAACAGCTAAAACAATTGCATCACCCCCCCTGTGGCTGCTCTGGGGTGATTTGTGGAGCTGCTGATAGCACCAGGCATGATTGGTGCAGATGAAGGGTCAGGTCCGTGAAGTGCAGGGCACCTGCAGCTTCCATCTGTGGCTGAGTGGACCAGGGGAGAGATCCATGGGAGGAAAAGTGGAGATTTTGCCTCTTGCAGGTGTGCTTTGCAGCAGCAGCAAGCTGCCCACACGGAGCAGAACGTGCTGGCAGTGTCTCCTCTCGAGGCTGGTGGCTGTGGGGGAATACAAGGATAAACTGCAGAAAGCTTTAGCAGCAGAACAGCAGGAGCAGACACCTCCTCCCTTCCTCCCCCCGGCCTCTCAGGCTGCCTGCCAGCAGCAGGACGCTGCTGTATCATTTCAGGACATGCTGGATGCATCCCTGCATCCCACAGCTGAGCAGAGTGACCACTGAACTATTTAAAGTCTCTCCAACACTCTCAAAAAAAATTCTGCTGATGCTGGGAAAGTGCTGGAGCAGGGGATGGGTTTAGGACTGAGGGGAATTTGTCACTGTGAGCACTTTTGGGTGTGTGTCCCTCAAACATGCACCAAAGGAGATAAGAATAGAGAAAATCAGAGGTGAAGGAGGTTCCCCTGGTGCTGCATTCGTGGCTCAACAAATAAAAGTTGTTGCTGTGGCACTGAGCTGGGAATTCAACATGTGGGATGGAGATTTGTCTCTGCTTTGCTGACTCTGTGTGACCTTGGGCAAGCCATAGAATCACAGACTGGTTTGGGTTGAAGGGGCCTTAAAGATCATTTTCGGTAGGAACACCTTCCACTAGCCCAGGTTGCTCATCAGGATCAAGTTCTTCTCCTCTGTTGATAAGCCCAGGTGCTGTCTGATCCATCCTAGGAGCAGTGGAAAAGGCAAAACTTGGCAATATTTTTGCCATTAGATGCTCAGCTTGGTCAAATTTAGCCATGGCTACAAGGGAAGGAGCATCCCCAATTTTCCTCCCTGCTCCAAAGCCTGCCACCTTTCCAGTGAGACAGCAGGAAGAATACAACCGAGGTCAAATATAGGGAAAAAAAAAAGTTAGAATCAGTAACTTGCAAAAAGTTTTCCCCTAATTTAGTTCTCAGCCTTGCCCAAGTCATTGTGAACGCAACTTTCCACAGTGCTGGTAGCCTGAGGCACACACCGAGCTCAGGAAATTGTCCCCTGAGTGGTTCAGCTCTGTCAAAGTAATGAGGACCTTAAAAGTGAGCCTTGGCACAGAACATGTCAGACAACCTGAGCTGTGGGTGTTGCTGCTAATGCTCACTGCAATTATGCATGCACACAGTGCCCTGCACGGGAATTGCATCATTTTGGTGCAAAAATAAATGTGTCAGTACAGGATGGAGCTGTGTCTCTCCCTGCAAACACAGTCTGTGTGTGTGTGTGTACATCAGCTCCTTTCTAATCTGCTTGTTAACAAACTGAGCATGTGATTATCTCCTCACCCAGGTGAGCACTCTCTGTCTCCTGCCTGCCTCTGATCCTGGCCATAGGTGTCCTGTCCAGCTCAGCAGCAGCTCCAGACTCTCAGGCATGATTTGGGATTAGTTATCCTGCAGCAACAGCCAGCCTGCGCTCTAAGAATAACTTTCCATTGGCCTTTGGATGTGTTGGCAGTAGCTGGGCTTGTGGTGACAAAGTCAGTGGAAGGGAAAATTAACAGCAAATTAATCAAACTTTATCCATGTTTTTATTTCTGGAAGGGGGAGTTGAGTTTTGCTGCTCATTCTCTTCTTTTGTGGTCTTGCTGTGACACCCATAAATTGGGACATCAGTGGTGGGATAGATGTCAGACTGCTTTTTATTTTTTTTTCTTTTTCCTTGAAATGCTCCCAGAGCTGCAGCTTATCAGGGCTTGTGTCCACAGTGCCTCATTCCAGCTCTCAGCACAGAGAGCCCTTCCCCAGTGCTGCTGCTGGGCTGCAAATTGGGTCTCAGCTGGAAGTCTCTGCTTGGGCTCTCCATCAGTCCTGTCCCTGTGCCTGCCTTGTGGCTCAGCTGCCCTTCAGCCTCCTCAAAACATCCAAGTCAAGTGGGGACAGAAGATCTTTTATCCAAAATGCTCTGAGGAGAAGTGTCTGAAGGGGACAGATCTTGTTTGGTGTGATCTTGGGTGTTTCTTCTCAGGGAGCATCTTGCTCTGAATGCTGCAGCTGCACTGTGGCCTGGCTCATTTTGAGCATCCCAAAAAGTGCTGTTATGCCAGAATGGTTAAAAATTATATACAGCTGTAATGCAGTTTTTATGGTGTTTGTAAGGGAAAGCCCAGAAAAGCATGCAGGAGATTACTATTAGTTAAAAAAATGTCTGTTTGGGGCTGTATTATTTGGAAAGAAGAGGTATCTGCAGAAGATGCCTGGAATCTGGGACTGGTGAGCTTTGGGGCAGAAATATGAACTTTTTATCCTTCTGACACCCCTTCAAGAGCTCTTCCCAAGCCCTTGGAGGCAGCAGGAATAGATTACTTCAGGTCACACATCCAAGTTTTGAACTACAAGATTGGGACTTAGCTGCCCTGGGTGCTACAGGAAGATGCAAAAAGATTCACCTGACCTCATCTGACCTGCTCAAGGGCTGAAAGACACAGAGCAGTTGAGGAAGGCAGAGTGATGAAGTGAACAGCACATGTCTGCCCAGCAGGTTCAGGGTGCCTAAAAACCCACCCAGAAGCATTTAGGAGTGTGGTTGGAGTTAGGAAGTGCAGAGAAAACAAAACAAGGAGGTGTCTAATCATTTATTTTTCAGAATCTCCAGTCAATATCAAAATTCTGCTAATGGTTGCAGTAAAGTGCAGGTTTTTTTAGGGTTGCTGCTTCCCAGGGGTGTGTTGGACTGGAGATCTGGCTGGGATTTGAGATGGCCTAGCCATCCCTGTTTTATGGGGCTTGCTCATCTGCTCCCTTTAGCCTCTACACCAGGAGCTGAGGATGAAGAATTTGCTGTGTCAGATCTTTTCCCTGGCCCCATCCAGAGCTGGTGGCTGCTGCTCCAAAAGGGGCTGGATACCTGCCATAAATGAAAGGAGGAAATTTTATGCTGAGTAAAGCATAAAGAGCGACTCTGTTCTCGCCTCTGCTGCAAACCCTGCATCACTGAAGAGAAATTATCACACCTCTGACTGTTCCCTCCCAGCACTACAGCACTGCTTACAGCATTTTCTTTATGTTCCCACTCCTGCTGCGTGTCCAGCCTATTTCCTGAGAGCTTTGGTGCAGTTGCAGGATTTAAATCCTTCCCTTGGGGGTCCTGGCTCTCCAGGAGCACACAACTGTTCCCTGCATTAATCACACTGGCCTGGCCACTTGTGAACTCTTCATTTGGGAGAAGTTCCCATTTGCTGTGAGCCAGCAAGTGCTGGTCACTGGTAACTGATGCCCACCTGGAGTGCCTGATCCTGTGAAGCAAATCCTCTGCTCTGCATCCCTCTGAAGCTTTATTTCCAAACCTTATTCCCCATCCAGGCACTGAGTAGCCAGGTCTATGGGAGGTGTCCCTGCCCATGGCAGAGGGCTGGAACAAGATGATTTTTAGGTCCCTTCCAACCCAAACCTTTCTGGGATTCCCTGATCCCAGTATCATTTCTGATTTTCCCAGTCCTGTTGCTTTTACATTTTCCCAAAATCTCAGACTTGGAAGGCTGGGGATTCTCTGCTGGCTTCTTTGCCAGTGCTTTCCCCACCTCCAAATGGAGATCTCAGTGCTCCCACAACCAGCTGATCAAGGTTTTATTTTTTTCCTTGAAATCCCGTGTTTGACCTCACAGAGATCTGGAGAGTGAGGTAGGCAGTGGTCACAAAGTCCCTGTGAATGCAGAGTGACTTTCAGGAGGCACCTGGAGAACGGTGAGATTTGGCTCCTGGTGGATACACACAGTGCTAATTGTGACAGAGAGGACCTGTGCCTCACAGATCTTCCCAAAATTGTCAGGCAGGGGAAACATCCACCCACTGGCACCCAGAACAGCATAAACTCTGCTGAAAACAGCTTCAGCCTACAAGGAAACAAAGCAGCTGCCTGGTGACCCTCAGGGAAAGCCGGGTCACAGGCCCTTCCTTGCTGTGTTAGGGCTCCCATCTGAACCAGACCCAGCACATTTAGATTTTGTTTGGGCTTTTTCTGAGCCCCCAAAGCCTCGAAGGGAATGTGTGAGTATAAGCTGAGCTTCTGAGGAAGGAAATGCTGTTTTCTCAAGGCTGTCCTAAAATGCTGGAATGGATACACGAGCTGGGCAGACCTGCTGGGATGAAACCCAGTTCATTTTCTTTTCAACATTCATCATTCCTTTAGGGGCACAGGCTGTGTTTATTCCTCTTCATGTCTAGAGCTCATCAGGGTCTCCTTTCCAGTGAATTGCTGTCCTGGTTTCCACTGGAATAAAGTTAATTTTCTTCCTGGGATGGTGTGTTTTGAATTTGGCATGAGAATCGTGGTGATAACACACTAATGGTTTTAGTTGCTGCTAAGTAGGTTTTAAACTAACTCCAGGACTTTTCAGCTTCTCATAACCTTATAGGGAGGAGGCTGGAGGTGCAGCAGGAACTGGGAAAGCACACAAACTGGCCCAAGGAATATTCCATAAAATTTTAATTTTTTGGCCAACTCCGTGAGAGCTGCACCTCAGTGAAGCACAACAGAGAAACTCTTGGTGCTGCCCAGAGTGCCAGCACTGTGTGATGGCTTTGCTGGGGACAGGAATGAGACTTTGAGACAGAAGTCAGCCTGACACTGGCTTTTGGCAATATTTCCCTTTCCTCGGTGCTCTGGACCTCCGTGATCTCACACACACAAGGTGGGATCAGCCAAGTTAGGCACTGCTGTGACATGGTTTGCTTGAAGTCAGTGACCTTGTGTGCTCTTGCTACAGCAGTTTGTTTGTTGGGGGGGTTGACATTTCCCCAGTTACTGTGATAAGGAATAATTTTCATGGATTTGTCCTCAGGATCCTTTCAGGAGGCTGGGAAGCAGTTCCCTGGGTTGCTTCCAGTTCAGGATGTTTCTTGATTCCAAAACACCCAGCCTTGGGGACTCACATCCCTGTCTGCTCCAGAAAAGAGAGTTTAACTCCGGTCTCTAGATTTGTAGGTTATTTCCATGACCTCAAAACTCCATTCTCCTTTCTGTGATGTTGAATATTTGTGTTCTTTCATTTGAGTCTCTGCAGCAAATTCCTGGAGGAGCTGAGAAATCCTTACAAACCTCTCTTCTCTCCCTTCCAAGCACAGAGGAGCACAGCTCTAACCTGCTTTTGCTGCTAGAAAACCAAGTTTGAAATGCAGGCAGAACCAACATCCACATGCAGTTTTATCACATGGAAAGAGCTGGGGGAAAAAAGGAAGAAAGTCTCACTCATGGCATGTGTTAATCCCATAATTTAATACTCTTCTGGCATAGACACAGGTAACAAGGTGATGGACAGCATCTGAGGGCCTGAGAGGAGTAATCTGTGTGATGAGGGAAGGTTGTGTTGTCCCTCTGTATCTCAATTCCCTTGCAAACAAACCACTCCTGAAATTAATCTCTTTATTTGGGATAGGCTGCAGCTTGTGCAGGGATCTGTTCTTTTTGGTGAGCTCCAAAGTAAAGCTTCTCTGGTGTGGGGTGTCCCCAAAGTGAGACTTGCCTTCAGCTTGGCAGGTTGTAAGTTCAGGCTAAATCTTTGGATTTAGCCAAAGTTAGAATCTGGTCTTTGTTGGGGAAGCTGTTGACAATGTCACTATACGGGTTTTCTTGCCATGTTGGCTCCCAAAGAAAAGCTTCTATCCATGGTAATCAGGGTTTATTAAAGGAAACCATGAAAAAAAGACTTTAGATGAGATGAAAGGGATTGTGTAGCTGCACTTGGTGCTGAATTGCTCTGTGCTGGCTCCGGCGCTGGCGTCTGCCTCGTCAGCATCTCTGCCCAGCCTCCTGCATCCCAGCAATGAATAGCCTGAGTGCAGGAAAAGCAAACACAGGAGCGTGCTGCCTGATTAGCTGGGCTTCATTAACCACCCTGGCACTGCCCAGCAGTCCTGGGTGCCCCTGGCTGCCTCCCAGCCAGGTGGGCAGCTCACATGTCCATCTGCCAGGACCCCGGGGTGCTGCCAGACTCCCTGTCCAGGAGGATGTGCTGAGTTTTCCCTCCCTCCCAGAGCTCATTTTGGTTGTGTTCAAGGCTTTAACATGCATTTTTGCTCTGAGCTGGACCCAGAGTGGGGTTGCTTCTACAGTTCTCTGTATCCAGGCTCTTCTCTCTGACTTTGTGGTGTCCCTGCTGCCACCCGTGGCTGTGGCAGGGGAGTGGTGACATGGCTCTGTCTAACACCTCTGATGGCAGGAGGGCTGTGTGTGTGTGTTTGAGGGAAATGTTGTTGTCTCACGTTCACCCAGTGATGTGTTCCTTTCAGGAGCTGTCACTGGAGAGGTGTGGATTTGTCCCAGACTCCAGTACAGGGACATGACCATGGATTTTGTGAGATTGTCAATCAAAACCCAGCTCTTCCAGCTCTCTCTTTCCCCTCTCCCTGTACACTTCCTTCCCTCTCTCTCAACTGACAGATCAGTCCTTTGTGTCCTCTTTATTCCTGATTTATTCCTACTTCCTCAGGCATAACTCATCCTTGACTTTGTCCCCTTGAATGCTGCTGCATTTTGAGGATGCATTCATCATTCCCTAACTTTCCTATCTAATAATCAGAGTTAAAAGACACTTGGACTGTTTCTTCCTCTGAGACTCTTTTACATCCAAACTTTTTCTTGTCCATAACTCCATGTATTTACCACAGAGTTTCATGTTCTGGAGTCTTGGGATTGTGTCCTGGAGATCCTGGAACAGAACTAAACTGCAATCTTTGACTCAGTGGTCTCAAACCTTTGCTGGAAATGCTCAATAGCAACAAAAAAAAGTAACCAGACTCTGTGGCAGCACCATAACTTGCTGTTCTCCAGGAGGAAACCAATATTTACACCAAACTCTGGGAATTCAAGGCATCTTCTGGGGAATGTGTTATTTGCAAGCCATAAAGTTGTGATTCCACAGGCAAGGCAGAGGTGTGAACCCTCCTGGGGGTGCTGACTCTGAGACCTCCCTCTACCACCCAGCTGTCTGAAACAGCTGGAATTGCTCTGTGACCTCCCCAGGGACCTTGGATGTGCTGGTGGAGAGGCTGCTGTGGCAGGAGCCACGTGGAGGGATGATCTGGACTCACACAGGAGCCCAGAAAAGGCAGTTTGGGTTTATTTTGGAAACAGCCAGCTCAGAGCCTAAGCCCAGCCCTTGCTGGCTGTGGCCTTTTGTTTATTTGCTTTGTTTTTAGAAGATAATTATTTTCTTGTAGACTGTGTGTGTCCATGGCACTGTATTATGGCTGTGATTCCTGCCATCCAGACACAGGAAAAAAGAAATCCACAATCCCCTTCTCCTCAGTGCATCCTCTCAGGGGTTGTACAAACCCTCCTCTATTCTGCAGGTTAAACATCCAGGCCTCCTTGCCCCTGACCTCTGCTGCTATTCATTAATTAAGCCAAATTATAAATGATAGCCCTCAGAGGCTCCAGGAATGATCAGGGCTCCAGGACAGAGGGTACAGGGTGAACAGCACGAGCAGATGGGAGAGGAGAGAGGGCCAGCAGCAAGAAGAGAGAAAATCCTGCTGCCAGGGTCACTCAGGCTGCTGGAGGATGGCAGAGCAGCCCCAGGCTCCTGCTCTCCCTGCCTTGTCCCAAAAGGCTGCTCCTGTGCATTCCTGCTGCTCTCAGACTGCTGGTGCTCTTTCCTCTGCAGGTGAACTTTCTCCTTGCAGTGTTTTGGAAAGTGCCCTTGCCTGCTGTAAAGCCTTCCTGGAGTTTCTCTCTGGTTTCCAGATCAAATTTGCTGTCTTTGCCTGGAGGGATCTCAGAATGGTTTGGGTTGGAAGGGATCTAGCAAGGTTCTCCTCACCACTCCCTTCCTCTTTGAGTAAAGTCTGACCTCAAATCAATTCTCACCTGCATGGGCCTTGAAGAATTTATGTCTGGAGTCTGTCTCTTCTCGTTTTGTGTTGGCTGTTTGTTTTAATGGGCAGATTTTATCCCATTTTTGCAGGTACTGTGATGAATTTTGGGCAGAGAGGCTGCTCAGTACCTCTTCAGTCTCAGGGTTGCAGCAGATCCCATTTCCCTGCCCTGCAGCTCTGCTGACTCTGCAGAGTAAAATACAGGGTAAAAAAGATACCTTTTTAGTACTTGGAAAGAATAATTTCTTCCTAGATCTGCCAGCTCCTGATCAAACCAGTGCCTGTTAGAAATGTGGATCATAACTCATCAGTGATGGGAGCTGGTGCTCAGGGCCGCCACGTGATGTTTCTGAACACAGGACTCAAACAGGGACAGCTTCCCTCTTCTGCTGCTCCCTCAAGGATGGGCTCTTTTGAAAGAGGAATGGTTGTGTGGGGAGAGCTCATCCCATCCCTGCTCTATCCATCATAATAAAGGTTATTAACAGCCTACGTGACCAGCCTGCCTAGCCCTGCAGAGCTCGTGAGACAAACTCTGCACTATAAGCTTGGTTTTATTAAATATTTGCTTGACCAGAGAGGCAAAGCAGAACAGGGTAAACATGACTAAAGTAAATGTGGGCTGACCTTTGTCCATCATCCATCCAGCTCCTGTGGCTGCTGCAGCAGGGAGGGCAGCAGGAGGTGAAGGTGATCCTACAACAGCTTGGAAATTCTGGCTGCTGTGCAAGAATTTTGAAATATTTGGGGTGGCATAAAAGTGGTGGCTGCTCTACAAGCCCAGACTTACCCTTTCCACTATCAGATCTAATCAGCCTATGGGTCAAAAGAATGTGGGATTTATTATCCCTATTATTTTTGGAAGTAAATTTTTCAGTTCCAGTGGCGTTGGCAGAGCTGCACATATCTGAAAAAGCTGCACATCCAGACCTGTGTCACTGTCACATCTTCCTCCCTGCTGGGATCTGCAAACAGGGATTTTTTTCCTTGCCTCCTACTTGTGTGAGCCTGGCTGTCATCACTGGTTACACCCCTGATTTCAGCAAAGTCACTCTGTGACAGAGGGGTTGGGACACTGCAGGAGTGGAGCTGTGTTTGGCTTGTGTCCTTTTGAAAATCAAGGACAGCTTTGGGAAGTTCTGATCTGGAGGGATGAAGGGCCTGGCCAGCAGGTTTGTGTGGTCAGCATTCATTGAGGAGCTTGACTTAGGAGACCTGAGCTGGTAGAACTCCACCTCCCATATGCTCTGTGGGGCCATAAAATCTGTTCTTCATACAGAAGCAACCAAAAAAGTGAAGGAAAAGGGAGCAGATGGGTGTGCTGAGTAGGAAGAAGTGTTTCCATGGGGCTTGGTGATGTGCCCACCAAATGTTTGAACCCCATACTGCTCCCATCACCATGGTTAAAACCTGGGAGATTTTAAGGGACTGAGTGATGCAAGGAAAGCCTCTTCCCTCTCTTTGGAAGGGTACCAGGCTAATTCTTGAGTCATTGGTTTTCCTACTTCACAGTGCTTTAGGCTTTATCACTGCTGGTAGATAAGCAACCCCTTTCTCCTCAGTCACCCAAGATTGCCAGGAGAGCTGGATCTCTTTTAGATGATGTTCCCTGGGCTGTGAAGTGGGTGGAGAGTGTGAAGTGGTGAGAGCCCAGGGGAGGGAGGACACCAGTGCTCCGTTTGCTCCCAGCCCTTTGCAGATGTGGCAGTGACAGCTGGCACACCACAACCCCTGGCTCTGTGCTCCGGGCTGGGCTGGTGTGAGGCAGCTTTGGTCTGGAAGGCACAGAGCTCCTGCTCAAACAGGCCTGTTCTGGACTGAGACATCCCTGAAAGGATGTTAATGTCACACAGGGCTGGCTCCTTCCTGGAAAACTTCAAGGGCTGTGGGAGAGCTCAGCATCCATCTGGCCCCATCCCTGTAGGCAGATCCCTGACCTTCTCTAGGCTTCAGTGCCTCATCCAGAAGAGCAGGATAATAATCCTTCTCCCGTTCTGGTGTCTCAGATAGCAAATACACAGCTGGGCTGATGCTGGCAGTGCAAACAGCAATGCTGGGTGATGTTTTTACCATTACCCTTCTGCATGTCCAGTCAATATTTATGCTGCACTGTGGGTCACATGGGTGTGTGATGGAGAGGGAAAGGGTGCTGATTTATTACTCTGCTGTGTGATTTCTGCTTTTTCTCCCAGCATCTTTTCTGTCAGGAGGGCTCCCTTTGTGCAGGTTTTAAGTAGAGAGCTCAGAGTGGAGAAAGGGAGGATTAGCAATTAAATACGCTCTGATGATGGCATGGTTGTGAAGGAGGGAGGAGGAAGGAATACTCCATAGTAATGTACTTTTGTTTTCTTTTTTCCTTTGCTTGTAGGACAGAATCTGCCAGGGAATTGGTGTTTTGAAGAGTTTTACAGCTCCTAATCCTCGTTGCCTTGGGAATACAAACCTCTCTAATCATGTCGCCAACCATGTGGAAATGGACTTGCCTGGTATCTCACCTCCTGCTGTCCACCACAGTGTCACCTCTTGGCAGACAGCAGCCACCCCATCCAAAGAGGCCCTTCATCACCTTCACTGGAGAACAAGCAGAGGGAAACTTCAACCACTTGGTGGTGGATGAAAGAACTGGGCACATTTACTTGGGGGCTGTCAACAGGATCTACAAACTCTCCAGTGACCTGAAGGTCCTGGTGACCCACGAGACTGGTCCTGATGATGATAATCCCAAGTGTTATCCTCCCAGGATAGTCCAAACCTGCAACGAACCCTTGACTCCCACCAACAACATAAACAAAATGCTCCTCATAGACTACAAGGAGAACCGCTTGATAGCCTGTGGGAGTCTGTACCAGGGCATCTGCAAGCTCCTGAGGCTGGATGACCTCTTCAAGCTGGGAGAGCCCTTCCACAAGAAGGAGCATTACCTCTCTGGGGTGAACGAGAGTGGCTCTGTTTTTGGAGTCATTGTTTCTTACAGCAACATGGACGACAAGCTGTTCATCGCCACGGCCGTGGATGGCAAGCCGGAGTATTTCCCCACCATCTCCAGCAGAAAGCTCACCAAGAACTCCGAGGCTGATGGGATGTTTGCCTATGTCTTTCATGATGAGTTTGTGGCCTCTATGATCAAGATCCCCTCAGACACCTTTACCATCATCCCCGACTTTGATATCTACTACATCTACGGCTTCAGCAGCGGGAACTTTGTGTACTTCCTGACTCTGCAGCCTGAGATGATCTCCCCACCCGGCTCCACCACCAAGGAGCAGGTTTACACCTCCAAGCTGGTGAGGCTTTGTAAGGAGGACACGGCCTTTAACTCCTATGTGGAGGTGCCCATTGGCTGTGAGAAGAACGGGGTGGAATATCGATTGCTCCAGGCTGCCTACTTGTCAAAGGCTGGAGCCATCCTGGCCAGGTCTCTGGGTGTTGGCCCTGAGGATGATATCCTCTTCACAGTCTTCTCCAAGGGGCAGAAAAGGAAGATGAAGTCCTTGGATGAGTCTGCTCTTTGCATCTTTGTCCTGAAAAACATCAACGACCGCATCAAGGACAGGCTTCAGTCCTGCTACAGGGGAGAGGGGTCGTTAGACCTGGCCTGGCTCAAGGTCAAGGACATTCCCTGTAGCAGCGCGGTAAGTGAAGCCCCTGAGCACCCACCTTGCCCTCCTCATGTACAAACAGGTTTTATCTTCAGATAACCAACCTTAAAGGAACTGAGACTGCCTGGTCCTGGTCCTGGCTCTGCCTCCAGCTCACCACACCACCCAATTTAACCAGTTCCTGCCCCAGTTAGCTCATGGACAAGCTGATGAAGGAAGCAGCAGACATGCTGTGTTTGCTGATGAGCTAAACCAAGGGGCCTTGGAGTATTTAAGAGTTTCTTCATGTCATCTACCATGTTGTAGTTACTTCATGGTGCAAATCACAGGGGTGAAATCACTTAGACTCAAGTGCACTCTCGGCTCAAACCTAAACCAAAACAGGGACTAGAGATGTTATGGCTTGTGCCCATTTCTGTGTATGCTGGTGTAATTTTGTTTCCCTGGACTGGAGCTGGGGCAGGATTTATTCAGGGAACTTTATGAAGCCAAGGCTTCATTTCTTCCAGGGCTGAGAAGCACTGGCCATTAACCATCAAAGCCCCTCGCCTTCCAGTCTCCAGCCAGCTCTGCACTGAGAAATTAAGGCCTGGCTGCAGATCAAGGATTAAACACTGCAAGATTTAAGGGCAGGATTGGGGAAGAGGCTGGTCTGTCTGACCTACAAATGGTCTGGAGGAATTGCCTCGGTTTATTCCGAGTGCCATTGCAGGGATGTGCACAGGGCTGGCTTTGATGGCAGGCACAGACATGGGCATTACAGCCAGCACTGCACCCAGGGCTGCAGGAGCTGCTTCCCCAGGCTTTGATTCCCATCCTTAATTAGCTCTTTCAAGTGAGAGGCGAGTCTGAGCAAAGGGAATAGGGAGAAACTGAGCTAAGGGAATAGAGAGAGTGCTTTCCTGCCCCGTAATCTCCAGGCAGGCAGTGCTCAGGATGTGGGATTGCTCCTTTGTGCTCAGGCCTTGTTTGCTGGGGGATTCTCCTGATGCTCCTTGGCAGGACAAGGACAGACCATAAGGAATGTGGATGGGAATCTCATTGCAAGGACACTGATCCTGCCTTACTCTGCCCTAATTCCCCTTTACACCCCTCAGTGTCCTTGCTTGACCTTGCCCTGCTCTCATTCTTCCACACTGAGGGACAAGTCCTTGATTTTAGTTGGGATCTCTTCTGCCTAGACCTGCAAAGCTCCCTGTGGAGCACTGCACAGGGAGAAAGGCTGTGCCCAAATCTGGCTTTGATTTTTTTGTTTAGCCTCAAGGCCTGTGCACATTCAAAGAGCTGCCTTTAGATTTAAGCTGGGAGCTTCCCACTGGAGTTTCCTTCCTGGGCTCTTAAGCCTCTCCATACATTTGCATATTTGCTCTGCTTATGCTCCACACTAGCATTTGCAGCGCTGGACCTCTCCAATTAGCAGGTTTGAAACCTCTCAGTCCTGCCTTCTGTGGCTTTAGACAGAAGCAGGAAAAGCCAAGAGCTTTCTTGTGTCCCATGGGGTGAGTCCCAAACCAAGAAAACTGGTGTCAGACTGAGTAGGGACAGGACTGCAGAGGTTGGAGGGAGGACACGGTGGGGAAAAGTGTTAGAGCATATTTATGAGTGTGCATCTTCACTGTGAATCAGGGACACTGCAAAAGAGCCTGGAGATGCTTGAATTGAAATCAGGAAGCCTGAAGTGTGTAACTAAGTAGGCTGTCCTCTCCTTAAATGAGCCTACTTAGAGCTGCTGGCAAGCCCTGCCTGAGATCAGCTGTGCTGCCCGAGGGAAGAGGTATTAGTGACTTGGCTGCTGAGAGGGGTTGCAGAGTCCAGCCACGAAGCTTGGAAAATATTTGTGGTTGGTGAAGTATTTTGGAGGCTGGGTGTGTGTCTGTGAGAGCCTGGTCTCCTCTGCTGATGTCCTGCTTGCCAGCCAAGCCCCAGCACTGCTGCTCTGTCACAGCACATGTGTTAGAGGCAGCTCTAAAACCAATTACCAAGCCATCAGTGAGCCTTTCCCGGGTTTGTGTGGATGGAAAATGTTTCCCTGCTGGTGCAAACAGAGGCTTAACCTGCCTATGGTCCAGGCTGGAGCTGAAATTCAGCTTTGCTGAACTTCAGCAGCTGAAGTTCTATATGAAAACAGGTCCAGCTGATGTGCTGGGCACTGAGCATTTCAAAGTGACAGAGGAGAGGTTTGGATTAGGTGTTAGGGAGAAATTCTTTACACAGAGGGTAGTGAGGCATTGGAACTGCTTGCCCAGAGCAGCTGTGGCTGCCCCTGGATCCCTGGAAGTGCCCAAGGCCAGGTTGGACAGGGCTTGGAGCAGCCTGGGACAGTGGAAGGTGTCCCTGCCATGGCAGGGGTAGCACTGGATGATCTTCAAAATCCTTTTCAACCCAAACCATTCTGGGATTCTTTGTTGTATTAGCTGTAGGACTCAGGAGCTGGGCTCACTGCACTGTCCTTGCCTATCAGGTCTGGCTTTTAGCAACAAATAATCTTCTAATTTTTTTAATATTTCTAACAGGGCAATAACTGACTCAAAGGGGAACCACGTCACAGGATGCTTCTGCTCCTGCCTTGGTGTGGTCCTTGCTCAAGGCTATTTCAGGGCTAGAGGAATCTCCTGGGGATAATTCCAGGGATGTGGGGGGACAGTGCTCTGGTCCCCAGTAGCAGATTCTGTAGCTCCTCTGGTCAGGCAGCTTGGTTACATCTGGAGCTGAGACAGTTGAGATCAGGAAAGACCTTGGCTGGACAAACTTTGTCTCATGGTCAGTATTCAGCAGGAGGCACCGGGTCCCCTCATGTCCTGCAGGGTTGACTGTCCTGGATACTTATCCCAGTCTGGTTTGCAAAGGTCAAGGCAAAGATAAAACCAAAAAAGCTCAGTGTGACAAGCCTGTGATCCTCCCATGCCAAGTGCCTGTTGTAGATATCAGAATTTCTAGAGTGGCAAAGGTAAAAGTCCAGAGGTAAATGGAGAATCCTCCATTCCAATTCTCTCCCATCCCTGTGTTACAGCTGTCCTCCCATTCATCTTCAGCATAAACCAGAAAAAAAAATGATAGATTTTTATGTCTAGGCTGTTGATTTGCAAATTGGTGATGTTCACTCAGGTGATGAATGGTCTCAGGTAATACCTCTCTGCAAAAGCAGGATAATAGCTTATATTTAAGCAGTACACTTGACCCCAAATGCTTAGAAATTCATATAATCAGAGAAAAATGAGGTTGGGAAAAAAGGATTCTTATGAGGTCATCTGATTTGCCCTTCTGCCCTACTTATAACGTGTCTGACAGATGTTTGTCTCACCTGTTCTTAACCTCTGGCTATGGAGGTTCCTCTCTCTCCCTAAAATCTGTCTGTGCTGTGAGGAAGCTTTCCCTCATGTGGAATCTAAATCTCCTCTCTGGGTACTGAAGCCATTCCTACTTATACAGTCAGAGGGCACCTTCAAACTCTTTGGCTCTGTGGACATGCAGGGTGTTGGCAAAGGCAGGGCTGTTCTGGAGGGGAAAAAATAGGATTCTTAAAACAGAAAACCAGCTTCATGTTGGGTAAAGAAGGCTGTGGTTTCACTGTCCTTCATAAACTTTGTAATTGAGCACCCTGATGTAGTTGATGTTATCCCTGCTTATAGCAGGAGGCTGGAGTAGAGGAACTTTTAAGGTCCCTTCCAACCATTCTGTGGTTCTGTGACAATGTTGGGAAATGCTGGATTTCTTTGAAAAATAAAGGAAAAGGGAGTTGGGCAAAAAAAGGCAGTTTGAGAGGAAGATGGAGATGTAAGTGTGCCATTTCTGTACAGGAATTGGTTGTTGGGGGATTTGTTGATTGTCATTACAGTGAAATAAGATTAATGGGTGCATTTTGAAGGCTGGTGAGAGTTCCACTCCTGGGATGCTCAGCAGAGGAGGCAGGGGAGCCTTTCCCTCTACCCTGGGGGCCAGGCAGGTGAACTGCAGTGAGACAAAAAGCGTGGATGAGGAAGAGGTAGGTACTGGAGACTGACCCCAAAGCAGAGATCCTGCTGGAACTTTGGCTGGCAGTGAAGTCCCAAACCCGGGGTGCTGCTGGCCTGTGGCCCTGGCTGTCAGCTCAGGAGCTGCTCACACCCCAGGGCTGCTCTCCTGGGAGATCCTGGCCTCCTGCTCAGCCTGATCTGCCTCCCAGCCTGAGACTCCAGTGCCTGCCATGGAAAGGTGTGACCTCCATCACTGCAGCACCAGTATCTGTCCAAGATAATCAAAGTGTCAGTCCCCAACTCCTGCCTGGCTTCTGCCTTTTGCTGGTATTTTCTTTTCCTTCTGGCAGGAAATGGGGTTTGACTGTTTAAATTGCTGTATTCAGTCTCTTCCTGTTTTTCATGGCAGTGCTGTCACTTGGGGGAGAACAGAAATGTTTTCAAAGCTGACTGGCCAACAAAAGGCCTTGTGTGGAGAGCTGNGGGACTAGAGATGTTATGGCTTGTGCCCATTTCTGTGTATGCTGGTGTAATTTTGTTTCCCTGGACTGGAGCTGGGGCAGGATTTATTCAGGGAACTTTATGAAGCCAAGGCTTCATTTCTTCCAGGGCTGAGAAGCACTGGCCATTAACCATCAAAGCCCCTCGCCTTCCAGTCTCCAGCCAGCTCTGCACTGAGAAATTAAGGCCTGGCTGCAGATCAAGGATTAAACACTGCAAGATTTAAGGGCAGGATTGGGGAAGAGGCTGGTCTGTCTGACCTACAAATGGTCTGGAGGAATTGCCTCGGTTTATTCCGAGTGCCATTGCAGGGATGTGCACAGGGCTGGCTTTGATGGCAGGCACAGACATGGGCATTACAGCCAGCACTGCACCCAGGGCTGCAGGAGCTGCTTCCCCAGGCTTTGATTCCCATCCTTAATTAGCTCTTTCAAGTGAGAGGCGAGTCTGAGCAAAGGGAATAGGGAGAAACTGAGCTAAGGGAATAGAGAGAGTGCTTTCCTGCCCCGTAATCTCCAGGCAGGCAGTGCTCAGGATGTGGGATTGCTCCTTTGTGCTCAGGCCTTGTTTGCTGGGGGATTCTCCTGATGCTCCTTGGCAGGACAAGGACAGACCATAAGGAATGTGGATGGGAATCTCATTGCAAGGACACTGATCCTGCCTTACTCTGCCCTAATTCCCCTTTACACCCCTCAGTGTCCTTGCTTGACCTTGCCCTGCTCTCATTCTTCCACACTGAGGGACAAGTCCTTGATTTTAGTTGGGATCTCTTCTGCCTAGACCTGCAAAGCTCCCTGTGGAGCACTGCACAGGGAGAAAGGCTGTGCCCAAATCTGGCTTTGATTTTTTTGTTTAGCCTCAAGGCCTGTGCACATTCAAAGAGCTGCCTTTAGATTTAAGCTGGGAGCTTCCCACTGGAGTTTCCTTCCTGGGCTCTTAAGCCTCTCCATACATTTGCATATTTGCTCTGCTTATGCTCCACACTAGCATTTGCAGCGCTGGACCTCTCCAATTAGCAGGTTTGAAACCTCTCAGTCCTGCCTTCTGTGGCTTTAGACAGAAGCAGGAAAAGCCAAGAGCTTTCTTGTGTCCCATGGGGTGAGTCCCAAACCAAGAAAACTGGTGTCAGACTGAGTAGGGACAGGACTGCAGAGGTTGGAGGGAGGACACGGTGGGGAAAAGTGTTAGAGCATATTTATGAGTGTGCATCTTCACTGTGAATCAGGGACACTGCAAAAGAGCCTGGAGATGCTTGAATTGAAATCAGGAAGCCTGAAGTGTGTAACTAAGTAGGCTGTCCTCTCCTTAAATGAGCCTACTTAGAGCTGCTGGCAAGCCCTGCCTGAGATCAGCTGTGCTGCCCGAGGGAAGAGGTATTAGTGACTTGGCTGCTGAGAGGGGTTGCAGAGTCCAGCCACGAAGCTTGGAAAATATTTGTGGTTGGTGAAGTATTTTGGAGGCTGGGTGTGTGTCTGTGAGAGCCTGGTCTCCTCTGCTGATGTCCTGCTTGCCAGCCAAGCCCCAGCACTGCTGCTCTGTCACAGCACATGTGTTAGAGGCAGCTCTAAAACCAATTACCAAGCCATCAGTGAGCCTTTCCCGGGTTTGTGTGGATGGAAAATGTTTCCCTGCTGGTGCAAACAGAGGCTTAACCTGCCTATGGTCCAGGCTGGAGCTGAAATTCAGCTTTGCTGAACTTCAGCAGCTGAAGTTCTATATGAAAACAGGTCCAGCTGATGTGCTGGGCACTGAGCATTTCAAAGTGACAGAGGAGAGGTTTGGATTAGGTGTTAGGGAGAAATTCTTTACACAGAGGGTAGTGAGGCATTGGAACTGCTTGCCCAGAGCAGCTGTGGCTGCCCCTGGATCCCTGGAAGTGCCCAAGGCCAGGTTGGACAGGGCTTGGAGCAGCCTGGGACAGTGGAAGGTGTCCCTGCCATGGCAGGGGTAGCACTGGATGATCTTCAAAATCCTTTTCAACCCAAACCATTCTGGGATTCTTTGTTGTATTAGCTGTAGGACTCAGGAGCTGGGCTCACTGCACTGTCCTTGCCTATCAGGTCTGGCTTTTAGCAACAAATAATCTTCTAATTTTTTTAATATTTCTAACAGGGCAATAACTGACTCAAAGGGGAACCACGTCACAGGATGCTTCTGCTCCTGCCTTGGTGTGGTCCTTGCTCAAGGCTATTTCAGGGCTAGAGGAATCTCCTGGGGATAATTCCAGGGATGTGGGGGGACAGTGCTCTGGTCCCCAGTAGCAGATTCTGTAGCTCCTCTGGTCAGGCAGCTTGGTTACATCTGGAGCTGAGACAGTTGAGATCAGGAAAGACCTTGGCTGGACAAACTTTGTCTCATGGTCAGTATTCAGCAGGAGGCACCGGGTCCCCTCATGTCCTGCAGGGTTGACTGTCCTGGATACTTATCCCAGTCTGGTTTGCAAAGGTCAAGGCAAAGATAAAACCAAAAAAGCTCAGTGTGACAAGCCTGTGATCCTCCCATGCCAAGTGCCTGTTGTAGATATCAGAATTTCTAGAGTGGCAAAGGTAAAAGTCCAGAGGTAAATGGAGAATCCTCCATTCCAATTCTCTCCCATCCCTGTGTTACAGCTGTCCTCCCATTCATCTTCAGCATAAACCAGAAAAAAAAATGATAGATTTTTATGTCTAGGCTGTTGATTTGCAAATTGGTGATGTTCACTCAGGTGATGAATGGTCTCAGGTAATACCTCTCTGCAAAAGCAGGATAATAGCTTATATTTAAGCAGTACACTTGACCCCAAATGCTTAGAAATTCATATAATCAGAGAAAAATGAGGTTGGGAAAAAAGGATTCTTATGAGGTCATCTGATTTGCCCTTCTGCCCTACTTATAACGTGTCTGACAGATGTTTGTCTCACCTGTTCTTAACCTCTGGCTATGGAGGTTCCTCTCTCTCCCTAAAATCTGTCTGTGCTGTGAGGAAGCTTTCCCTCATGTGGAATCTAAATCTCCTCTCTGGGTACTGAAGCCATTCCTACTTATACAGTCAGAGGGCACCTTCAAACTCTTTGGCTCTGTGGACATGCAGGGTGTTGGCAAAGGCAGGGCTGTTCTGGAGGGGAAAAAATAGGATTCTTAAAACAGAAAACCAGCTTCATGTTGGGTAAAGAAGGCTGTGGTTTCACTGTCCTTCATAAACTTTGTAATTGAGCACCCTGATGTAGTTGATGTTATCCCTGCTTATAGCAGGAGGCTGGAGTAGAGGAACTTTTAAGGTCCCTTCCAACCATTCTGTGGTTCTGTGACAATGTTGGGAAATGCTGGATTTCTTTGAAAAATAAAGGAAAAGGGAGTTGGGCAAAAAAAGGCAGTTTGAGAGGAAGATGGAGATGTAAGTGTGCCATTTCTGTACAGGAATTGGTTGTTGGGGGATTTGTTGATTGTCATTACAGTGAAATAAGATTAATGGGTGCATTTTGAAGGCTGGTGAGAGTTCCACTCCTGGGATGCTCAGCAGAGGAGGCAGGGGAGCCTTTCCCTCTACCCTGGGGGCCAGGCAGGTGAACTGCAGTGAGACAAAAAGCGTGGATGAGGAAGAGGTAGGTACTGGAGACTGACCCCAAAGCAGAGATCCTGCTGGAACTTTGGCTGGCAGTGAAGTCCCAAACCCGGGGTGCTGCTGGCCTGTGGCCCTGGCTGTCAGCTCAGGAGCTGCTCACACCCCAGGGCTGCTCTCCTGGGAGATCCTGGCCTCCTGCTCAGCCTGATCTGCCTCCCAGCCTGAGACTCCAGTGCCTGCCATGGAAAGGTGTGACCTCCATCACTGCAGCACCAGTATCTGTCCAAGATAATCAAAGTGTCAGTCCCCAACTCCTGCCTGGCTTCTGCCTTTTGCTGGTATTTTCTTTTCCTTCTGGCAGGAAATGGGGTTTGACTGTTTAAATTGCTGTATTCAGTCTCTTCCTGTTTTTCATGGCAGTGCTGTCACTTGGGGGAGAACAGAAATGTTTTCAAAGCTGACTGGCCAACAAAAGGCCTTGTGTGGAGAGCTGGGCAATATTTTCCCAACACTTTGCTACCAGAAGTGGATGTTTGGGTCCCAAGCCATTGTCTGACGAGTGACTTGGCTGTAAAGGCTTCCTGTGCTTCTGGTGGCTGTTGGTGACTCCCCAAACCCCAAAACCACTGGTGAACTCTCTGAGAGCCCTGCACCATCTCTTTGCATTTGTTCCTTGAGTGGGCTCTGCTCTCTCCTGCTTTCCCTGCATCCCCTGCCCATCCCTGATGCCCCAAGCAAGCACTGCTGCTGTCACGGGGTTGGGCTGCATTCAGGGGGAGTCTGTGGGTTAATCCTTCCATGCTGGGCATGTTTGGAGGCCAGCTGGGTGCACAGACACTTTCCTTTGGCAGCACAGGGGTGACCCTTGGGCTCCCTCCTGCTCCATCCCACCAGGTTAGGAAGGACCATTTCCAGCTCAGGAGGTGGAAGGACTTTGTGTATGGTATGGGACAGCCAGCTTGACTCCTGGGAAGGGGAGAGATGGACAAAATTTCTCAGCCTGGTTCATATTCCTCTTCCTTCCAGGGCTTCTGTTTGTAATCACCGGTGTTAACAGGGATGGCCAAGATTTTTCAGGCTGTTTCATATTCCTCCTCCTTCCAGGCTTGTGTTCATCATCCCCAGTGTTAACAGGACACAGAGCACCTCTGAGGCACCAGGATGGGGAGCAGCAGGGGGTTGTTTTACAGAGGGGTTGGCTAAGGCACAAAACCACAATTTGTAGCCCAGGGACTCCTGGATCTTAGTGCTGTGCCCATCTGTTGCAGAAGGAGGGAATATTTTCCTTGCTCTTACATTCCTCTCTGGCATGGTGGGCAGAAGAACATTTTCATTTAGAAAGAAGGACCAGCTAGAGCTGCTGGAAAGAAGGGATGTTTCAAGGGGAAAAAAACACTTTACAAGCAAAAAAAAGCAGGAATTGTCATCCCTATTTGTTGTTTCTCCCATTTTCCCTTAAAAGTGAAAGGCTAGGGAAAAGGGAGTGTTAGTTTTTGCTTAGTCCTTGGGAAGAGGAATGTGTGGAAGGAGCTCCATGCAATCCAGGTGCTTTGGCATTTTGCTCACCCAGCCCTGTCCATTTGTCCTGGCTGGATTGGTGAGAACGTGAGCCTGACTCTTTCCCAGGGGAATGGATCAATCACAGGGATGAGTTATCAGCTTCATTTTACCTCATATTCTCCCTGTGTGCCAGTTGGGCTATCCTAAGTAAATCCCTGTGTGTGTCAGTGCCACTGGTGCTTGCACAACAGCAATTTTTGCTCATCCCAGCTGGACAGACCATATACAAGTTTTGTGTGATCTTTACTCCAAATTTTACAGGCTGGTGCTTGTGATTCAAAGGGTTTATGGACAGCTGAGGTCAGTTCTTGGTCAATTTTTAACACTGCATTCTTCTTCTTCCTCTGAAAATGCAAATAAGAGCAGGAAACCCCTGCAGAAATGACGAAGTTCAGATTTGGGAAGGGCAGTACCCTCAGAAATGCTGTAATGCCTCTCTGGGAATGCTCACTGGAGACTGGGAGCCGGAGCAAACAGGCTGGTGGCTGCCAGATCTGTGTTTGTGCACTTGGTCACCTCAGTTTGTGTTGGATGGCGTGTGTGCCCAGGGACCCAGAGCTGTGATAAGGGGTGACAAGTGTCCTCCTGCTGACACTGGGGGCTGGAGAGGGCTCTAGACTGGGGTGTCTGCAGCTGAGCTCTGTGATTTGCAAATCTCCCCCTGCACCTTCTGCCTCCAGCAGGCCTGAGCATCACCTCCCCTGCAAAGCTGGCTCTGCTCCAGGGTGAAAAACACTTCCACAGGGAGAAATTCCATCTTATCTCCCCACATGAGGCAGCTCAGGGAGCTCTCTCCAGGACACAGCTGGTATTTCTCATGGCTGTGATCAGGGATGGCCAGAGATGTCTGGGGCTGTGCTCCTTGGGCTAATAGAAACTGAGTTCATGTCTCCAGTGCTCCCAGTGAGGTCCTGGCCCCTCTGAACTGGGATTGGGAAATTCTCCCCCTGCTTCCTCTGTGAGATGAGCCCAGGCAGAGATGGTTCTCTCTCCCAAGTGCCACCTCTCTGCCTTCAGCCAGCAGGGATAAGAACAGGTCCCTGCCTTTGCTAAGTGCTCTGCACTCCAGGCAGAGAGGAAAAAAAAGTGGATTTGGATGCTCTGAGGGGGAGCAAAACAAAAACTCTTAATCCCTTCCATCAACAGAAGCCTGCACTTTAAGGCTGTAAACCAGGCCTAATTGTGTTGAAAGGATGATTGCATTTGAGGTATTAAGTAGGTTTCTCAGTATTAAACACCTGTCCTTGAAAGGATACTGCCTGATCAGTGGATGCAGAAATAATTCTGGCAGTAATTAATTACCTTCACCCTGCAACACCCCCACCCTGAAACCTCTCCTTCCCAAATCCTCATTGTCCTGGGGGGACAAAACCCCAAACATGCACTGGAAACAACCTTCTCAAAAACATTTACTTCCTCCCAAAACATAAAACAGGAGGAAATCTTCTGCCTTTAAGTGGCTGGGTGCCAAACCCTCTCACAGAGCTGCTCTCTCACGTCTGGGTGAGACAAAATGTCACACAAAATGTTCATTGAGGGCAGAGCAGGACCCAGGGCTGCAGAGCTGCTGTTGTGTCTGAGATATTCCAGGCACAGCTCCCTCCCCTGTCACCCATCCCACCTCTGCACCAGCTGGCTCTGCCTGAGCAGCTCAGCATGCCCCAGCTCCTGCTGGTCCTGGTGTGCAAGAGAGCAAAGCTGCAGCCTCTCCATCCATCCATCCATCCATCCATCCATCCATCNAGAAAGCAAACCCCAGATGTCCTGGAAGAGCCAGAAGCAAAATGACTCCAGCTCCCTTGGTGAGGCTGATGCTATTTAAAGCAGCTGGAGCAGGGGAGGTTGTACAATGCCCATTCTGTTGGGGAGGGGGTCATGCTGGATTCAGCTTTGCTCTCTGGATAAATCCTGCACAGACCCTTCCTCCCTCTCCTGATGCCAGTGGAGCTGTCGGGGTGAAACACAGGGCAGGGTCTGTCTCAGAACTTGGAGGCTCAGTGAAGATATTCAGCCTCTGGGAGTGATCTGATGCACATGTCTATTTATTTATATTCCAAGAATATAACAAAAGACTTATTTATTTTTCCCTCCCTGAAATTTCTCTAGTTATCCCAATGGCATGGATGGGTTCTCATTGTAGCTGGTAGGATAACACAGATATTGGAAGGCAGGATAGTGTGGAGATGGAGATGAAAAAAGCTGTTTTACTCACAGAGAGATGCCTGAATCACACCTGACCATATTTCTTCCCCAGACACTCCCAGCCTGGCCCCTGCATGACTTTGCTGTTGTAGGATATAGTTTTTGCATTAAGTTTGTTTGAGAAGCATTTTATTAAGAATGGGACAATCTTTGGGTAACCTGGCAACAACTTTAGGCCAAAATTTGGTGTTGGCAGAGCCAGCACAGACCTGGTTGTGTAGCTGTATCCAGGTTCAGGATGGAGCTGGAGTTCCATCCCTAGGAGTGTTCAAGGCCAGTTTGGATGAGGCTTTGAACATCCTGAAACAGTGAAAATTGTCCCTGCTCGTGGCACAGGGTGGGACTGACTGGTCTTTAAGGTCCCTTTCAAGCCAAACCATCCTGTGATTCTATATTTAAAGAAATACTCAACACTAGGAAAGGCCAGACACCCAGATAGGACTGGAACTAAATAGTAAAGACAGTTTCCTCTGTTTCCTCCATGCAGCACTGGGAGCTGTGTAGCTGATGGAGCATGTGGGTGACATTAGATCAGTAGGAACAACACTGCAATTCCCCGTTTCAATGTCATTACCCCGTCGTTGTCAGTGATCCAAAATATAATAGGATTTGTCCAGCTGATTTGTCCTGTAAACAACCAATACTAGCCAGGCACGTATTTAGACAAGGAGAGAGAGTGGGAGAGGCAGAGTGAGGGAATAATAAAATTTCACTCCTCCTAATGAGGGAATGGCCATTGGGGTCATTCTTGGGCTGGGGCTGTGGGTGGGGATCCCACGCCAGGAAACACAGGGCTGTGATTGTGATGCTGTCCCTGCTCCCAGCTCCCAGTTGCTCAGTCCTGCCTCCAGATTGGGCAGCAGTGAATGCACACTGCCTGCACAAACACTCTGAATTCCTCAAGCACCAAGATCTGCGCAGATAAGCAGCTGCAAGCGGGAGATTTTCCCTTTCAGGGCTCGAGTGCTTTAGTTTGTTGTTTAAACTGATAACCAGGCTTCTTTAAATTCATCTTCTGCAAGATGATGGGACCAGACACATCTCGATTCTCCCTGATACAGAAGCCAGCCCTTGATCTCGCATCTCCATTATTTGTTGAGCAAGCCAAGCTCTCACCATTTCTCGGTGCTGAAGAGCAGCAGCACATACATCTCACTCATTACAGCACTTAAATCACCTTTGCAGGACCGTGGTGAGGCTTAATTAATGCTTTTAAGAGGCTCAGGGCTCTGGGGGTGAAGGTGTTGCCTGCATGCAAAGCAGCCTTGTTGTTTCATTTCTGCAGCGCTGTTGGCGCGGGTGGCACTTTGCAGCCCAAATGATGATTTTTTTTTTTTCCCTGTGTAACAAAATAATAATTATAGCAATTGTGGTGCCTTGAATTGCTGGTGGTGCCATCAAAGGGAGGCAGCCAGACTTTATCTGACCAGGTGCTGGTGTGCATTCAATAGGAATGAGAAGGCTGATCAGGGAAATGTGGCATCCTTTGGGATAAAATGAAGCACCTTCTCTCAAAGGTGTTTTTCTGCTTACATAAAACCCCTTTTTACCTAAGATTTCCTCTCTCTGGGACTCATTCTCCATGTCTCAGCTACAGCAGCACTAGAGAGTATCAGTGCTGCTGTGTTTCAGGTGTGTAACAGAGCTTTGCTGCTGGAATAAGTTCTTACAGAAGAGCTCTAGCAGCTTATTTGATCAATACTTCCTTTTGAAAAAACCCTAAATGCTTATTTACCCAACAGTCCATAGCAGTTTCAAAGGCAGAATCTCCACATTCAATAATCTCTTTTTTTTTTTTTTGGGATGTGAAAAATTTTAAGTGAATTTTCCAAAGCACTGATCTGAGAGCCACAGAGATTATATTCCTCTGTTTATCCTTCAACGCTTCATCCATGTGATCCTCTGAGCCAGCAAGGGGAAGTTTATGGGACCACAGGAAAGCTCAGATTCCTTTTACACCTTTTATAGTCACACTTGCTGCTCTTCAGGTCACATCCATCCTTCTGGCTTTTAGGAATGAACCTCAGTGCCCACACTGCTTTGGAGTGTGATTTTCACCCTGTCTGCACAGCTTGGGGTGCAGATGCTGAGATTTGGAACCATGATGCTGGATATTTTCTGAGGAGATGGAAATGCAATGTGCAAAAGGGAGATTTGGCTGGCACACTGATGTTTGGGATTTGGAATAGGAAGATCTCCATGAATGGAATGTTTTATTATCTCTGTATTGCTGCTGGAGGTACTGCCCCTTCTCTGTGCCTACATCAGACTTTTGGGGTCTAATCAAGGCACTGGAAATACCACTTAAATCACAATATGACTCTCCTTCCTGGGACATGAGCAATTTCCCTTTAATCACAGCATCATAGAATGGTTAGGTTGGAAAGGACCTTAAAGCTCATCCAGTTCCACCCCCCTGCCATGGACAGGGACACCTCTCACGAGAGCAGGTTGCTCAGAGCCCACAGCAGCCCAGTGCTGCTTCCAGAGCTGTCCCAGCAAGAGTGGGAACCAGAGATGGAGAACAAACAAACAAAAAATTATTTGCAATTGTGTCACCATGGCTGTGAGAGGGTCAGCAGATGCTGAAAGTAGGGCTCTGCATCTCCAGGATGTGACACAAAAAGCAAGGAAAGCAAACTTAGTGCCAGAATTGTTTAAATTTTGCAATATTGGGCTCTAGGAAATTTGTAGCGGCTCACTAATGGATTTAGCTTGTGCACATCTTCAGGCACTGTAATCACCCAGAAAGGCAGGACTTGGAGGATGCTGAATTTATAGCATGAATTTTACAGCACAATTCCCTTTATCCACAATTACTGATAATCACCCAGCTCTACTGAGCAAAAGACTGAAGGAACCTGTTGCTCTCTGCAAGAAAGGCAGGCTCCTCTTCAGGAAATTGCAAATTTTATGATGTGGAGGAGCACGGTGTAGACTATTGGGAAGCCTTACAGCAGAGCAGGAACATAAATGAAGGCATAAAAAGTCTGTACTCCATTAAGATTCTGCAGCACTCTGGAAACTTGACACCAGTCCTTGAACTGATGCTTAAACAGACCTAAAAACCAAATGCCTGTACCACCAGTTCTAGTCAATTTGAGGAACTTTCCCCTCTTGTTCTTGTGTTCCTGAATTGTGACTGAATGAAAACCTCTGAGCACAGTGGGGGTAATTTCCCTGTAATTGGTAAAGTTACTGTAACTGCACTGTCATTTGTTTATGGTGACATGTAAATGCACAGTAACCACTGCTGTGGGTGCATAAGTGAAAAGCAGCGTGCAATTATAATGTATTTCCAAATGCTGGCTCTTTATCCAGCTTTTATTATATCACAGAGCACCCTGGGGAGATGGGGCAGGGTATTTTTGGATGTCATTAGACTCCAGACCCACTTCTGAAGAGGGACTGGTTGGTGGTTTGTGTTATCTTTGGTCGCTGCCCACAAAATTTTGAGCTGCAGATGACAAAGATCGACAACTGGACAAACCTGCAGCCTTTTCCTGACTCACTGTCAGCATTGCCTGGGATGGGGAGGGCATCAAGTTCTGGGAATGATGTGGCAGGAGGGGAAAGCAGAGGGGCCATGTTCCTCCTGCACTGGAATTTCACAGCTTGGCACAGCTGCAGGATGAAATGTGACGGTTCTGCTGAAGTTCTGTGGAGAGGAAGGGCAGGTGAGCCCAAATCCATGGACTTCAGAGGAAATCATGGCCAGAAGCAGAGATAGTGCAGGAGGTCAGAGGGAGAGTCAATCCAGCTCCAGGAATGCCAAGAAATGATGCCATGGGCAGGGCAAAGCAGTGTCCAACCAGGAGCTCACCTTGCACTCAAACCATGTTCAAACCACCAAGAGAATGTGCACAGGCAAGCAGGAGAATCACAAGCCGTGGGTACCATCCTGCTGCTGTTAGAAATTAAAATCCTGTGGTTTGCAGGGAGATTTCCATTCTTTCCAGCTCCATTCTGTAGGGATTTATGGTTCACCCCTGCTGCAGGTGACCTAGAATTTCAATTTCTTAGCTTGTGTCTCATCATGAAATTTCTGCTGAGAGGTTTTTCTATGTCTTCCATCTGTAGATTTTTAAATGTCCTATTGAGTGCACACATACCCACCTTCACCCTCACTCAGCCCTTGCAGTCAGGCAGGAAAGGAGATCTTGCAGTCAGGTGATGGAAAAGACCTTGGATATCTCCTTGCAAAGACTCCAATGCCTCTAACTGTTGATTTCTTACTGCTGTTGGCTCCCTGGCCCTGCTGGCAGCACAGACATCCATTAATGTGTGTTCCCTCCATCCTGTGCATAGCCAAGCCTGAGATAACAGGAGAGAGGAGCCAAGTACCTGCCACCTCATGGAGACAGGGCTGTTAGGTATTAGCTGTAAATCAAAGGCAACACTTGGCCACTGGGACAGCCTTTATCCCTGGTGAGTCTGTGGAATTGCTTTGGAGCTTGCTGAGATATTGGGAAAAAAGCTCTGGTGCTTTGATTGAGGAGGAAGATTCTGCTGGAGTGAGAGCAAGGAGTGAGGGGTGGCTAATCCTTTATTGAGGCTCTTCCCCAAACGTGGATTAGGCTGTGTTTGATTATCAGAGGCTGTTTCAGAGGCAAACAGTGAAAGCAGATGTTTAAGGGACAATTGCTGCATTATGAGCACTGTTTGCCCATGTCCCCTGATATTTGGTGCTCCTGCCACTTGTGCAGTGCCAGCCTGCCTGCTCCTGCTGGGAATGAGATGAGGGCAGGGAAGGAGGTGATGTAACCAAATCTCTGACCTTTCTGCTGAATTTGGGGGTTTTGGGGACTCAGCAAATCCCTCTGGGACTGAGCCAGCACCAGCCTTGTAAATCCATGCTCTCCAGGAGGGCTTGGATGTGTTAACTATTTATTTGATAATAATCCTGGACGAGGCAAATGCCAGCCAGAATCCTGTAAATCAGGGCCATTCTTTTGCTCATCCTTCCTGTTTCAGTGGTGACTGTGACACTTGGCCATGATGTCACAGCTGCAGATGAAGCCATGGTTGGTGAGACAGGCAGAGGTGGCAGGAACAGAGCACAGCCAGGTGGAGAGGCAGCTGGTGAGCATGGGGAGGGCATTTATACTCTGGGAGCTGCCAGTCCATCTCAGATAAAGATATTTTGGATATGCAGAGCACCTTATAAACCTGTGCTTCTCAGTTTCCCAGGGGCAGGGTGGTGGTGGTGAGAAACAGTCCCTCATTTGCAAGTGGGAATTTGGTGTGGGATGATGGAAGTGATTCCAGTCCAACATTCCAACTGCAGGCCCCCT
Source organism: Toxostoma redivivum (assembly GCA_013397375.1). Lineage (NCBI taxonomy): Eukaryota > Metazoa > Chordata > Aves > Passeriformes > Mimidae > Toxostoma > Toxostoma redivivum. The sequence goes on from VXBI01013078.1 coordinate 455,502, forward strand.
TTCCTTCCCAGTTACCTGCTGGCTGTGACTTTCTGGGTTGGATTTTAACTGCTCAGGCAGGATGTGAGAACTGCTGATATTATTCCCACCTCTTTAGACCTTCCCTTTGCCTCTCCCTTCTATCCCAGCCACCCTGGCAGCAGCTTTAGAAGTGAATTCATGCCTTCACCTCCTCCTTCATTCTGGAAAGTCGTTAACATGAAATTGCCAGGCAGAGAAGCTCCAGAGAGTTTAACGTGGCTACTTTATATTGCTGCTAGGAGTGTCTGGAATTGAAAATAAACCTGTGCTTGCAACTCCTGACCCTTTCATCATAAATCCAAACTTCCTTACGTGTCTCTCTTTGCTGCAGAAGATGACTGTATTTCTGTCTCTACAAAGGCCTGTGTGCAGCTGAGAGCCACAGCTGTGCAGGAGCAGGGGGGTGTTTATTTGTAGGGTTTTGCTTGCTGGCGTTTTTTTGGCAGATGATCCCCAGAGGAAATAACCCAAATATATTAAATGGAAATAGTTTTCGTGTGGCTTGCTGGCCTTGCTCCTGTTCCTGGGGGAGGGTTGTCCACATGGCAAACCACATTTGATTGCTTCTCTGGCACCCAACAGCAGCAAGTGAGTGGACACAGAGTTCTAGAATAGTTTGGATGGCAAGTGACTTAAAGACCATCAAAATCCACCCCCTGCCATGGCAGGGACACCTTCCTCTATCCCAGGGTGTTCCAAGCCCTGTCCAACCTGGCCTTGGACACTCCCAGGGATCCAGGGCCTCCCCACCCTCTTCATAAACAATTTCTTCTTTAAATCTAATGTGATTCTACCTTCTTTAAAATATCTGTCCCCTTATTTCTGTGTAACACTTTCTTATAAGGATGCATTCTGTAAATAATGTCAGGGGAAAAGAAGATGAAATAAATAGGCTTCAATTTAATTTTGTGTCTGTGTGAGATTATTAGCCCCATTAAGGGTAGGTCTTAGTTCAGCTAGAGCCCAGTCAGGTGGCAATTAGATTAATGAAATCTCAACAGGTTGGAGACAAGGCTGCAGATCAGCCACAGGTGTTGGTGCTTAATGCTGTGATTCTGGGGGCTGTGTCCTCCCAGGCTCCTGCCTGGGATGGGAGGGTCTGGATCATGTAAAAGGCAGCAAGATGAGTGTGGGGGTCCTTTTTGGGCTCAAGTGCTTCAGTTGGAGTGGTTGGTTGTGGCTCTGCTCCTCCAAGGAGGATGCCTCTGACTGTGCCAGCTCTGCTGGATTCATCTCATTTCACTGCTCATCAGAGTAATTTCCTCTGGCTTGGGATGGAGCTTTGTACCCTGCACCTTAGGTAAGATGTCTGCTGGCACTGAAGGTTTTCATTGTCTTGGTGGTGGAGAAAGCTGTCTGGTTTTCCTTGAAAACTTTCCTCCCTTTCCCCTCTTTCTGCTGTTCTGGAGTTTCCTGCTTCAGCCTGAAGTGTTTCTTTTCAGCTTCTCAGGCCATTAGAGTGAGCAGTTTGATTATAGCCCTGAAACACAAACTGTGCTCACCTCAGAGCTGAAGAGTTTCTGGCCAAGCTGGGTCTGACTTGAAGACCTGGATTCTTGGATCTTAGATCCATAGGATAATTCAGGTTGGAAGGACATCAAGGGGCCATCCAGTTGGGCTGAGGAAATGGTATTTAGACTGAGGGGATTGTGTTTAGGCTGAGGGGATCATCTGGAGCAGTTTTGTGGTCCCCTGGCTCTGTTGGAAGGTGCATTTCCAGCTTGGTTGGGTGGCTCCTTCTCTGGCAGACCACTTTTCCCGTGTTATTATGGATTTCCATGTACCAGAACGGGGTTTCAGATTTTTTCTGGACCTTTCTGGTGGCGTTTTGGACTAGCAGCATCCTGCCTGCTGCTGGTGGAGTCTGCTGATCTGCTCCCTAATTGCTCTTTGAGCTGGTGTTTTAGCTCTGCTAAAAAGGGCAGTCCACAAACACTAATGACTCCTACAGGCCAGAGCTCAGGCTAGTTGATCCCTCCTAATGGCTCTTTGAATTCCTCCTAGGTTTTATGTATTTATAAACACATTTAGGACACATTATTCTTCTATTCAGCAAAACCATCTGTAATTATTGCCTGTAATTGCTGGGTGAGGATAAAATGAATCAACTATTAGGCTTTTACTGCTGTTGAACTCAAGCAGGGAGCATCACTTTTTTTAGCTGCTTTTCCAGGAAGATGTGAGTTGAGTCAAGGAAAATTATCATGGTCCTTTAGCACTGATATATCAAAACTAGGCAACCTTCCTGTACAGTTAATTATTGCTTTTCCAGGCTTTACTCCAGCAAAACATTTTAAGTGGCTGCTTAACTTGAAATCTGTAAGTGGCCCCAGAGAAGTTAATAAAGACCAACTGCTCTGGCAGTTGTGTGCTGAGATATTTGGAGTTTTATTTGATTTATTTTATGGAGATCTGTGACCTGCATTAGCTTCACCTGCCTGAAGGTAGAAGACCTGCCTGTGCCATGTTCCTGCTGTGTTTCTGGAGCTTCTGAAACCCAAAGAAACATCCTTAGGGATAACTGGACACTACATTGATTTAAGTGAAAGCATCCTGGTGGAGCATTTATCTGGTGCAAATGCTGTTGAGTTCAAATGCAGTGGGTGTTGGAGCTCAGGCAGCAGTATTGATGAATAGGGGTTTTCCTCTGGTTCTTGGGAGCTCTTGGATATCTCCAACAAAAGCTGGAAGGCCCCCGTGGTAGCTATGGAAGCTTCCTTCTTCTCCAAAGAACTTCAGGGAATTACAGCATCCCAGTAAGATGGGAAATCACAGAATGGTTTGGGTTGGAAGGCACCTTAAAGAAAGGAAAGATGGGTGCTAATGTCCATACAAACAGCTGGATGGATGAGGGATCTTTAGGAGGAATGGGTGATAATGTCTTTGAAATGGGCCTGAATGTCTCTACCAACCAAAATCTATAAAACCTGGGAATTTTAACTACAACTCCTGAACTTTAGGATTGGACAAATGTGTCTGGGCAAATCCCCCAACCCAGACATCTTGAGCTGCTGGGCTTTGGGGGAAATGATTTGTTCAAGGGGAAATACGTGGTTTGGGATGGCTGCGCGTTCCTGGTACCTCAGCAGTGGGAGAGAAAGAGGGTGAGGTAAGGATAAAAGGAGGCTGCATCCTCTGAAACCTTGAGAGAGAAGCCCCATGGGGGAATGCCCCAGTGGCCTCTCTCTCCCTCTATTCAAATAAAGTTGCAGAACTCCTCTGTCTCCTTTATGGACACTGGCTTTTCACAGTGTGGTTATTCCCACACCCTGCCATGGGCAGGGACACCTTCACCGATCTCAGGTTGCTCCAAACCCCATCCAACCTGGCCTTGGACACTTCCCAGAGATCCAGGAGCAGCCACAGCTTCTCTGGGCCATGTGTGTCAGAGCCTCATAACCAAGAATTTCTCCCCATCTAAAGCTGCTCTCTCGCAGTTTGAAGCAATTGTCACTTGTTGTGTCCCTCCATCCCTTGTCCTGAGTTCTGCTCCAGCTCTCTTGGAGCCCCCTGAGGTACTGGAAAGGGCTTTAAATTGATGGTATTTAATTCTTACCACAGTCCCTTCTGCAGATTTGGCCTGGGCTGACCTTCTCTTGCTCAGACAATGCCTGGACACTCCTTGGAGGATGTTAATTTCCAAGATGTAACATAAGAAACCTTGCTGAGTTTAGCATTAGGAGATGAGTGATTTAGGCTTTGTAGATGTGATCCTTACTGTTGGATCCTGGTTCCAGAGGACAGGTCAGGGTCTATTTTATTTGCCAGATTTAGCTCAGTGATTCTTACTCTGGATCTATGGGAATGGTGTGGCTTTTTTTTTTTTTTTTGGACAGAACTTAGGTATGTTTAAGACACTTTCAGCAGATTTTCACTTGATTGGTGAGTCTCGACTGGTAAAGCAGTAGGAAAAAGGCTTAATGTACTGTATCCTGCTGGGCTGTCATTCAAGAGAACCAACTCTCCAGTTCTCCTTCTGGCTGTAACTCATTGTGCAACTTTGGAGAGTTTGTTTTTTTTTTTTTTTTTCCCCACTTCTTTCTCCAGTCCTCCCTGATTTTTGTCAGCCTGCATAAATTACAGGCAAGTTATGCAATGGAGGGATACTTCCCAAATGGCTAAAAAATTGGTGATTTCAGCTGTTTTCTTCTTTCTTGCTTTGCAGCTGTTAACAATTGATGACAATTTCTGTGGCCTGGATATGAATGCCCCCTTGGGAGTATCGTCCATGGTGCGAGGGCTCCCCATTTTCACTGAGGATGGGGACAGGATGACCTCGGTGATTGCCTATGTCTACAAGAACCACTCCCTGGCTTTTGTGGGCACCAAGAGTGGGAAGCTCAAGAAGGTAAGACCTCTGTGGTCCTCTAATTCAGATTTTCATATTTTTATGGTGATTTAAGTGTTGCATTGGGCATGAGTGCAGTCCTTGTCCTAAGGTGCTCTTATTTTGAGGATAAAAAATGGTTTGGTTGGCAAAAAAGCTGTGTTTCACCCTCAGGGGACAGAGATGATCTGAGAAAGGATAAAATCCTTCTTCCAAATGGTTTTTCATCAGGAAATTAATGCTTCAGAAGTCAAACCACAGCCCCAGTCGCAGATGGACGTGATGTAATTTGCATCCAACAGAATTTTCTGTGCTCAGACCATCTCTAATTGAATCATTGATCACGGGGGTGTCTGTGCACACTGGAGAAAAACTGATTGGGGCTGAGGTTTGGGAAACAGGATTCATGCTCTGGAGATCTTTTTTCAGAGCAGTGTGACCAGGCTGTGATTTCACCATGAGCCCAGCACGGGATTAGCAGCCGCCCTGCTGACATCAGGCTGGGGTTTGTGCTGCAGGAAGAGGGTTTGCATCAAAGCCAAGCTGTGTCCTGAGCCTTAATGAGCTTTATGTTTATGGCTGATGCCACACAAACATAACCAAGAGTGTGTCAGTGCTCCTCTCTGGGCATTCTCCCTGGGAATGTGCCCATTGCATGGCCGAGGTTTGCCTTGGGAAGCACTCAGAGGCTGGAAAGGTGGTATTCTCTACTTGTGGTTTTCCCAAAGCAAGAAGAGCTGTTGGAAGTGAGCTAATGGTGGACACTGCCTCTGTTTCAGCCCCTCTGTGCCAGTGTGACCATGTTGGTCTGAATGTTCAGCCCAGGAGTGTGGTAAAACATTGAGATGGTGTCTTTGCTATGGTAATGGAGATGGAGGAGAAGCTGGGAAGGGGAGGTTGGGGCAGAGCCTTGAGATTTTTTTATGTTGAGATGTTTTAGGATGTTGTTTCCTCTTTAAAACCTTTTTGCAAGTAAAGACTTCCAAGTTGGGGCAAATCAAGTGCTGTGAGAAGGTGACCCATTGTGGCTCCTGGGGAGTGAAGGGAGTTGTTTGCTCATGGATGCTTAGGGATAGTCTGGAATCTCTGGTTTTATTCCTCTACCTGTTTCTTCACTTGAAAAGCAGATCTGGGTTGTAAATTCAGATGGCATTTCCCCCATGCTGAGGGAGGAATGGGATCCTGCCCACTGGAAAATATCTCTGGCTTTGTTTGAAACAGAGGAAAGACTGCTTGTGCTTTTGGAAAGAAAATATGGTAGTGTTTTTTTTTTCCTTATTGAGGCATGTGAAAAAAGAGCCAAATTGGTTTTTTTAACAGTCATAATAAAAATAATCTCTTCCCCTGGCTAATTAGGTTTTGCTTCCCTGTCATGTGTGATATCATAATAATCTGTTCAGTTCTCCAGTCAGTGTCTTGGAGGGAGGGAAATGGGGTAGCTGAGATCTGAATGGCAAATCTTGAAAAGACCTAAACACTTAATGACTGCTCTCCTTGCACTCACAAGCTTTTGATTGGAGTTTTCTTTGGCTTCAGGAGAAGAAAGCTCAGCCACAGCTCTGTCTTTGCCTTTCAGGTTTCATTGCAGAATCCAAGATCTGATTCCTTTTTAATAGGGGAAAATAGGAGAGAAACTTTCTGTGCTTTATGGAGTGTGGTGGGGAGCAGGGACAGCCTTATAGGGTAAAGAATGAGGAGAGGAGAGCTGAAGTGGCTGATGCAATTTGAGAAAGGGAATAAAGCTGAGTTTTTTCCTAACATGCTGAATATTCTGTGGTAGTTCCCACATTGGGTGAGTTGGAGCAGGGCTGGAGCCTTGGGCTGAGATTTGCTCAGGTGAATAAATTTCCCTCAAAGAGGCAGAACACAAAGCAAAATGGGGCTCCCCTAACCACAGGTGACTGTTTTGGACCAGCTGACCCAGACTCCTGGAAACCTTTAGGTTGTGTAGGTTCAACCTAATCCTTGTTGTGACTTCTGCAGTCCCTTACTCTGCTCCTCACATTGTCCCCCTTCAGTGCTCCAGAGGGTGGCTGACCCTGGGACAGCGACCTGTCCCCTCCTCTGGGTGCTTTGGCACTCAGGATTTTCCTTTGGTGCTCCCTGACCCCTCCATGGGCCTTTTGATGCTGTTTTCCACCTTGGTTCATCAATCAAGGAAAATGCTACGTTGGGATTGCAGCTCCAACATAACCCCTGATTTTAGCATGAAGTTTGTTTTCTGTTCAAAAACAGTGATAAATTTGAGTAAGCCTTGTAGGATTAGATGAAACTGCTGGATAAATCCCAGGAACTGGTGGTTTTTTTGTTTTTTTTGTGCTGTTGGGTCCTACCAGGAGTGTCACACTCTGCTGCTTCTCCTGGTGCAGTGCAGCTCCTCGGTCAAGCTGCAGTGGAATATTTTGGATGGCATGAAAGAGGAGTTCTGAGATTATCCCCAAGATATCAGGATTTATTCTGTGCTTGGAAGACTTGCTGCAAGTCATTACAAGATGGCTTTGGAGAAACTTTGCTGCTTTTTTTTTTTTCCCCTGCAGTTTCAGTATTTTCCTCTCTGTGTGGTTTTTTTATGTATGAAAGTGGCAGACTGTGTATCAGATTTTGATTCATGTGATCCATGAATGCTCTGCAAAATACCCACAGTCATAAAGCAATATCTGCTAGTGATATACAAATGTCACATGTGTCAAAGGAATTTATCCAGTGGCACACACAACTGAAGGAAAATATTGTGCTTTACAGGAACATATCATTAAAATGAATACTAGCAGAGTATCAGGAATCTGCCCATGTAACCAAGACAACAAAGAGAGAAAGAAAAGGGAAAACCAAGATATAGATAGGGTAGGGGAAGTGTGAGTGAAACCGAATGACACGCTTGGCCCCAGCTATTTCACTGCCCCAGGCAAAATCCATTTTGCAGCCCTTGCTCATTCACAAAGCTCCATGTGCAGCCCATCAGGAAGGCTCAGAATAATGTGCTGGAGAAATATTCCCTCCAATTCTGCTGCCTTGTCCACGGTGTGGCCTGGCAGACTGAAGAAATAAATAGGATAAAAATGAAGAGTGACAGAAAAGGAAAAATTTCTCTTGTCCGTATCTAACACAGAAACCACTGCCCTTGGATTAAAGGTTTAATGGAGGGTTGTGGCTTCTTGAGGATGGAGAAGAGTGGCCCAGGGAGGAGTAGGTTCAGTGTTTTGCTCCACCAGGAACTTCTGGTGTGTCTTCACATCTCATTTTCTCTCCTGCAAATAGCAGGGAATATCTTCCTTGCTCAAAGAGTGCTGGAGAAAATAAGTTCATTAAGTGCTGTGAGGTGTGTGATCATCTCAAACAGCTTAACAGATCAGGTGGGGTGGAAAACCAGCTCCTGAGCACTTGTGGCATTGTTTAATGAGAAATATTTAATCTGACTGTGCTTTGGTTAGAGCCCAGTGCCTGTGACTTCCTCCTGTGCTGGCTGTCCCATGGTGTTCCCACATGTCTGTACACTTTGGTGAGTGTTCCCACAGTTTTAGTAGAATCCAGGGATCCTGAATCCTTCCTTGTCTGTAAACCCCTCTGTACCCTGGGGACTGCTTCAGGCAAAACCCGTGGCTGAAATGCAGTTGGCAACCCTGGGAGTTTTTATTTTATTTCTTTTTCCAAGAGATGCAAAAAAAAAAATTCTCACTTGAGTTTAACAAATGTCTGGCTTGTCTCCCTGCAAACAGCACAGGAGCTATTCCTGGGGATGTTCTCCCTGCAAACCACTTTGTAAAAGTGTTTCTTTTTCTGTAAAACAACCAGGTGCCAAAATTCTCTGGATTTTTATTTTTCCTTTGCTCACTCTCTCTTTCCATACTCAGCTCTTCACTCCAGTGGCAGGAGAAAAGCAGGGATGTACCTGTGTGCTTGTTTTGATTTTTTTTTTTTCTGGTGCCACTAGGACCTGACATCACTAAAGGAGCATAACAGTATTCCAAATTCCTTGTATTCCTTCCCCAGGCATTTAATTTATGGGTCATTGCTTCTGTGCAGATCACTTCCAGTCAGAAGAATACAGCTTACCTGCAATTATTCTGTGTGTAGGTGCAGGTGTAATGGGAGAGTTGAATTTACAAATGTCAGCCTGGGAGCAGCCTCAGGAATTGCATCTCTCACAAAACAAAGCTCTGGTCTAATTTGAGATGCTTATTTGATAATGGAGTAGTAGAAATTTTCATTTATTTGAAGTTTCCCTGTAAGAAATTTTATTTCTTTTTATTCCATTCAAATATTTCATTCAAAGCCTTTTCTGTGCTGAATTCCTTGCAGAGAGAGAACTCTAGCTTAAAAACCAACACTCTCACTCTGTGGGCTGTATTTCATTTTTCATCAAATCCAATCAGTTTGTGGTCTTTGAAGGGTTTTTAGATGTGCAGTGTCGTGTGGGGTGAAGGTTTTCATTCAGATCAGACAGCTCTGAAATCTGGCCAGCACTTCCCACCAGGTATCAACTGCATTTAGGAGAACATCCTCAGTATTGCCCAGCTCCATGGGTTATCCACCCCCTGGATAACACTGAACCTTTGGGACCCTGCTTTTCTTGGATCCGGAGACAAAGCAGCACAGGGAGAATTTAAAACCTGAGCTGGGATTTGCAGTTCTCATTTTGGCCCCACTCACAGTGGTGTTGGGGAGAATGGAATTGTCCAAGGCCAGGTTGGAGCAGCCTGGTGGAGTGGAAGGTGTCCCTGCCCATGGAATTGGTTGGAATTCGCTTCCCATCCAAGGAGCTGGAGCTGAGGTGGTGGTGCTGGGATTGCCAGGCATGGAATTTCAGTCTGGTGGTAACTGCAGGCACAGCCAGAGATCCCCACTGCTGCTCCAGGCCAGGGGGTTTCTGAATGCACACAGAACAAGGAGCCCTGCTCAGTTTTGATACTCCCTGGAGGAAATTCTGCAGCTGACAGCTCTGTGTGAATGCCAGCAGGGAAACTCAGCTCCCTTCTCCTTCCCTCTGCTGCCTTGAAAGACTTGGGGTTCTTTTGAATTTTATTTTTTTTCCCCCAGCTGTTTGGCAGGTGGACTTGACTGCTCTGAAATCACACTGGAGAGGCTCTGGCTCCTGCTGGGAAGATGTTTTCTGCAAGAGGGGCTGGTTCACCCTGGCCTCTCCTCACAGCTTCCTGAGCCAGCAGGAGTCTGGTGCTTCACTGACTTGTGATGGAGTGATGCTGGCTCCTGTCAGAATTTCATGTTTGCAGTTGTCTGTGTCCTACCTTGATGTGCAGCCCCTCTTTGAGAGGTTGTTGCCAGCTTGAATGCCTGGAAATTAGTGAATTTTTCTGCAGGAAGCACTGTGATTTTGGTAGCTGTGGTGGACTTGGCACTTGGTTCTCAGATTGGGTGAAAGGGGTGGTGGGAATTGATGTGGACATTGGGCAGTGGCACAATTTCTCCTTGTCATATAATAACCACTATCTAGTGGTCATAAAGTCCCAAAACATCACCTAAAAGTGAATGGATTCTGTTCCCAAGGGTGAAATCAAAGATGCAGGGGTGCTGCCAGAGGATGGAGGGAAGGTGATCGCCTTGGGCTCCATTACCAGGCCATATCCAGATATTGCACCTGGTTTTAGGCTACTCAGAGCAAAAGCTTTGTTGAAATAAATAACCAGAACAAGCTCAGGAGAGGATCAGGAGTTTGGCCAGGAGTTGGAGAATCTGCCCTGAGAGAAGGGGATGAATGAAATGAGCTTATTCAGGCTGGAGATGAGCAAATGTGGAGGGCCCAGGTAACAGCATTCCCATGCCAGCCGGGAGGTTATTGAGGAGCTGAGACAGGCTCTTCATGTTGGTGAGGAGAGGATGTGGAACAGCAGGACAAGTTAGCATGGCAGAGCTCCAGTTGGATAGAAGGAGAAGCTTTGTGTCCATGAGGACCTTGAAGAAGCAGTTCCCATTCTTGGATTTAAAGGCCAGAAGGGACAGAACAGCCTGGTCTGATCTCAGAGCAGAACCTGCTTTGAACAGGAGGTTGGGTTTGAGACCTGTGAGGTCCCTTCCAGCCTGGGTTACCCTGTGATCCATCCTCTGCCCTAAGCTCACATCAGAGGGGCCCTGCCCAGGCTCTGCTGCTGAGATGGAGCAGCCAGCACTTGTTTGAGATACCCAGCAAGGGTCCCATCACTGCAGGTGGCTGCTTTCCCTCTCCCACCCCTCATTTCCCTCATTCCCATTGCTCTGGGAGTTCTAGCTACAACCTGTCCATGTCTCACACTGCAGCTTGTTGCAGTGTCTTAACTGCAGTAAGAAAACTTTTTTTTTTTTTTTTTTTCCTGTAACATGAAGGCTGCTGTTCCTGGGAAGAACTGGAGCCTGCTTTTTTGGCAGAGAGCAATTAATTTTCCACATCTCTCCTTCAAGTACCCCTCTCTGCTTTCTGACTACTCAGCAATCTCCGTGCTGGTGTGCAGGGTCTGGCTGAGCTGTGCTTTCTCTGGGTGCTTTTCCTACATGTGTTGAGTGCTGCTCTTTTTTTTTTTTT
>VXBI01013078.1:466413-518855 GCA_013397375.1 Toxostoma redivivum
TTTGGATATTCTGTTTTAACTGTGACTCAGAGTCTTGTTGGAGACAAAATCTTGTGATCATGCAGTGAGATTTGCAAATAACTGTCTAATCCCTCCAAACTCCACACCAGCAGTGCTGCTCTGTGTGATTTTTGCTCCCAGCTCCAGGAGAAAGAGCAGGCTCCAGCGAGCAGCACTGCAGCAGATTGTGCCTTCAACTCTTCAAACCCTTCCTCTGAATGCAGCCTGCATTTGACAGCTTTGCAGAGCTGGATTTCCCCACAGAGGGCTGAGGGTGTGTGTGGTGCAGGCGGGGGATGTTAGTGACAAAACCAGACATGAGGAGGGAGGTGACATTGTCCTGCTGCCTGTCCCTTGCTGGACTCCATGGATCCTGCAGCCTCCCAGGGCACAGCTGGCTGTGCTGCTGTTGTCACCTGCCCTGTGGTGGTGGCAGGTGATTTTCTGTGTGGTGTCAGGCTATGGAGCCTGGCATGGCTGTGCTGCCCATGGAACTCATGCAGGGGTGGGATACAAGGAAAAGCAAATTCATTCCCATGTCTCTCTGGTCCATTTGCTTCTCTTTGTCACCCTGGGAGCAGAAGGAGCAGGTGAAGACCAAAGCTGACCCCCTGATGTTCCAGCCACAGCATTTCTCCTGGGACAAAGAGAGGCTGTTTAGCTCCATACACTCCACTGAATGCCCCAGCCCAAAATGCCCAGCCAAAAAGTTTGTTGTGATGCCTTCCTCCTCTCTGTCCCCTTCCTTTTTGCCTGGGATAATGACTTTTCAGGGAGCCCTTGAAGTGCCTCTTGCATCTGCCTTTGATTTGAATGCCTCTTGCCTGCTGACCCTTCTTAAGGGAAGTCAGCTTAAGAGTGGTTTTCTTAATTAGTTTTGCTTTAATATTTTGAAATAATTTTATCCAAAAGAGGAAGCCTTCTCTCCACTCCCTTATTTTATCTTCTTGTTTTCATGCATGGTCTCTGGGTTTATTTCTCTGTTTCCCTTGTCCCTAGATAGGACATCATTTGCATATTTGATTAAACTCCATGTGTTATCACAACAGTTGAAAGAAGAGCAAGTCCCTGATAAGGCTCTGTGCATCCATCTCTTCTTTTCACCATCCTCCTCTCCGTCCCCCTCACCGCCCTGCTGCCGTATCTGTGCCCAAAATCATCTCCTCAGTGTCTCACCTCCTCCCTCTCCCCTTGCCCAGATGGCTGAGCTCTGCCTCAGCTGCTGGCAGGGGCAATGCAGACATCCCAGTTTGACAGCTCCGGTCCTTAGAAGGGATGGGCAGAGCACAGGGACTGGGCACTGCTGGGGGTGTGAACCTTGGCAGTGAGCTCCACGCTCAGTTTCCTGCTCCATGGCAAGTGGAATTTGGGAATATTGTCCTGGAGGGCACCAGGCACAGCTTTGCCTGGTTGAGGAAGTAGATTGTCCTGCCTTGCTCTCACTCCCAGTCCTGTGTGCAATTTTGGATGCCACGGAATAAGAAAGGTAATTATAGAGCCAAAGGAGGGCAGGGAAGATGGAGAAAAGCCATTTGAGGAGTGTTTGAGGTAATTTGGTTTATTCAGCTTGGAGAGGAGGAGTCGGCAGCTTCCTCCTGAGGGGCAGAGACTGATCTGTTCTCTCTGTGACAGGGACAGGAGCCCAGGGAACGTCTGGAGCTGTGTCAGGGAAGGGTTAGGTTGGAGATCAGAGAAAGGCTCTTCCCCCAGAGGGTGGTAACTCCCCAGGGAATGGTCACAGCCCAAAGCTGTCCAGGAGCTTTTGGACAATGCTCTCAGGGATGCACAGAGTGGGGTTTTAGGGTGTCTTGAGCAGGGCTTGGAGCTGGACTGGATGATCCCTGTGGATCCATTCCAGCTGAGGATATTCTGTGATTCTCTGAGGCTCTTTACAGGATGCCATTGTGCCCATGGGGGATGTTCTGCACAGGAGTTTGGTGTCCCCACTCTTTACATTGGCTCTGGCTTTGCTGAGTCTCAGCTGCGCTGTTTCCTGCAGGTACTTGCTGCAGTCTGGGCTGGCACCTTTAGCTCATCTCCCAGGGAATCGCTGCTATGCAGACACAGCAGAGTAGGGCTGGAGGGGCTGAAAACAGAATTGTCACAGATGCATAATCTGGAAACGTATTCTGTTCAAATACGTGTATGAATGCAAAAAGATCTCTTAAGTAAACACATGCCATAGAGGTTTTGTTCTCTATTGCACCATGAAAACAATTTGCCTTAAGCAGCTCCCCCAGCCCACCTCTAGGAGCCCTCTAATTTGAAACCAGCTGTGGGATCCCCCTGAGGAAATACAGGGGAATGCTTATTTAACAGCAATTTTCTCCTCCTTACTACTGATATTTAAGCTGGGGGAGGCTTTGTTTGGTTTGTGACCCATAATTAGGTGTTTGTGACCCATAATTAGGTATTTGTGGCACTGATCGGAGTCCAACTCCTGGCCTGGCAAAGGCAGGGCGAGTTCATGGCAAACAAAAGTCGTGTAATTAGTTGTGTTGCTGGAGCTGGAGAAGGGACCACAGCTTGCAGGAGGGAGCCTTGGAAAAAGAGCTTTTCCCTTAAATGACAACGAAGTGTAGGAACCAGAGGTTTGATTGATGAGCCAGCTTTTAATTAGAAGGCAGAAAGGAATGTGCCTCCCTTGGTTAGGATAAGCACTGCTGGGGTGGGGATGGTTTGAAGATTTCTCTGCACAAACCCCATGTCCTGATGTGTGGCAGAGGTTGTGAACCCCCGTGAGGGAACTTTACCAGCACATCCAGGAGTTGTGAATGCTGCTGATGGGGACTTGAGGAATAAAAGCAGGAATAAAATCCCCCTTCTTTCCAACTTGAGCCCTTCTCGTGCTTCTTTCATTTGGGTGTAATGACTCTGACTCTGTCATGTCCTGTGGTGGCAGCCTGGCTGGAAGGTGCTCAAGCTTTGATGGATTGCTGTGTGAGAAGAGTTGTGCTGGTTTTTGTGGGCCCCAGCCCATCTGGTGTCTGTAGGAGTGAAGATGTGTGTTGCTGTGTGGGACTCAGAATCTGTTCCTGCTTGTTCTGACACTTGTCTTTTTGTTTTGATTTGGGTTCTTTTTTTTTTTTTTTTTCTCTTTAACCTCCCAAAACCTCTCAGTGGCCTCTCATCTCTCCTAAAAGAAACCATATGGAAGAGCTGCAGGTTCTTGGCCCTCTTTGGAATTAGAAAATCTTTGATTGCTGGGTGAGGGGTGTAGAAATATGGACTGAAGGCTAGACCAGGGCAGTTAATCAAAGATGAGATTTGCCAAATCCCCCAGGATGTTGTGCCCAGGATGACCCAGAAGAATCCTCCTGGCTGTGACAGCAGCAGCTAAACCTATAGATTTGACTGTAACCTGGTGGTGTCAAGTCTAGGTTGATGTCAATGACTTTTTTTTGTGATTTGACTCTCATTGCTCAGATTTCCTCATCCTGGCCAATGTCACTGTGGCACCAAGGATGGTCTTTCATCCTCTAAGCTAAAAGAGGCATTGAATTATAAAGAGTTGGAGTGATATTTGAATTCAAAACCCTCCCAAAAATGGCTTTTCCAGCTGGGTTGGTGTCTGTACTTGGCTAGGGATGGCAGGACTGTATTTGTGGAGATGTGCCTTAATCACATTGAACATCACCCCTGAGAGCTGCTCCTCCAGTAGGCACCAAGCTGGGATCTCCCTTGGAGCAGCGAGCCTGGCAGTGTGTTGGAATCTGGTGAAACACTCCAGGGCTCTAAAGAGAGATGGTTTGGGAGCCCCAGGGGTGCCAAGAGAGGCAAAGTCTGGGGAGGAAAGTTGGGAGCCAGTCCTCTGTGGGTTTCAGCTCTGGTTCCATTCTGTCGTGCTGAACGTGTTCTGCTGGTGATTCACGAGGCTGGGTCACTTTGGAAAGCAAAGCAGCAACTCCTGGGGGGTTTTGGTGGCTTTGGGAAGCTTTGCTGAGGGTTGTTGTCCCAGCTGGTGTGGTGCATTGGCAGCACACTCCATCTGTGGCATCCTGGCACTGCCAACCTCTGCTCCTCCTCCTGCCAGCTGTGCTGGCATCCCACCCTGCTGACATCCTCGTGGGTGAGCTCTGGAGTCACCCTTTTGACTTCTTGTGATTTTAGTATTTAGCTGAAGCTGGCAGTAACCTCCAGTGATGTCAGAGGAAAAAGGTTATCCCCAAGACTGGCAGAGACCTCATCATATGAATTTTTCAGGACCCCTCCTGATGAAATTTAATTAAACACCACGACTGGCACTGTGCAAATCTCCCTGTGTTTGTCGTGGGGTTGATCAGGGCTGGGTTATCAGGGGGAGTTTATGGCTTGTGATACCTGCTGGGGTGGATGTGGTTTCACACAGCACAGGCACTTTGATCTTTTCCTCCCACTGCTCACACATTTCTGTGGGTTTCTCTTGGGTTTCATCTACCATGAATTGATCTCCTTGGGGTCTAAGGGAAAATGGTGAGGATAGAGAGAACTTGGGTGATAAGGACATTTCTCCAGCCCTTCAGACAGCACCTGTGCTCTGGGAAGTGATGGGACCCTGGCATCCTGCTAGGTTGAGTGAATCTTACAATGAGAATAGCTCATTTTGTTATTTTCTTACAGAACGGAGTGAAATTTTACAAGAAATAAATAAGCCCAACCCAAACACAGCCCCGTGCCAAATCAAAACTGATTGCTTCTCTCTCCTCTCTTTTTCAGTACAACAAACAAGCTGTGAAAGCTGTATGCTCTATGAAACAACCACTTATGGTTATTTGACCTCCTCCCCTCCCTTCCCCTCCTTTTTGATTTTTTGTTTAATTAGTTCCCTTCTCACAGATATTTCTACCATGAGATGGAAAGTCAAAATCTTTTGATGCTTTCAAGCCCTTTCTCCCCCTGTAATGATGCAAATTAATTCCCAAAATCCCACCTAAATTCTGAATTTTTAGGTAATTTTTCTATTAATGGAGAGAGAAAGAGGGGAAAAAAAAGAAGAAAATGTTTCCAAATTTGTATGTCTCTGTTTTCCTTGCACGTCTGTCTTAGTCTGCAATGTGTGGAGAGGTGGGAGATCTTAGGAGACTGCTGCCTTTAGTCTCTTTGTTAAACTTCTTCTGCCGGGTTAGCATTTTTGTCTGCTTGGAAGCTGGAGGATTGAACTCACCTGGGAGCCCCAGTAGTGAAATAAATTATCATAATATAGCAGGAAAAGAATATATTTTAAGATGGTGAGCAGGGCAGGACTGCCCTGGTGTATTACATCTGTTCATTTAGAGATGTAAAATATGGCTTTGGCTTTGGGGCACATGACTGGGATGTTCTTGTTTTGAGGGGAGGGGGCTGCTGAGGCTGAGGGGATGCAGGTAAATATAAAATAAATACAGTCCCAAATGCACCCTGACCCTGATAGTAACTATAATAGCAAGCTAAAGCTGAGCATTGATTATTAATTCATGTTTTTTTTAAGCCAACTTCTCATTTTTTAGAGGGATCTGGTTCTTCTTAGGGGACTGGCAGTGCAGTAAAGCAGAGATGGGAGGGCAGGAGATTAGAAAATCTGTTGTAATTAATATTCCAATGCTCTGATTTAACAAATTGTCAGCACAATGGGGGGAAGTGCAGGTGCAGAGCTGTTCACCAAGGTGTTTTATGCCCTTCTCTTAAAAAGGGATTAATCTGGAGTTTGAACCAGGGTACCTGGCAAGGGGGGTCTGAGCTCAACCCTGCCAGAAAAGCTCTGAGCAGCCCCAGGCACCAGGAGCTGAATACCCCCAAAGTCACTACACTGATTTTGTTATTTTTTATTAACCAATATTGATATCCTGTGGGGGTTTTCTCCCCTGGGGTTTTCACCTTGCTCATTTTGCAGCCCCTCCCCTGTGGTGGAGCCTCTGTGCTGCTTCCTTCCCTGTTAAGGAAATCTCAGGCTCTTCCCTGTCCAAGCTCTCCCTGACATTGCCATGGAAGTGCTGCCCTTCTCCTCCCTGCTAGGAAAGATGAGATCACTGGCACTAAATATATCCCCTTGTCCATGCCAGGGATGCTCTGGCAGACTCTGAAGTGACTTATTTTCTATGTTTTGTCAATTCTCTGTGGCAGGTGATTTCATTAACTGCTCTTTAATTGCTCACAGATCTGATCTCTTGCTTTTTGTTGTTTTCCTGATGGAAAGGTGCAGGTCAGCTTTGTCAACCAGTTCCCAAACCTACTTCTCTATCTTTATTTTTTAAATAAAAATAAGCTGCAAAATTTGGAATTGGAGTCAAGTTCCCAGGACGTTCACTCTCAGGGCTTCAGGCTGTGGTGGGATCTGCTCCCCGTGTGATGTCTGGATGATCTCAGACTTGTCTGCTCTCCCTGTTTATTCTGTAGTTATTAAAATGAAGAGGGGGGTGGGAAGATGATGTTTGGGGCAGGACTGAGTTCCTCTTTTACAGTGTCTGGACTGGGGATTGTGTCTTAGCAAGGTTTTTTTCCAAATATATTCACTGGGAGAGTCAGTTGTGCTCCTTCTGGATCCTCCTCACATCTGCGGTGTTTTATGAGCAGTGTGACCCCCATCTCTGCTGTCCTGTCATCTCTCCCCTTTCTTCCACTAATCACCTTGCCTGAATGTCCTTTTAACTTGATTTTTAGGATATTCCAGTTTTCCCTCCTCCATCCCCTCTGTTCTTCACCCACAAGGAGCTTCCTTCAAGCCCCCACAATTTTGTTACTCCTGGGGTGACCCTTTGGCTCTGTTCACCTTTGATGTCCATTTACAGTTTGGTCAGACTAAAATATAAGAATCCTCAACTCACTTCCTGCTTTGCTGCTGACTTTTATGGACCTAGCATTTGGAGAATGGGGTTTCAGCTCATTAAATGGGGAAATCTCATTCCCAGGAAGTTCTGCCAACTCCTTTCCCACTCCAGGGAGAGAAATCAGACCTTTTAGCACACAACTCATCTCATTCTGCAAGAGAATGAAACTGCCCTAAAGCAGGGCAGGTGAATGATGTCCAAAAAGGTACTTTTTCTCCCCATTAGAGCTAAGGGGAGCTGAAGACAACTTGTTCAGATGTGAACATCCCTTATTTCTCTGTTCCCTGGCTGTAAGTGACAGTAATGGTGTTTCTCTGCTTTGATGAGGGTCTCATCAGCAGCTCGTGGTTGTGAAGTGCTCTAACATTATGATTATAGAAAAGCTCAGAGAAGGGTTATTTCATGCAGGTTTTTCCTGCTGGAAATTTGATTAACATGTTCAGATGGGGCCATTTCTTTTGGTCCTTCATATTTACTTCATTCTACTGCAGGTGGAATCAAACCTCCTCTGTGAAGGTGGCTCTTCCTTGGGCCAGGCACCTGGAGTTGGCAATGAAGATAGAGGAGCTGGCTTGAGAGTAGGGGCTGCAGCTTCTTTGGTTGCAGACTTTGAAAACTTTGGTTTAGGGGGAAAAAGGGGCTGGAACAGATCTGGCACACCAGCACCCCCTAATCCATGGATTCCTTTTGAGGCTGTCACCAACCCTCCCTAAACTGCTAAAAGCTGCAGGAAAAATCTTTAATCTCACTTAAAAGGGAAAGAAAGCCTGCAGAATTTATGGCATCTGCAGTGACCAGGGAGTTCAGGGAGTTAGGAGTGGCTGAGCAGGCTGGGATCTCCTTGGTATCACACACCTGACAGCCACAGGTGAGTTTTGCTGCACCAGCACCACGGGATGCTTTGGGTGATAGGGAACACTTGAGGATATTTTGGAATGCCCAATGTACTTCCATGTGATTTGGAGACCTGAGTTGGCAGGGTGGATTAAAGAAGTGAGGAAGTATTTAGGCATGCAAACATGAAATCAAGATACTTTCAGGTGCATGGTTCCTGTTGCAGGAGGAACACCCCTGATACCCAGGAACTTGCAACAAAAAAGGGCACAAGTGACTGGAGCAGGCAGACCCTGGAAGAGAGAAGGGTGGAGAGGAGCAAATTCTGTCGGAGGAGTGGATGGGAAAGACCAGGCTTGGGTTGGGGGTGGCCAAAAAAACCTCAGTGTGACATCATGGCAGAGCAGGAAGCCTTGATCTGTTCCTGTTCTGCTGCTGATTGCAGCACGACCTCTCTGAGGGCAAATCCCTCCCCTCTCCCCATCCCTGCTCTGC
This sequence comes from Toxostoma redivivum, assembly GCA_013397375.1. Lineage (NCBI taxonomy): Eukaryota > Metazoa > Chordata > Aves > Passeriformes > Mimidae > Toxostoma > Toxostoma redivivum. The sequence continues at coordinate 474,525 of VXBI01013078.1, forward strand.
TCTTCCCTGAGCTCTCCAGGGAATGAAGGGGCTGTCACTTGCAGTGGGGCTGTCCTGAGCACAGCCACCCTTTGATTCCACCCTGCTGCTGAACCCAGAGTTCAAAGCTGGCTGCTGTTGGGGTTCAGCTGCTTTCAGGTGCAAACACTTCCACGTGCAGAAATTCCCTGGTGGGAATGGGGGGCTCCTCCCGTGTGTGTTTGTGCAAGGGCTTGTGCTGAGCTCTGTCAACACACAGCTTCCCCAGCTCCCTGTGCATCCCTGATTGCCCTGCCCCTTCCCAACAGGTTGGTCATAAATTAGGTCCTGATGTGGGGATTGAATTTCACTCCAGCTGCCAGAGCTGTGGCACATCTGGGGTCCTCCTGTGGTTAATGACTTCACAAAAATGAAGCAATAAAGGTTATGATGGCTGTGTTTTAACCCCGTGGCCCTCGTTCTGCTCAGCAGGAAGCTTTCCCTGGAACAGTTAAAAACCTGCTGTCTGCATTTAAGTATCTCCCAGTGATGTGCCATCTTTGAGCAGCTTTTTATGAAGTGATTTTAGTTTTGAAATTTAACAAAGCTGCAGCATCTTTTCATTCAAGTTTCCTTTCATAAAAGATGAACTGGTTCTCTTTAAACTGAAAAAAAAACCCCAACAAATCTCTGTCTCTAAATTATGCAACGATTTAAGCATTTACATACAACAGAGAAGTCAGCATGAAGAAGAAATGGGGAAAAAAACCCACCTCACTTGGAGGTTTTTTGGTCTAAGTCAGTAATTCTCTTTTTAAGGGATGATTTGTCTGTGAAGAGCAGTTCCCAGCTCTGGTCACCAATGATCCCTTCAAGGGATGGTGCTTCCACTCTCCCACAAACTCAAAGCATGGTCAGGAAAACTCAGATGTGACTTTGGGCACTGAGCTCTTGCTGCATCAGAAATGCTGATATTTTACAATGTGTCTTTTCCCAGTCCTCTCTTAATAGATACCAGTTCCCTAAAAAAATCTGGGTTTTTTTTGAGGGAGGTGAAGTTTTGGTGCTCCAGCCAAACTCTGGTGTCTCTGTTGGGTGTTGTGGATGCTGCTAAAGGTGTCACTCAGATGCTCCAGCTGTAGGATTTGGCTGCCCAGCAGATCAAATCAGTAAATGTATTTATCCTCCCAGCTCTGCTGACAGGTGTGGAAGTGGGACTGTCTCAGAGTTGCAGAGAGAGCAAAACCATTCAGGCTCTGAGCTAAAGTGGATTTACCTGGAGGAGAGGCAGATATTTAATTTTGAGAGTGGTTCACATCACCTCCTAGCCAGGATGTCCTTGTGTGTACAGTCAGTGGAGTTCAAAGCATCATTTATGCCACCCCTTGGTGATATCTGCCTATTTTCTGTATAAGTAACTCCAGTCCTTAAGGGAAGAGTCACGAAATTCCCTTTCTGACATTCTGCAGGGGTGACTCTATGGGGGACATCACAGCAGAAACTCTGGGTCTATGACAGGAATAAACTTCAAGGTCCCTGGAGTGACAGCAAAACGATTCCCTTAATCTCAGTTGTCCTTAATAAGTTATTCTGCTGTACTGGGGAAGAGGGATTTTTTTCCTGTCCCTACTTCCACCCTGAATCCTGTTTTACCCTTGCTCCCAACATCTTCAGAATGAGCTGATGATGCTTGGTGTGCCAAATTCTTGTTAAAAGGCAAGCAAGGCACAGCAGGCACACACTCAGAGGGGATAAACATCTCTCATTTATTTATTTAACTCACTGTTAATTGCAAAGGATGGCCCTCCACTCATCTGTTATGAAGTGTATTGACTTCCTCTCCACAGGTTTCCAGATTTGCTGCTCCAGCACAAATCCTGGGAGGGCCCTGGGTCAGTTTTTGAGGAACAGGGGGCTGATGTTGGAGCTAATGAGCTTGTTATGAGACATATCCTGGGATCTCTGGCAGCTCCATCCTCTGCCACTGTGTCCAGCCAGTCTGCAATTAGGAACAAGGTCTGTGACACTGCTTTATCCTAAATCTGCAACGAGACTGAAGTGTCTGATTTTCACTGAACACACAGAAACTCCTGATCTGCAGAGTGGGAACAAATTTTTCTTCTTTATGACTCAAAATCTTTAGAAGTCCCCAAGGACTTACCTTTAAAAATTGGATTTTTTTTTTTTTCAGAGCTGCTGCCCATTTTTTCCAGGGATTCAGAAATCAGAATGGTGTTAGCCCAGGTAGTTGGAGCTGTAACCCGGGGCAGAATGCTCATGAGAGCTTGTTAGGTAATTGATATTGATAAATTGCTGTGGGGTAGAAGGTGAAATATTTTCTGGATAGCTGTGATAGAGGCAGAAGCACAGTCCTGAGGCAATGTTGCCTCCTTGCCGTGGAATCGTGGGGTGGTTTGGCTTGGGAGGGATGTTAAAATCATCCAGTTCCAATTCCTTGCCCTGGGCAGAACATCTCCCACTGTCCCCGGTGCTCCAAGGCTCATCCAGCCTGGCCTTGGACATGTCCAGGGATGGGCAGGATGGCTCTTGACTGGAGCTGGAAGAGCTCAGTCATGATTCAGAATGCAAATCCAAGATGCCAGAGCATTCCTGCAAGTGATTCCCTCTTCTTTGGTCCTGATTAATTAAATCAGAGAATACAGGTATGGAAGTGACCTCAGAAATCTCCTGTGCCCCAAAGCAAAGCCACTGCAGCCAAACCATCCCTCTAGGATGTTCCCGTTAACTCAGCCACCGCAGTCTCAAGCCCGACCCTCAGAGTCCAGTGGCCTCAGCCTGACTTGGATCATTTCTGACTGTTGGGTTTGCGGGTTTCACCCTTATTTTATTTTAATGAATGTCACAAGGCTGCAAGCTCTGTCCTGTATCTGGGCATGTGCTCTTCTGGGGGATTATCCAGCCATTGTCAGACCATTCATCTGAATTACCCCATTCATTTCAGCCCTATTCACTCCCAGCCATCCATTATCCACACCTTTCTTTCCCTACCCTGAATATCACCCAAGCTGCTCTGGAAACTTTAAATATAGATAGATATGTTAATTGGTATCATTACAACAAACGGTCCCAGTCACCCTGCAATTCAGGGAACATTTCGTGTTGCCATTTAAATGATGAGGGATTTTTTCCTTTTTTTCTTTAATGCCACTGACAGCTACTTGTGTTTAATTCATTTTGATTTTGTTAGCAGGGGGAAGTTATCAGGATCGTATCATTAAAAATGCATGCTTGGGTTATTCATGCATGTTTCATATATCCCTGTGTATGATCCATCATAATTCAACATTAGCCAATGGGGAGACCAAGTGGAAAAGGTCTGCTGAGCATACACATAATTCAATTACACCCGTGACGTCACATTGATTGGATTCTTAATGACACCTCCGAGCCGGGCTGGGAAAAAGGAGGATTTCCACCGAGGCTGGGCTGGGAAAAAGGAGGATTTCCACCGAGGCTGCCCGTGCCTGGGAGCACCAGGTTTGTGTCACTGTTCCGGGCTGGCAGAAGTTTGGAGCTGGGCAGTGCTTTGGAGCTGAAGGACAGATGTGAAGCAGCTCAGGCAGTGCTGACTGCCACAGGAGTTGTGATGGAATAAAGAAATGAGATGTTCTCCCTGCTGTTTAATTAAAGGGCTCTTACCAGGACAGCAGAGGGACAATGTGTCATGTTGCAGCAAATCCTCCTGATCTGAGATAGCTCTGCTTGCACTGGAGCATTGGTTTGGTTAAACCCTGTTCTTGATGGGTGATGTGGAGCAGTGCATGGTGGAATTCTCTGCAGCTTAGGAGGGGAAGAGATTGATTTTTTTGATGGATTGATTTAAAGATGATGTAGCTGGTGGCATCTTCATCCTCTCCTCTTGTCACAGATCCTGACTTAGGATAAATCAATAATTACACCTTCCTTCCCCTTCACCCCCAGGATGGTCTTTCACCCTGTTAGTGAAATGAATCCCTTCTTTCCAGAGCCTGCTGGCAATATTCATAAAGAGGCAGTGCCATTCCTGGGGCTCCAGGTGGCAGAGGTCAGGGAATGTTAAAAAATCCATCATTTTGATAGCAAGGATGGGCTCCCTCTGTGACAGGAGAGGTTTGGGCTGGATATCAGGAAAAGATTCTTCACCAAGAGGATGTTTGGGCACTGAACAGACCCCTCAAGTAATGGGCACAGCCCCAAGGCTGCTAGAGCTCCGGGAATGTTTGGGCAATGGGGGATGCACAGGATTTTTTTGAGTAGTCCTTTCAGGGGCCAGGAACTGGACTGGATGATCCTTGTGGGTTCCTTCCAAATTAGGATATTTTCTGTGTGATTCCACCTAAGGCAGCACTGGGATGCTGGTCTCAGTTTGGGTGTCCTGGCACTGCTGCTCCTTGGCATCAATCAGGTGGAGCAGGGATTGCTGATGCAGAGTTTTCTTTGATGGCCCTAAAAAAATAAAAAGAGGGCTCGGCATCCCTCACTGCCTCTCACTTCAATATATTTAAAAATAACTCTTCTGTGAGCGTGTCCCAGCACCTCTCTGCCTCAGCACTTTTGAAGCTCTGGTGCATTCCAACCCAACACTGGATTCTCTCCATTTTACTGGAATTGGATCACGAGCTGGGAGAACTAAAAAAAAAAAATCTTATGGTCATGGCTGGGAGAAGAAATCACTCCTGCTGCTGACTCCTCCTGACTCCCAGACCTCTGGTTTCAGCACATGAGCATTCCAGCTACCAATCCTATTGATTTTCAATTATGGTTCAAATGGAAGTGGTTGTAGCTTTGTGTTTACCCTCGGGAGACTTTGCCTTGTCATTGCTGCTGAGGAGCAAGCGTGGGGAAATTCAGTGCTGCTGTGGGGCTGGAACTCACTCCTGGCCAGAAATAGGGGTCACCACTGTGGTTAAAACAACAAAATCCCTTTTTATGGGACTGGATGTGCTGTTGGGGGCAATGCAGGGGTGTGTGGCATGCAGAACTGGTGGCTGTAAATACAGAGCCGGTGTGGCACGACAGAGTCATTGTTGGCATGAGTGGGGTATTTTTAAATTACAGGGGGGGACTATTTCAAATGGGAGCAATGCTGAACCTTGCTGGCATGTTCAGGATAGGCCAGGCAGGACACACATGAGAGGCTGGAAGCTGCAAAATTCCCACCCTCCCTTCCCTGATTTGTAGCTTGGTGAGCATTTGCCATGGCTGCTGTGAGCAGGTGGATGTGAGGGTGGCCTGGAACAAACACGATTCAAGTGTTGAAGGTACCTTCCTCCTTGGATTTCTCAGCAATTTGCCAAGGGCAGAAAATACTGAATCCATTCTCTTGGCTGGGGATGCAAAGGAATTAAATAATTTATAGAGCCAGGTTAGTGTTATGGAATCACAGAATGATTTAGGTTGGAAGGGACCTTAAAGATCATCCAATTCCACCCCCTGCCATGAGCAGGGGCACCTTCCACTGTCCCAGGGTGCTCCAAGCCCCATCCAGCCTGGCCTTGGACACTTCCAGGGATCCAGGGGCAGCCACAGCTGCTCTGGGCACCCTGTGCCAGGACCTCACCATCTGTCTGTGTAAAAGTTACTTTTCCTCTTTTTTAAAAGCTTCCTTATCTTCCTCTTTTTCTAAAAGCTTTCTTTAGTTCCTGGAAGGGGCTCTGAGGTCTCCCTGGAGCTTTCTCTTCTCCAGGACACCAGAGCAGAGGGACTCCAGCCCTTGGAGCATCTCCTCTGGCCCCTCTCTGACAGGTCCAGATTTTATGCTGAGGACTCCAGAGCTGTGAGAGCTTCTCCAGCTGAAGTCTCACAAGGGCTGAGTAGCAGCCCCATCTTTCAGAAATTCCCTGAAAAAGTCCTCCAAACCCAAGGATTATTATTCTCCTCAGCCTGTCCAGGAGCTGGGATGAATTTCACAGGGTTTGAGGTTGCCAGGACCTTGCTATGCCCCACCCCATGTGTGTCCATGCTTCCAGAGCCATGCTGTGTTTGTTCCTTTCCCTGAGAGCCATGAGGGTGTTATTTGTTATTTATAGCAGCTGGGCAGCTGGAGCCCAGCTTGGGTTTCCATCACCTGCTGCCCTTGCCTGCATCTGAGGGTGCAGCAGGGCTGGGTTTCAGCCTGGGCTGAGGTGCTGACCCTGACCCATGGCTGCCCTTGGCCGCAGGGCTCTGTCCTCATCCTCCTTTTCCCCTCAGGGCAGAGCCTGCAGGGAAAGAAATGCAGCAAGGGCCTGAATTATATATTGTAGGATGCTCTTGGTAAGGGCTGAAGGGAATATTCTTCAAGGTGGTTCTATACCTCCACACTTTCTGTGTTTGCTTTGAGCCAAACACACTTATTGTAATAATAATAAGCATAATTTCTATGCAGGAGCAGGATCTCTCTGGGATGGGCACTGTGCTGCCCTTTGAAAGTCCAGGAGATCATTTTGGGGTCCTGCAAGCCAGTGCTGGGTATTCCTGAATGGTAGGAGGAGAAAATCTCTGTTAACTGGAATCAGGATCCTGGCAGAGAAGGCACTGGGCTGCTCTGAGCTGTGGTTTTATCTCACTTCTTCTCCCTGGGGGGGGAGCAAGCAGCCCTACCTGCCTCTTTTCCCTCCCTTATCAGCAGCATCTGGCATTATCACATTTGTTCTATCTCCTCCTTGCAGTGCTGATATGAGAGGACATCTCCCAGGGTTGACAACAGGATAAAAAAGTGGGGAATTAGCAAAGCCTGGATGCATAAGTCTCCATGAGTGTTTCCTTTCCAGCCTGAACACCAGCCTTATGGTGCTCAAGAGGTGACCACACTCCCCCTCTCCTGCCTCTTCCATGGATTTCTGCTCCTCTGGAGGATGCAAACTCTGACCACATGCTGGCAATCACCACGAGACAGTGGCCAGAGTAGCATGCAAAAAGAAACATTTTCTTTTTTTTTTAATTTTTTAATTTTTTTTTCCAGGAAAGCTGCTGAGAGCTAATTTTTATTTTTTCAGCTTGACTGTGCCTGTGAAGAGGGGTAACAGAGGTGGAAGGGCTGCAGCTTGATTATAGGATCCTTTTCCCTGCTTTTTTTTTTTTTAAGTCCCAATTGGAAACAGCTCCCCGCAGTGGCTCTGCTTCAAACCCCACTGCTTGGAGCTGACTCTGCATCCCGGTGGGAGGCTCTGACTTCCCAGAAGTTCACAACCTCGCAGCTCCTGGAGCTGCAGCCCTCCCGGGAAGAGCACTGCGAGCTCCCTCCTCCCTGTGCCACGCTGGGGAAATGCCCTTTGTAATGCTCCAGCTTTTGTTTTTTGCATGAGCTGTGTTGGGGTGAGCCTGCCAGAACATCATGAATAAGTTAGGAGGGAAGCTGTGCTCGGGGTGTGCACAGGCAGGGAAAGCAGGCTTGGTGCTCAAACAACCTCCAGAGTGCCTTGCAGTGGATTTTATACCCCTTTTACTTTTATACCTTTGTTAATCCCAGATTTCTTCATGAGTCTTCACTTCCCCAGCCATGGCTGGCTTCAAACAAGGTCAGCAAATTTTGGTGTCCTATCCTGATATTTCAATGTCTAAGACTTTTCTTGCTTCTGACAAAACTTCCTCAACCCACAGAGTTCATGACAGACTTTTGTGTCTCCTCGATGTCTCTGCCACCACAGCATCCCATTGCTTCTCTTGAAGGCTCTGGGTTTCCCACTGAGAGAAATGTTTAAAAGGGGACAGTGTGGTCATTCACTACCACCAAATGCCCGTGGCCCTATGATTATTTTTATTTTTTAAGTGATTTTCCCAGGAGATGTTAATGTCTGTGATGTTGAGGTGAAATTTCTTAAAACCATCTTTGGAGAAGAACCGGCCTAATGAGGAGCACCTTTCTCTTCCTGGGAACATCTCAGCTCCCCTTCTACTCAACTGCTGGTGCTTTTTCAATTCTGAAGGCCAGGAGTTCTCAGTCCCACTGTGTCTCTGTGCCACACTTTCCTCTGCTCTCAGCCTCTAATGCATCAGCCAGATATTTTTCTTCTCTTTTGCATTTTATCCCATTCTCCCTCTGTCTCTGAGCCCCTTGTCACCATGATTTCATTCATGCTGTCCCTGGAGGGTCATTGCCACTCACCTCTCTGCAGTTATTTCTGCACAGTGGGGATTTTGTGATGAAAAACAAAACTCCCCATCTGCTTCATTCCCTGAGCTGCTGGATTAGTTCGTGATTTTTCCTTGGCTTCATTTCAAACCACAGCAGGTCAAGGAAGGAGGTAGATCAATGTCCTCTCCAAAATGTGACCTGCTCCATATTAGGACTTTTCTGACCCCACATCAGGCCTTGTTGAAGGGTCAGGGAGCAGAGCTCTGCCCCATTGTACAGAGATGTAGGACTGGAAAGCACATTTTGGGTCAAATCTCTGTCCCTGCCATGTCATCCCTTGTGTGGTTCTGATTGCAAACCTTGCAGGCTCTGTCCTCACCTTCATCTGCTGCTTCTGCTTGTCCAGCCCAAGGGTTCCTCATTGCTGGTGGTCCACAGGGATGGAGCTGGTGTGGGAGAGGTGGGATGAGCTGGACCCAAACTGAGACCCAGCAGCTGGACACTGGAACTGGACCCAAACTGAGACCCAGCAGCTGGACACTGGAACTGGACCCAAACTGAGACCCAGCAGCTGGACACTGGAACTGGACCCAAACTGAGACCCAGCAGCTGGACACTGGAACTGGACCCAAACTGAGACCCAGCAGCTGGACACTGGAACTGGACCCAAACTGAGACCCAGCAGCTGGACACTGGAACTGGACCCAAACTGAGACCCAGCAGCTGGACACTTGCACTAGACGCAAACCCAGACNCTGGACACTGGAACTGGACCCAAACTGAGACCCAGCAGCTGGACACTGGAACTGGACCCAAACTGAGACCCAGCAGCTGGACACTGGAACTGGACCCAAACTGAGACCCAGCAGCTGGACACTGGAACTGGACCCAAACTGAGACCCAGCAGCTGGACACTGGAACTGGACCCAAACTGAGACCCAGGAAGGTGCCTCCTACACCAGATGTTGTCCTTGCTGGAGCCCAGAGGTGACATCCTAGGGCTGAGCCAAAGGCACTTTTTACTCTGTGTTGGGAGACAGGATCATCCCAAACAATGAGAGGGTTTTCATCTGTCTGCACAAAGTTGGTAGATCAGCATCCCCAAATGCTGCTTTGTGCAAGCTGTCTGTGGGATGCAGCTGCTCCTTTTATCCCACCCCAGACTGGGGCAACCTCAGCCCCAAAGCCACAGAATCATTGTCCCTGAATCACTGGGGTTGGAAGAGACCTCCAGGGTCATCAAGTCCAACCTGTGACCACCTTTTCAACTAAAGCAGAGCACTGAGTGCCTCCTCCAGTCATTCCTACAACACCTCCAGGGATGGGTATTCCAACACCTCCTTCCAATGCTTGACATCAATTTCCATGAAGAAATTCCTCCTGATGTTCAATCTGAGCCTCCTCTGTTTGCTGTGATGGGAAGTGACTCTAGTCTTGAAGTGATGCTCAAAAATTGCCTCTCCTCCTGTGATTTTTTCATAAAGAGCAGCAAAAACTGTGCATTGAGCGTGTCTTTTCTATAAGTGCTTCCACCAGGAATATTTGATAGAGATGTGTGCTCACCTCAGAGCAGCCAAATTTGATGAAGGGATTTATTAGCAGACACTATGAAATGTGCTCCTGCTGCTGCCTCCTCTGATTTCATGGTGAAGAATAGGGTTAGTTTTGCCTTTTTGTTTCCTTTTGGGTTTTAAGTGCTCCTCTGATGGCTGCTTTTTGTTCTGCTCTGTGTCCTGGGGGAGCTGAGTCAGCACTGAGCACCCAGCCCCTGCTCAGAGGAATTTGCACTGGTTTTGTTTGTTATTTTGAGTACAGCCAGTTCTGCTTTGCCTTTAACTGACAAGCAGGAAATATCTCTTGGTCTTCTCAGATAGCTGAGTCCATTGCTTGGAGGAGAGGGGGAGCTCATAGGAAACTGGTGTTGAAGCAATTAGCAAACAGAACATGATTTTGTTGCAAATGTAGCTCTTGATACTGGAGGTGTCGAATACTCTGAGCAATGATGGTGTTTTAAATAGAGTTTATAACTTTCTTCTTGTGCGTACACCGCCTACTGTATCTGCATGGTGGAATTTACACCCAGGGTGGCTGTGTATAGATGATGTCTCTGAATAATTACACCTCCAGAGGAAGAGAGAGATCTGTCCCTGTTTTATTTTTAAATATTATCTATATCTGTGTGTCTAAGGAGAGAGAGTTTTACGCAGATGGAATCTCCTTCAGGTCGCACTTCAATAATAATTACAGCTTAATGATGCTGAGGCTATTTTATTTTATCTTGTATTATTTTAGCTGCTTCTAATAACTGCTAATTTCCCAACCACAAAGGTCACGGCGTGGATGAGAATAAACACGTCGTAAACTGGTTGTAGTAAATAAATCCACTCCCCAGAAGCTGTGGTACTGAGCACAGAATAATGCAGGGACTGGGAAAACAGCCTTGCCACTCATCTTCTGCCTGTATTAATTGTGTAATGAAAGATCAGGCTGTGGTAATTGATTGAAGTGTCCTTGATGTGGAGTTAAACTCTTAGTAAGTGGTGTGGAGCTACAGAATCCTTTTGACAAGACCTGACCCAAAGTTATTCACTGGTTACACCTCCACCAATGCCTTCAGCTTGGATTTGTAAAGCTCCATCACCTATCCCCTTCCTCCTTGCTGTTGTGTTTGAGTGTTATGTGTCTGCTGAGATTTGCTTGGGCTTATTTCCTGCACTGGAGGAAAAATCAATCTGCTCCTTGTGCCATGAAATGTCATCTCTGATTGCTTTTGGAGACAGGAGACAAGCTTTGGATAAACTCAGTACCACCAAAATCTTACCCTAAAACTTGTCACTCAGAGAGTTGCTTCGGTTTTATTTGTTTCATCTCCTGGTTAAAGAAAATTTGATGGGCCAGAGAGGGCTGGGGCTGAGTGGCTGCTTGGTATAAGGAAATGATCAGAGGATCCCAGAATGGTTTGGGTTGGAAGGGGCATTAAATGTAAATAAATCTTGTTCCAGCCCCTGCCGTGGCAGGGACACCTCCCACTGTCCCTGGGTGCTCCAAGCCCTGTCCAACCTTGGGCACTTCCAGGAATCTGGGGGCAGCCACAGCTTTTCTGGACACCCTGTTCAGGAAATTCAGGAAGAGTCTTTAGTCAACAGTGCCAGGGATGGAGCTCGTGGAGGGTGATGAGCTGCTGGCTGTGCCAAGGATTAACTGCAGAGGGAAGGTAATCCCAAGGCAACAGGTGGGATATGCTGAATCTGCAGGACAGAGAGCCCATCCCAGAGTGAGGGACTGAGCTGCTGAGGTGCCAATACCTTCACACAGAACAGTTTATTTTGGATGTGTGTCTGGGCTGTGTGAAGCATTTGTGGTTTGGGTTTTTGTTTTTTTAGCTGAAAGGGTAAAATCCTGGTCCTGCTGAAGTTGCTGTGGGAGTGAGCAGCCCTGGGGGTGTCTGCAGGAATTCTGTGGAAGTGGAATGAAGCATCATTTCTGGAGAGAATGCCTGTGGGAGGAGGGGTGGATCATTCTCACCTGCTTCCATGCTGCTTTCTTTCTGCACCGCTGCTCACATCTCAGTTATCTCCACCACTGTGCTGTTTCCCCCCCTCCCCTTCCAACTCCTCTCCACCAACTGTGCTGGCTCTGGAGGAGATAAAGCACGTCCTGACACATTTCTGTCTGCAGCTGTCCCCCTGCATGGCTGGGCTCCTCACACCTACCTGCTCTGCTGGGAGCAGCAGGCATGGGAGCAGCTCTGCATCCCTCTCCAAGGTGGAGAGCTGATGTGAGACAGGGAGCACCCCTTGTGCTGAGGCAGGAAAAGCCTTCATGTTTCAGGGGCTGCTGCTTGAACACCATTTTCAGGTGCTGGTGCATTGAGGGTAAATGTTTCTGCAGGTCAGATGTTAGACCAAGAGCTTGTGCAGCCCCCACAGCTCTGATCAAACTCTGAGTCGTGCTTGATCCTTCATTATCCCATGTTGCTGTTATGACACAGAGAGAGAGAGAGTCACACTCTTGACTGATGATTTAAGCAGGAACAAGAACTACTTTATTTACATTACATGTTTATTTCTAGAATTGTAACAATGACTATGGATTGGACAATGAGGGTAAGACCTCTTGACTTTATAGGTCCCATCACTAGTCCATCGTTTTCTCTTATTCTAAAGAGCAATGCAAACACTCATTATTTACAAGAAAGAGTGTGAGAAAGTGTAAAAGAAATTTGTCAACAATCAGAAGGCTGAAAACACAGAGGCAACAATCCCACCCAAACCATTCCATGACTCTTTGTTTCTGTCTCCTCACCTGGCTGGGGTGATGGGGCAGGTTTGGGGTGGCTGGGATCTCTTTGAGCAACAGCAGCCTCTTCCTCTCCCACACACCTCTCTTATTTCAAGCAACACCTTCTCACACCACCTGAAGGGATTTTTTGCATCCAGAGAACCTCCTGGACATGTCCTGGATATGCTGGGGGCTTTCAGCAGGTGAGAGGTGATGTTACAGGATCCCATTGGGCTCCTGGCCCTTCCCTCCCTCCTTCCCCATAGTTTGGAAGGAGCAGGGAGTGACAGGCAGTGCTGGCTGAGCAGCCTGTGCTTGTGCTGCTGTTTTCCATTGATAATTCATCCCAGGATCAGCATTCACAATTAATTCAATTAAAGGGGCCTCATCACTCATTTATGAGGAAGGGAGGCTTATAAAGGGTTGCTCACAGGGAACATCTCTTTGTGTGCTAAGGATGGAGTTGTTTCTAGCTGGGTGCTGTTCTTGTGGGGGGAACTGGGCATATTCTGGGATGGGGAGGGCATCAGACAGGGGGCTTATGTAGTGATGTAGCAGGGAAGCCGGACCTAACACTGAGCTGCACTTTTGGCATGATTTATGAGGATTTTGGGTCAAATCTAAACCATTTTAGTGGGGCAGTGCAGGGATCCCTCCTGGGGGTGCACAGGCATAACCCCAGTTCAGCCTTTCTAACTTTATAATAGCCCCAGATTTTATATGTTTTCCTCTCCAGCTCTGTGATGAAAACACTTTTTGTGGTTTCCCCACAGAATACATCCTGCCTCTCACAGATTTTAGCTCTGTCCCTGTCCTCACTTGCATCCTGCCCTGCAGACCCTCTGTCCTCTCTGCCAAAGCTGGTGATGATCATCACAAGAGCTCTTCTCTCTCTCCTTTCACATCCACATGGAGTCTGTCGCTGTTCTGTCATCAGAGAGAGACTTTTCCAGCTGAGGATTTGGACTCACACCATTGATCATCTGGAATGTGGGTCTCTAGCTTCCCAGATTCTGGCTCACAATCCTTCTCTTGGAATGAGCTGGGAAGGGAGGGAAATGCTCAGCTTTTGCACTCAGGTGAGGCTGGATTTTTTGGGATTTGGGAAATTTGCCTGACAGTGCAAAGATGTTCTAAAAAAGGTGATTACTTCACCCCTGATGCCCTTGGGAACTGGGTAAACACTCCTGGTGAGTCAAAGTCCACCAAATGTCAACAGGACTGTGTCACCTGTGAAACCCACCTGTGAAAATGATTTCTGGGTGACTTTTGCCTGAGATTGCTTTTCCTCCTTTTACTGTGGCTGGTTGAGGTTCTCCAGTTACCATCTCAGCTCTGTGCCATCTCCATGATAATGAGGATGGAGCACCTTGCTGTGCCCAGCTCAGGGTGGCAGCTGCTGGCACTCCACATTTCCTAGAAGTGACTTGACAGGGAGCTGTTCCTAGACTCTGTCCTTTTCCTTCTTTCTGAGCAAAAAACATAATTTTGACAGGCCAGTGATGCAGAAAATAACTTGCTGCTCTCCAACTGTTGCATCCCTTGACCCCAATTAGAATGTGGTGCATGTAGAAGTGTCAGCTTCTTGCTTTCTCTCCTATCCCTGTCTCCCTGACCAAAATTCCCATTACAAAGATGACACCTGAGTGCTCCACAGGGCAGAAAGCACCGCTGACCAAAGAGAGAATGAGAGTGGATGTGAAGCCCAGCTCCTCTGGGGGTTTTCTGCCCTTGGTTTTAGGACAAGGAGCAGGAAACCTGTCAGGAAGGAGCACGGTGGTGCTGGATAATCTTAGAGATCTTTTCCAACTGTAATGATTTTAACATTGAATAAGATATTCCAATCTATGGGAATATTTCCCCTTCACCTGCCTTTATAGGGGTGGACCTATAGGATTGGCTTATGAATTGAAATGTAAAATTTTGAGGGTGAAGCCTTGAAGCTGTGGTTGCCCCATCCCTGGGAGTGTCCAAGGCCAGGCTGGATGGAGCTGGGAGCACTCTGGGATACTGGGAGGTGTCTCTGCCCATGGCAGGGGTGGAACTGGATGATTTTTAGGATCCTTTCCACTCCGAACCATTCTGTGGTTCCATGATAAATCTCTGTATTCCTTGTAGACCTCCAGCTTGGCATCAGAGCTTTTCTTTCCAAAGGCTGATGCTGTGAGGGCTGTGAAGGATGAGTAACAGTGTCTGTGGAAGGGGTGTGAGGTAGCCTGTGCATCAGTGGGATTTCAGTGGCATTCAGGACCATCCCAAACTCCTCCTGCCCTTTTACCACCCCATGACCCTGCCCTTCATGTGGAGGACCCACTGGCAGCTCCCTCAGGTTCTCCTGTGTAACAGGGTGGGGTTTTGCACCACTTAATTACTGGAGGAGTCTCTTCTGTCTTCACTCAGAGCCAGAGTTAAGAAACACACAAAGGAAACAAATTTCTCATGTTTGGACTTGTTTGTTTATTAAATCTTATCTAAAGTACAGAAAGTTCAGCAACACCTCTGGCCACCAGCTAGAAGTGAGCAAAATGGAGAGAAATCCAGTCAGCTACAAGGTCTCTTAAAGCTAAACAGTCCAATAGAGAATTAACACCTATATTATTTATACTTTTAACCCAATAATCAAATTCCTCAGTGACCCTCAGTGCAGCATTAACTGTCCAACCAGAAACTACAACCTGACACCATGAAGAAGAAAGAAGATGAGCACTGAGACACCACCAAAAATCCTCCATCCTGTCCCATACCTGTTACTACATTATAAACCCCTCAAATTCCAAACCCTTCACCATGTGAAATCACACACTTCTATTTAACTACACCCATGATTTTAACTCCATCACTCAAATTTGGAGCCTTCTCCAAGGCCTCAGCTCAAAAGCAGTGTTCTCCAGGGGGTCATATCAGAAAGCACAGAAAGCTCAAAACTCCCAGGTTTATGGGATGCCTCACTCCTGCAAGCTTGGCACGAGCTCTGAGGCCAAGAGAGCAGAAAGCAGGGCTGGGTTTGTGCCTGGGCTGGGTCTGATTTGTCCTCCCCCAGCTCTGAGTTGTTGGGATGGGACACTGGGATGTTTCAAACCGTGGCTGCCTCGCTCTCAGTGAGGCACAACCTCTGCTCAGGTTATCTGTGTGTGTGTGTGTGTGACATCCAAAGGGGTGGCAGGAGGGCACAGTTCCAGGCTGTGACTCATCCAGTCTTTTCCCACTGCTGCTGTAATTCAAGTGGAAATCTCAGAAGATGGTGAAACCTTCAGGCATGTGAAAGATGCCAGGATTTAAGTGCATGTGAATGAATCCAGGGCTCATTTTTGAACTTGGGAAAACAGGGTAGGCTTGCTGTGATCTCATTGCCTCTGCCTGCTGCCATGGAGTGACAGAACAAGGGGGAATGGATTGCAACTGGCAGAGAGGAGGTTTAGATTAGATATGAGGGGAAAAAGCATTATTGAAAGGGTGAGGCCCTGGCAGAGTTGTGGATATCCCATACCTAGAAGTGTTCAAGGCCAGATTGGGCAGCGTTTGGAGCAAGCTGGGATAGTGGAATATGTCCCTGCCCATAGCAGGGGGTACAATGAAATGATCTTAAAGTCCCTTCCAGCCCAAACCATTCTGGGATCTTAATGGTTGGACTTGATTTTAAATGTCTTTTCTGACCTAAATGATTCAGTGATTCTGTGATTTTTACCATGGTAAAGCTCAGGACCAGCACAGGGACACAGCTGAGTGTGCAGAACAGAATGGTCCATCAAAATTCCAGCCCTCCTGTGGGATTTCTCTCCCTGCTGGGTGCCCTGGGACCTCCTGTGATCACTGAGAATGGTGAATTCCCCTCCCTATCAGGCCTTTGGGATTCATCAGCACTCTCTGGATGCTCCTGATGGATTCCTTTGTGCTCCCTCTGACACTCCCTGTGGCCTTTTAGGCAGATATTGAGTTGAAGGTGGAATATCCTCCTGCCATGGGTTGATGGAGGTCAGTGCATCCAGGCTTCCCTGGATCCTGCTCCTGGCACTGAGTTTCTACCAGGCTGCTCATCCTGCCCTTCCCTGCAGTGTAGGGCAGGGAGGGTCCATCCCCCAGAGCTGGGTGCTGTCCCTCACAGGCTGGAGGTGAGGGAAGAGTTCCAGAAACCCTCCAGTGCTGCAGCAAGGAAGATCCTGCTGGCTGGAAACTCCGTGAAGAAAATCCAAGCTGTGATCAGAAAGCTGTTACAGAAGTATTTTGATTTGATATAACTGCAGGTATAACTCATGCCAGAAAAAACCCAAACCAAAAACCCCAAACCACTTTTTTTTTTTTTTGGGCCTGCAACAGCTCTTTTGTCCATTAAACAACAGCAACGACCACCACTGCATCTTCCAGAGCTACTGAATGAGCAGAGCCCTCTCTCTGCTTTGCTCCTGCTGTGTGAGAAGCAGGTGATGCTGAGATGTTTTAGTCTCAGCTCCAAGGAGGTCTTTAATCAGAAGGAATCATGTAATCTGTGAGTGACAGGAGTAATTGTGACACTGATTGAGCTGTGGTGGCTCCACTCAGAAGATTTTTGTCTCTGCACTTGGGATGAGTGGCAGATAAAAGATCTGCTGCCTGGTTTTGTGCCATGAGAGAAGGAGAAATGATGTAGGAGGGAAGAACTGAGCCCTCAATCTCTTCATTCATTTTCTTCTGAACTCAGTATTGGGATGATGAAGACTGCTCCTCTTGGGAGGACCATTCCAGCTGAGGAATGATGCTGGCATGAAGAAGGGTCAGAAACTCCCTCTGTTTTTGACCATCTTCCCCAGAGATGATAACCAGAAGCAGAGGGAGAAAAGCTGTTCTGGCCAACACTGCTGTCAACAAACTCCTGCCTTGGCTCTCTGGCTGGAGAGATCAGAATGAGGTGAAAAATTGTAGTAATGTTTATTTTACAGAAGATAAGCTTTAAGCTGAGTGTATTATAGTGTTATGGCTGACAGCAATCAGGGATTTTTTTTCCCCCATAAAATAAGAAAATAGCTGCCCAATCTCCAGCTTCATTTCAACCTGAAAAATGTTGGTGGCTTGACAATGGTTTGAAAAAGGATTTCTGGATGAAATCCTAATGAATGGCTCAAAAGTTGATTAAGAAGGAGGGGAGATGCTAAGTTAAAGTTTTCTAGCTAGAAAGAGTGATTTATTATCCAGCTATCTTTGCAAATGACAAAATAACTAATTAGACACAATTCATCATCAGAATTTAAAGCTGCCATGGGTGTAAGATGGAAGGTTTTATGTACAATTCATGGTCTCAAATTCTGATTTAAATGGAGCATGGTGTGTATTGAGAGTTAGTCAAAAGCACTGAGGCGCTGGGAAAGGCTTAATAAGATTCTACAATTCTGACCCCCTGTAGCTTAATTTTTTTCTGATGAAGGATTTGAAAAGGGTGTTTTGGAAAGATGTTTTATATGGCAGTAGTCTTTTCCCATAAAACATCAGCCATAATAATTATTTTTATCCAGATCCTGAGGCACAGAGAGATTAAAGGACTTTCTCAAGGTCAGACAGTGAGTCAGAGGCAGAACCAGGGAGTGGAGGCGAGTTTTGATTCAGGGGCTGTGGGATGTTCTCAAGTAGCCCTCACTCAGATCTCCAGGGCTGGGTGCACTCAATCTTTCTGGGTATGATGTCCCAGCAGCTCCTGTCCCAGTTAGGAGCATTTCAACCCTGGAAGTGGATAATCCCAACCGTTTTTTGATTTATCTTTGGAATCAGCATGACCTCCATGAAGCTGTCGATGAGCACGTTGTCCTTGGTGGGTGAGGTCCCCGGGGATCATTGTGGTGATGAATGGCTTCTTCAGTACTCTCAATACTTAAAGGGGACTTTTAAAAAAGGGGAGAGTGATCTTTTTTTCCATGGGCAGATGGTGATAGAACAGCAGGGAATGGTTCCACACTAGCAGAGGACAACTTTGGATTAGATGTTGGGATTAAATTCTTTATTCAGAGGGTGGTGAGGCCCTGGAACAGGTTTCTCAAAGAAGCTGTGGATATCCCATCCTGGAAGTGTTCAAGGCCAAGTTGGATGGGGTTTGGAGAAACCTGAGATGGTGGAAGGTCTCCCTGCCCATGGCAGGGGCTGGCACTGGGTGATCTTTAAGGCTCCTTCCAACTCAAACCATTCTGTGATTCTTGTTTGGCTGTGCTGTCACTCAGTATCCAAGGTGGAATTTGTGGGAAGGGATCAGGCAGAGGCTTTCCACGGATAAAAGACCTGTCCTTAATTTCAAATCCCCACTGGCTGATACTCAAAGCATTCCCTGGGATCACCTGGGGACTGGAATCCTTGATGTGCTGCGACATTGCTGCCTGTAAGGACACGTGCAGTGGTGGATCTTGCATTGCTGCTGCTGCTGGTAGTGCAGGGCAGGGATTTGCATTCTGGCCTTTTTGCAAATCTCCCTGTTCAGCCAAGCTCAGCTGCAGCAGCTCCCAGGGGACACATGAACTGTAGTAGTTGTTCACTCGCTCGCTGAAGTCAAATAAGTCAACTGCATTCCTCTCTGGACATTGTTTGTGTCTCCAGATATCTCCTCGTGAATTATTAGCTATGGAGAAGACTTATTGCCAAGATACTGGGCTCAGTTTAGTCTCCTGGTCACTGCAGGTTTCTTTCCAAATATATTTTGTTCTGAGTGGCTCAAGTGCTGCTCCTCCCGACGTTTCCCCCCGGGCTCTCCCCTGCAGTCTGGTGGTTCCTGCTGTCAGGAAGTTATCCCTCATGCTCAGGCTTCTTCTTATCAGGCTGTCACTTTTTCAACTGTTGGGCTAATAGTTGTCCCAGCACAAGAGCTGTGTCTCCGTGTCCTTTTGCCCTGGCCTCCCCAAGGGAGCCTCTTCTTGCACTAAAAGAGGGTCAGACTCGATGACTTTACAGATCTTTTTCTGCCCTCATGGTCTGGCTTCTCAGTCTCAAAGATTCTGGATCTGACCTGCAGTGAACTCTGGCAGAATGAGCATCAAGTCCAATCATTCCCTCAGCTCTGCCAAGGCCACCACAACAGAGTGTCCCCAAATGCCACATCTGCAGGAGCTTTTAAATCCCTCCAGAGATGGTGACTCCACCTCTGTCCTGGCCAGCCTGTTCCCAGGCTTGACAACTCTTTCCATTAATTTTTTTTTTTTCTAATATCCAACCTCAACCTTCCCTGATGCAACTTGAGGCCATTTCCTCAAGTAAGCAATGAAGAGATCAGAGTTCATAAATCCCAAGGGTTTAGACATTCTCTTAAACACAAGAATTGTATCCTTGAAGGCATGAAATGGTCTTTTCTGTCCTGGATGTACATAATTTTGGGGGGGGCATGGGGAAAGCCTGAATTATTCCAGCACTGAAACAGTTTCTCAGATTTGCAGCAGAGTTTTCTAAGGATGTGAAGGAACAGGGAAGAGAAGGCAGAAAAAAAGAACACAAGAAAGATGATTTTTGAGGCTCACCCGAGGATCCAGGAAAAGGCTGAAGGCCCTTTCTCCTCACAGCTTCAGTTCAGGGCTGGGACAGCACTGAAATCTTCCAGACACCCCATCCATTTAGGGCTCCTAAAGGCAGCAATTCCATCTTGGCTCCAGATGTGCACAGATGTTGAGCGGAGCCTTGCTGTGTGCCATCATTTGGCATCAGCAGCACTCTGCTGCATCCCCAGCCTCCTCTCCAGAGGACACCTCAGCAGCCAAGCAGCTGGACTGGAGAGGAGAGCAGCACTGCTCAGTGCTGATTAAGCACTAATGTAATTAATTGCCTCTTACCATCCCTACATTACCAACAACGTCAGCGTGTCAGTAACTATTTACAATATAACTTACACAAATGTCATTTTGCTACACTGAGCACTTCATATTTTGCAATTCTCTGCCACAGTAATAAAATCAGTCAGCCAGTCGGAAGGGAAACACACCCAGGAGATATCATTATTAATGGCACTGGGCCAGGCTTTCCAGGAGCTGTGGGAGGCAGAGGAGCAGAGAGGAGCTCATTCCTGCACTCAGATGGCCTCGGGTCTCTGAACAGGATCACTTTGAATCCAGCTGAAGAGGGCTCAGTTACCCACTCAGCAAAGTTTGGAAGGGTTTGTCAATTATCTCCCCGTAGTTAACATCAACCCAGTGTGTTATCCAGTGCACAATTTGGTTTTAAAGGCCTCAAATAATTTCACTTGTCTTGAATTGATTGTTTCCTGCAGTAAAAGATCTTTTCCCTGTGCTTCCTGCTTAACCCTGGGCATCCAAAGGCCCCTGTGGCTCATGAGCTGGGGATTCTGCACGGATACTGAATGAAGGTGGCTTTGGTGCCCTGGTGCTTTGTTTTAAAGTCATAAATTAGTAGATGGATTGGATCTTGGCATCCCTAATTGGTCATTTGCAGGGAGAGCTGATCTCTGACATTGTAGTCCAGGTTCATTGTGGCCTTGCAGCTCTCAGAGGGCTTGGAAAAAAGGGAGAGAGTGATTTATCCACAGGCAGAGGGTGAGGGGAAACAGTTTTAAACCAAGAGGAGAGGTTGAGATCAGTTGTTAGGAGGAAATTCTTCCCTGTGAGGGTGGGGAGGCCCTGGCCCTTCTCTGGGGGTGCCCAGAGCAGCTGTGGCTGCCCTGGATCCCTGGAAGTGTC
Source organism: Toxostoma redivivum (assembly GCA_013397375.1). Taxonomy (NCBI): domain Eukaryota; kingdom Metazoa; phylum Chordata; class Aves; order Passeriformes; family Mimidae; genus Toxostoma; species Toxostoma redivivum. The sequence continues at coordinate 495,450 of VXBI01013078.1, forward strand.
CAAGGCCACATTAGATGGGGCTTGGAGCAGCCTGGGATAATGGAAGGTGTCCCTGCCATGGAAATGGGGCTGGAACTGAGTGATGTTTAAGGTCTCTTCCAACCCAAACCATTCTGGGATTCTGTTATTCATGGGGGTGTGAAGACAATTAATTAGTAAAGGTGCCCAGATCTCTTTGTTTTAAAGCAGAATATGCTGAAATATCCTAAAAATCTTCTATTAGAATGCAGCTCCCAGTGACAGCAGTGCAAAAATTCCTGCTGATTTCCCTGGGAGCTGCACAGATCCCAAAAGGAATTTTTATATCCTGTTGTCTCCTCTGCTGAGAAAAAAGACTTTTCAGCGTGCCACCTTTACATGGGCTGTTCTGTTGTCATTGATCTTCCAGAAAGGCCCAGCTTTGCAAAACTGGGATCAAATACTTTCCTGCTGCTGCCCCTCTATTTTCCTCTGCCAGATCCTAAACCTCTCTGTGCAAGTCTGCCACATCAGGATCCAGGAATATTTGTGAAGGTGTGTGAGACCCATCATTATGGGTCTCTCTGCAAGCAAAAAATGTGACAGCATTTGAAGGTATTTTCCTGTGGTTTCAGATCTAACACAGCCATGGCAAATTCACATTTGTCTGTTAAAAAGAAAAAAGAAAAAACCACATAAGAAAAAGAAAAAAAAAAATCCCAGCACTTGATGGATTAAATAGTGCATTGACTGCCTAGAGCATTGGAGGTCTGGGTGGGATAAAAATGCACATGCCCATCTGGCTCACAGCAAATACTGAAATCAGTGGAATGACATGAAATGTAGAATTTGCCCCCTCAATCCCCACTTTTCACTGTCACATTCTGATTCCAAGGCAAAGCAGTTATAAATCATGTACAGGACAGGGAAATGTGGAGCTAACACAGGTGCCTGGGCTCCTCCTGCAAGCTCTTGAGCTCTCGAAGAAGAAGTGATGAGCAGAAGTGGCTGCAGACAGAAATCTCAGAGGGTTCAAATCAAGCAGAAGTGTCAGTCAAGTAGCCCGACAATGGCTGGAAATCAGCGCTGAATTCTCCAGGAAGAGCGTGAGGGGAAAATGATGCCATTTGTTTGCAATTCTAATACAATGAATCAACAGATCGCTTGCAAAGTGCTCCTGATGTAAATGTGAATAAAGGGTGTGCACAACCAGAGGCTGGCAGGAGACAGGGGATCTGCATCCAGGCTTTGCTGCTGCAATTTAAAAGGGGTTTGGTCAAGCTCAGAGGGGTCTGACATATCCATGAAGTCAAGTCCTGGCAGAGCATGGAACTGAAAGGTCTCAGTTTTTGCTGCTCAAAAGGAGGTTTTGGTAAAGAAGGAGTTGTTATGGAGTGGGTAAGTGTTTGGTAAAAGCAACAAACATGGACACAAGATAAAAAGTCTGAATGGAGTAAAAATCACCTAGAAACAGAGACAGGTCTCCTGGTAGACATTATTCATCTGTTTTTTCCTTTTTTGATGAGAAATCCAGCTTTTAGCATTGTTAGATTTTTTGTTGTTGCTGCTGTTTTGTTGTTGCTGAGTTTTGGTGGGTTCTTTTTGAGGGGTGGAGGGAGGAATTTCCATGGAAATAGGCTAGAGATCAATTGTTCATTGTCTTTTCTGCTGTAAGAATGATGGACTTTTCAGGGAAATACTCACCTCTGGATGAAAAATTGCAAGTTTTAATTATTTTCAAATTATTCTTTTTTCAGTCATACCAAGAAAAAGCAGAATCTGTATCTTTCTCCCAGTCAGAAAAAAATCAATTAGGCTGCCATAGGAAAATAGGTGATATGGGACGACCTGTTGGGGATCTGAATAAAACTTCTGAGCCAGGTGACCTCAAGGATTACCTGGGATTTGTGCTCATTTTGGGAATTGTTCTGTGGACAAGGAACAAGCTGGTTCTGAGGGTGATCTGGTCTCTGCTTCTTCTGGAGTTCCACCTACTGAGGCAGAGATGGGAATTACTCAGAAATTTCTGCAGTATTATTTCAGTCCTCATGGGAGGCACAAGCATTTCCCTAGGAGGGGAAAGGTGTTCCCATCCCCAGTGAGGCTGTGTAAAAAGAAAAGAGGAGTGTAACAGGACAGAATTCCCACTGTGCAGTCCATTTGTCCCACAAATTGTGTGTGAAAAATACCAGGAAAAAAAAAAAGCCATGGCTGGAATGCTGGAATGCCGTACCATCCCACATCTGCTCATGTTGACTTCACATCCACAAGGATCCATTGCTTTGTGTCTTAAAGGAATATTGGGGAGCTGAACAATGAATTCCTTGTAGGATTGGCTCAGAGCATCTGTATCTTTCTTTCCTCCACCGTGCAAATGTGTGTCGTGATATTAAATATAGGCTGGGATGATGGGAATACTCTGCTGCTTTGGCACTGAGAAGCTCCCTGGAAGAAGGGCAGGAAATTGGGTTCCCTGACCCTTCTTCCCTCCCTGGGATGATGCCTAAAAGATCAGGACTAATTTGTGTCAGGGCAGAAGTTTTGCTAATTATATTTTTTTAATGTTGATTTTTTCTCTTTCCTCTTTATTAGTTTTTTTTTTCTCTGTCACCTTCTCCCACTGCTTTCTGCTTCTTCCATTTTCCCTTTTCCCTAATGCTTCCCTAAAGCAAAATAAGATGAACTTATGGCAAAACACAGTTTTTATTGTCTACAATGAAATTTATGCTATTCCAGGTGACCTTTTTTTTGTCTGGACTGAGAGAGGTTAAAAAAGAGGTAGAGTTGTCTTTCATCTTCACACAGGTGCTTGAACTGCTGCCTGGCCAAGGTCAGTTTTAGGACCAGTCCTACCCAGTGTGTATCCAAAAAATGAGCAGAACCCTGAGGAAGAGTGTGAAGATGGACCAGCTTCATTTTCCCAGCTCCCAGTAGTGTGGGTGTTGTAAGGAATAGTTCTGAGGGAATTTTTTTTAAAAAAATCTTTGGTATTTTTCTCAATTTTTCATGAGAGGCAGCTGAGGTGTCTCAGCATCTTTTGGAGCATGGCTGCTGTCTCCTGGGAGGATGGAACTGCTCTCTTCCTTTGTTTTCTCCATGCTTTAGGGTGGATGATGCTTTTATGAGCCCCAGGAACACAAAAGAGACCTGCTGGCCCAGAGAGGAGGAAAGCAGAGGGGAAGGAGGGACCTTAGAGCTGTTTGGGAAGGCAGGAATGTGCTTTAAATTAATTGTTTCCATCACTCGTGTTTCTGAGAGCACCTGCAAAATAGAGGAACTGAACTGGATTCATTGCTGGCTCTTTTCAAGATAGAAAAGTCTTTGACTATTTCATGGCTTTATATGAAGGGTAAACACTACACTGAGCTGTTTGACAGCAGGACCTGGCTGTTGTTATCACCTCTTGTCCTCCTTCTACTTTAAATTTACATTTTTATTCAAAGCTATTTTCTCTCCTCCCAGTAGATGGAAAACCTAGAGTTATCTCCAAGGTTATCACTGGCTGTCTCTTCCCAAGGTCTGCAGCACAGGTAATTGGGGGAAAGTCAAGCAGCGGGGAGAACGTGAAGGGAGCTCAGAGCAGGCAACAAACAGCCTCAGATTTAAGTGGGAGGAGAGTCCAATAACCATGAGATGGAGCTTTGCCTTTGGAACAAATAAAGAAGGCTCCCTCTTAAGTCAGACCTTTCAGAAAAAGCAAATCAGCCCTGGGAGAAAGGGGGAGCCCAGGCTGTGGTTAATGCTCCAGAAGTGAGGAGGACACAAAGAGAAGGAAGAGCTGCAGATAACTTCTCTCCTGTCAGCACTTGAGGAGAATTCAGTGCTGATGTGTGTGCTTGGATGTGGACTTGGAGGGGTGAAGTCTGTCCTATCACAGACCTGCTGTAAGCCACAGCTCCCTCCTGTCCAGGTGACGTGGCAGGTGAATAATCTTTTCAAGCACTTGCTTTTATTCATGGGGATTGAAGCCTCCTTTTGAAACATCAAATCCCACAGTGGAATTATGGGTGGTGTACACAGGAGAAATCATCTTTTCTGTCGCTGCTGAATTCCTCAGAACCACGGTGGGGGGAAAAAAGAGGCTCCCAGGAGCAGTTCAACTTTTGTGGAGGCTTGATAAAACCATCCCTGCTTCTTGTTGGTTTTCATTTTCTTTTAACACTCTGTAATAGAGGGAAAGGATTTCCAGGGGCTGTTTCTGGCTAAGGTTCTGCTGGGGATGGCTTTGTGCTCTTTGTGCTTTTTCCCCTCTCTTCTCTGGTGTGCCACGTGGCTCTTGCCTTCAAGCCTCTTTCTTTTTTAATTTTTTTTCCTCTAAGAAGAGATTTTATTTCTTCTGCAGAGATAAACATGATGACTTTTTCATGAGCATGGAAAAGCTCAGAGGCACTTGCAAAGCCCCAGCTCTTGTTTGATTTGTCCTTTGGACAAACAAGGGACAGTTCATAACTGTCCATGGAGGAGAGATTTGATTGATTCCATCAGCAGCATTGCAGGGAATCATGGTGGATTTGGGCTTTATTTGTCTTTATTTATTTTTTTTAAGTGGAAATATATAAGGTAGAATTATTGATTTCATTCTCCCAGAACTGTTACATTAAACTTATCTTCCACAGGTGTAACTGTTTTCTGATTCACTTGACGACCTCTCATCTTTAAGGAAAATTATTTTCCTCCACCATTGTATAAATTACATGTCAGACTGTTTTTAGGCAGTTTCAGGCTGGTTAGCTCAGAGACAGCACTGCAAAAAGGAGGCAAATTGGGTTTTATTGGGGAACAACTTCCTTTCTCTCCCAAGCTGGCTGTTGTGCATCATAATGGATTTCTGACACGGAGTCAAGCATGCATGGCTTGGCAGGTCTGGACAAATGTAATATCCCAACAGGATCCAAGGCAGATTTGCTGTATTATTTACTCTTATTTATTCTATTTTGAAGTGGAGGTGGCTCTTACTCAATATAAAAACCCACCCTGCTGTGTGATAACGGAGGATTTATTCCTGTTGGGTGTGGAAAGGAGCCCAAATCCACAACAACATCCCAGTCACTGATGTGCTGCACGAGGCATTTCCAGAAATACTTCTCCATCTTTTCAGTTCTTTTTCCTTCGTGTGAGGCTGGAATAACCCTGGGAAGAGGCTTTTATTTTTATCTGACTCACACCTTGCTCCTGGGAGCAGAGGAGACCACATGAGAGGATTTTGTGATGTCTCAGACCTTCACTTGGATAACACAGCTGAGATCCAGAGCCAGGGCTTGGCCAGCAGGAGGATGGGAAGGGCAGAGGAGGGTGACAGGATGTCACTTGTCCATACCTTGCCAGTGGAGGTTCAAGGCTGAGAGAGCAGAAAAATGGGGACATTTGTCATGAATGTGGATTTCAGAGAGGAAAACATCCCTCTGCCCATTTCCACCACGTGGTTTCCTTCAAGGGGAAAGCAGGAGAAATCTTAAAATTGATCTGCCATGTCCTTAGGTCTCTTTCTGCCCAGTCTGAGTCCAGGTAAAAAGAGGGTCTGGTTGGTAGCCTGGTTTTGGGTCTTCTTTTTTCATTTCCCAGTGCTGACAACACAGGTGTCCATGGAGACTTGAAAAAAATCCATCAATTCTGGAATAAGTGCTGAAAAGTGGATGTAGGCAGGGTTCAGATTTCAGCCCCTGGGCACAAACCTGTAAAAAGCTTGAAAATTAAATACTTCAGGGTTATAAGGAACTTACAGTTTGTAGGTAACTGCAGCTTTTAAATAATAATTTATGTCTGTGCTTTTAGTTCTGTATTTTTTTATCCTTTTGGTTGTTTCCTCTCCCTCTGTACATCAATATCTTACTGGGGGTGGAACAAAACCTGAGCTCAAAGGCAGACAGAAAACTGGAGACAGAATATTACTCACCCCTGTTCTACAACTGACTGGATTTGGGAATTTATCTGTGTGACTGTAGGACACAAAATGTTTCCTCTGAATGCCTTAATCTCCGTTTTCTCACCAGCTGACAAAAATCAACCAGAACCTGTATTCTCCACCTGGGAGGCCAGAAGGTTTCCAATAAAATCCCTGGTGTAGGGAAATGAGGGATGCAGAATCTTGCAGGGCTGGGTGTAGGATCCAGTTAAGAACACGCTGGACAAGCTGTTCTGATTTCAGGGTTTTCTCTGTGCCATTGCCACCAAATTTCTCTGAATCCTTGGCCAAATGCCCTGATCTGGTGTTTAGGTTCATCTTTTTGGAAAATGAGGCAGTTCTGATGACATGCATGTGACAAAGAGGGAATGCTGAGCTCTCCAGGATGCAGCAGGAAATCTGTACTGAAGGCATGGCTTTCTAACATTGACTAACATAATTTTGGGGGTTTTTTGCTTGGTTTTGCCTGGGAAATTATTTATTTATTTATTTATATTTTTGCTCATGAATGTGCTGGTCTAACCTTGCAGATGTAACCTAACCCAATAACCTCAACCTTGTAGCCATGCATGTAGTCTGAGAAATGCTGGAGTAATTATGCATTATGCATGAACATTAATTAATCCCCAGCATGGTGGAGCATGTTGGGTCTCAGGGTATTGGGGAGAAGTTATTCTCTTCCACTGCTTGCCTTGTGCATGAAAATGTAGAAAAAACCCACAGCACTTAGAATTCTGTGTATTTTTATTGCCTGTTCCCAGGAATTCCTATTTAAATGGAAGTTTTCTCAGTCAGGAACCACTTCCAGCAGTGTGCAGTGCCTGGCACAATGGGATCCTGCTCTTGGTGCTGACCTCAAAATGTTGCCATAATAATAATAATAATGCTCTGTGGCTTTTGGCACATCACCTATTAATCACAGCAGCTGTCAGGCAAAGCATTAGATGGGAATAGCTCCCCACAAGAAAAAACAAACACAACAACACCTTGTGGCTTGTGGAGCTTGAATCCACTCTCTGGAGGGTGCCAGGGAAGGAAGGAAGGGCTAAGCTGTGACATTTCACTCTGATTTGTTAACCTTGGCTGGTGTTCAGCTGCTCAGTGCTCAGCCCAGGGGGTCCCCAGAGACGTCCAGCACTTGAAATATTTACAGTTAGCACAAGCTGCAGTGAAGGTGCACAGAGCTTGCCATGGGGAGGAGGCATTCCTGGGATGGTTTATGTGCTGCTCCTCTATTTAACGCCTCTGGTGGATTTTTCTCCCCCAAATTTTGTTTTGTGCAGACTTTGAGCACCCAGGATGCCCTGAAACAGATGCTATGCAAAGAATTTTTTTTGCTTCAGGTCCATGGGGTGATCCCTGCTGGAAAAAGCAGGGAGATTTATCAGGCACTTACCTCAATCCCATGAAATCTGGGGGTCTGATGCCACAGACCACTTGTTTCTGTGCTCTGCCATAGGTGAAAAGCAGAGAAATGTGTTCAAAATTCACTCTCCAGAGGCATTCCCTGAAAATTTCTCCCCATGTTTACACCTGAAAAATTCCCTGGTGCTAAACTGGTCCATCTGCAGAAAGCAAACTGGTCCATTAGAACATCTGCAGAGAGAAAAGCCAAACAAAATGAGATTACTGTCAATTTGTGTTTATTTGAATTACTGAATAAGTCCTAGTCATGGATCAGGGCTAAACATGTACAAATAATTGATTTTAGGTTCAGTGGCTCAAAGCAAAAACACATGGAAAATCTTCTGGTTGACCTAAACCACTCTTTTTCCCCCTCAGTTTTCTGTTAAAATGAAGGCATTTAAAAAGCAGCAAGAGAATGCAATGCTTTAACACAGAGCATTGTTAAATATTTAAAGCCTTGTGAAATATTTTCGTCCTCACTTTGATACTTTCTAATTTTTGTCATTTAAAAAATCCACTAAAAATCCTTCAAAATGAAATATCAACATCTTTAATGCTGCAATTTTACAAAGAAACTTCTCCAACTTTTCCAAGCTATTAAGAAGTATTTTGCTGTGGGTAATGCTTGCCTTGTGTTGATGACAAGTCAACATCTCTGTCCAGTTTCAACTCAGACCCCAATGTGTCAGATGCTGTTTAAAGAGTAAACATGAAGATTTTGAACTGAGGGTTCTGACACTTTCTGCTTGAGGATTTTTTTTTTTTGCAGAGGCCAAGGACATTATGGAGTTTTGGTCAGTTGGGTTAAATCTGCACTGTGAAATCTTGGGGGAATTGGGTGAACTTGGACTGGAAGTTGATTTGAACCCTCTAAGCAAGACCTGCTGTTCTGGAGCTGAAGCAGAGCTGAATTTCAACCTTTTGAAACCTTCCAGCCTTTTCTTCTTGGACTCCTTAGAAATGACACCATTACAAACATGGAAACTCTGGTGAGGCATCACCTTGGGATTTAGCATCTCACAGGCTCCAAGCTGGAAAGAGCAAAGTGTGCTTGAGCCAGACCAGTGGGAATAACCAAAACCAAGATCTCCTGTGTCCACTGTTGAGGATTGAGCTGTTCACCTCCTCCATGAGTGTGGAGATGTGTCCTGTGTCCTCCACCACAGGAGCTCCCTCTGGAGCTTTTCCACCCTGCCTTGCTCCCCACAGGCAGCACTGACGCCTGAAGGCTTTTGGGGCAGCTTTGCAAACCACCAAGGGCTGAACTTGCTGGCTGAGGAGGAGGTGAAGCTGCTTGGGTTGAGATTTTCCAGGGGGAGAAGTGAGAATAAGGATGGGTGCAGAGGTGAGCGTGCCTGGAGCATCCCTGGCACCCCACCCCTGCCATGGGGGACATCAGGACACACGTTGGAACAATCAGCAGCATTCCCAAAGGTGTTCCCTGCCTCTGGGAATGCCTGGCCCCACCCAGCCCAGTGCAGGTACTCTGGGAAGGGAGTGCAGACCCCAGCAGAGTTTATTGGTAAATGCTACCACTGATTAAAACAGGCTTGAGCTGCTGTAGGAACAAGAGGTTGCCATGGAAACTGTCTCTTGATGTGTCCAGGTTTTGAAACCACTTTTCCCTCCTCTCCCGCCCTCAATGCTTCCTCTTTTTGCTGCTGTTGTTTTGTTGGAGATTTGCTCTCCTGGGGTGAGGTGGTGCAGGTGGGGACCAGGAAGGTACCCAGAGGAGCTGCTCATCCCTGGGAGGATGGGAGAGCCTCTCCACATGTGGAGACGCTGGAAAGTGGGGTCTGGATAGACCCTGGAGGGTCCCAATGTTGTGGGAGCAGGGGAGAACATCCCAGGGAAGCCCTCTTCTCAAAGACACCCAGCTGGGATGCTCTGAGCCTCTGCAGGGTGGGGTGTCCATCCCAGTGGTGACTCTCCACCACCTCACCCCTCTTGGGAATGGTGCCAGTGGTGGGAAGCCACCTTTGGAACAATGGGAAATCAAGCCAGTGATATAAGAATTGGTTCTGAGAGGCAAAAGAGGAGCCCCCTCCTCCTTCCCCACCCCTAGCCTGGGCTCCCCACCTTGGCACAGGAGCTTTCACTTGGCTCAAGTGGGTGGAAAGCAGCCCCTCCCCTGCGGGGGTGTCACTGTGCAGCTGTGCTGAAGGGCCATTGACGACCCCTGCAAGGCTTTGAGGAGAATTTTCCTCACTGATCATCCAGCCCTCCTCTCAGACATGGAATTTTTTATTTTTACCAACCTCCTGCTTTGTTTTTGTGTTTTCTTCTAAAACACAGAAGCATCTGCATAAACACAGGCTCCTCCCTGTGTGTTGCTGCTTTTGTCCCTTCCCTGGAAATTCCCCTGGCTCTTTCCAAGTCCATCCTAAGCTCTTCAAATTCTGCCTGAAACTCCTCTCTGCAGGAGCTATTGAGGATATGATACTATGCTGTTATGTATTATTTTACTATATTGTATGGAGGAGTTATTTCAGTGTTTTACTGCATTCAGAGAGGGCTTGGGAAGCCCTAAACCTGGAGGGGCTTTTCTGTCGTGTTCTAAAAGTTCCAAAGGTTTTCCTCTACAACTCCCTGGAGGCTGGAGCCAGGTGGGGTTGGGCTCTGCTCCCAGGGAACAAGGGACAGGACAAGAGGAAATTATCTCAAGTTGTGCCAGGGGAGGTCTAGATTGGATATTTGGGAAAATTTCTTCACTGAAGGGGTTGTTGAGCCCTGGGAAGTGCTGGAATCACCATCCCTGGAGGGATTTAAAGCCATGTGCTTGTGGCACTTGGGGACATGGGGCAGTGGTGGCTTTGGCAGTGCTGGGGAACAGTTGCACTCAATGATCTTGGAGGGTTTTTTCAACCTGAATGACAGCAGGAGTTCTGAAATCCAAGGTAACCTTCTATGGACTTGCTAAAATATGTGGAAACTCTGTTAATTTTTTCCAGTATTGCATCATTGTCCAGACTTCCTCAGCAGGGAGGAAGTTAATGGCACTGCAGCCCCTGTTTGTGGTTTATTTCTTTGTGGTTTATTTATTTTGTGTTATATTTATATTTGTGGTAAAATCCTCAAGTAACACAGGCCCAACCTAAGTGACCTGCCAGACTTCTCTTGGGCTTCATGGAATCACAGAATGGTTTTGAAGGGACCTTAAAAGCCATCAAGTTCCAACCCCCTGCCATGGGCAAGGACACCTCCAGGTGTCCTCTAGGCTCTGCTGAGCCATTTCTACATCCAGGTGTATTCCTGCCTTGGCTCTGAGCTGCTCTCCAGAGCTGCCTGCTCCCTCTCATTGCCTGATGCAGCAGCAGTGATTGGTTTCCTAAGTTACCTTAAATTCATGTGATGCGAATACAGGTCTGAACATTCCCTGTGATGATGGAGGAATCAGAGGAGTTAATTTGGAAACTTCTGCATTGTTTATCCATGTAATTCCCCAAGCTTGGGCTGCACTGACTTATTTTAAATGACAAAATGGGTATTTTTGGACAAGGATTTCTTAATGCTTTGCTTGCCCAGCAAGACTTGATGATAAGTGAGGAACACGAAGCAGCCAAAATTGGAGAACAAACCTCCAAAAAGCCCAGACCTTTTGTTCCATGCTTGTAGGAACTTCTGTACATCCCCATGTTGCGTGTTATTTCTCAGATTTTCAAATTTCAAGCCCTCCCTCAAAGCTTGGACAGTTCCTCACTTTCATGGCATCTTAAAAGGGACCAGAGAGGCCCTGGAGTCCTTCTGCAGGAACGTCTCAATCAAAGGTGTCATGAAAGGGGTTTAATTTCAAAAGCTCTGAATTACACCTGGATCAGGAAGGACGTGGTGATGGTGGAATTGCTGAGCTCAGGAGGTGAAAGAATGAAGGGGAATTCACAGTTAACATCTGTGACACACCGAGTCAGGATGAGAGAGCCTCCATCCTCAGAGAAGCTATCAAAGGCATCTCCCTGTTCCCGTGCTTTTGGGAGACTTTTAATTACTCTGATGTCCACTAAGAGTCACTTACAGCCAAAGAAGTGGATCTTTAAATTCAAAGATGCTTTTTTTGGCTCCCAGAAATAACGGCTGAGCAGCAAATCGACCCCAGCAAGGCAAGGAGGATGCAGTGAGCTCAGAGCTGCTCTGAAGCCAGATCAAATATCAGTTCACATAGCAGCCCCCCACAGCAGCACGAGGATGATGACAGGAGAATTGCTTTGAAATCCTACGAAGAAAAGCATCCAAGACAGGGCTCTCCTGGGAAAGCCTCTCCTTTCCTGGAGTTCTGTTTCCTGGGAGCTCCAATGCCAGAGGTGGCAGGTGGTGAACCTGTCGTGTGGGGAGGGGCAGGGGAACTGGAGAAGGGGAATTAGGCAGGTGTTTAATTATTAAACAATGGATGCAAGCAGCAGCCATTCAGTGCTGGCATTCCTGGCTTCACCTCCCAACCACCTGGAGGAACTCTGGTGACTGGCAGGTAAAACACTGGAACAATGAGGAGCTGGGGCCTCACAGGTGAAATGCCAAGCAGGACGTGGCTGGGAGGGCTGGAGGAGAGTTCAGGTGTGTAACCTGGGTGAGCTACAGCCACACAACCGGATTTCCTTGGAGCAAAATGCCCTGGGAGGAATGGTTTGGGATGGTGCTGGCACAGCTCTGTCCCAGGGTGTGGAGCTGCCCTCGGTGCCTCACTGGCAGTTCATGATCTCCCTGCTGGCACATCAGAGCCTGGCTTAGCTGGGGAATGTTGCATAAACCTCACTGGGGACCTCCAGAGCAGATTAATTCCTTGAGCACCTTTCAGTTCAAGTCTGCTGCTCCAGCGAGATCCAGGGACACAGTTGGGCAGGGCTGAAACTCCCCCAGACAGAGAAGGCACGGGAGGAAAAAAGATACCCCAATCCCCTTCCTCCCAAACCCAACTGGCTTTGTGGGAGAAACCCTTTCTTGTGGCAGCTCAGTGTCCAGCTGCAGAAGGGATCTTTCTCTCTCTCCAGGTACCATGGTGATGGTGATGATGATGGTGAGACAGTCAAGGCAAAGACAGAGTGTGATCAAGTCCCTCTCCCTCCCCCAGGCATAGCTCAGACTGGGAAAATGCTTTGGATGCGGTGGCCTGTAATTATGTAATTCTTCCTCGTTATCTTTTCTAATTGTTCTCAGTGCTGTTTCCTAAACTGATTGGAAACAATGGCAGATGGGGGTGAAGTGGGAGGCAGACGTGAGCATGGCAGGCTGCCAGCCTAGTACAGAGCTCTCCAGAAAGGGAGAGAGGGAAGGGAAAGAAAAAGAGGAAAAAAAAAAAATCCACGGTGGAGACTTGGATGCCAGGACCTGAATCGAGGGGACACCTGAACCACTGCCAGGCTGGGAGGTGCTGCCTGGGGATGTCTCATTCAGGCTCATGCATATGCGATTTTCTGTGCTGCATTCAGGAAATTCCAAGCCTTCCCCCATCCCTGGCACACCTCTGCTCCCCCAGAGCTTTGCTCTTTTCCTTTTCCTTCAGTGCTCCAGTGATGCAGTTTGAACACCCTCACTCTGGGGGCTTTGCTGGGAGGATCTGTGATCTTCTCCCTCTGGCATTGAGCTGTTTGTTTGCTTGTGTATGGGAGAAATGAAATTAAAAGATAGGGGAATTTGGCTTTTTGCATTTGGGGGTGAGTGCAGGGCAGAAGGAGGGGTTTGGGGGAGGTATTGCTCTGAGATTTCCTCATATTTGGCACAGGTTTTAGGGGAACTGCAGGGTACAGCTCCCCAAGAAGTCGTTTTTGTCATGTTGACTCATTTTCTCTGCTGCTCGTCCCTCACTTCCCTCTCCTTATGTGGATGAGGGTTTTTTTTTGCAGGGATGTACATCCCAGGGGTGTTTGGGGATCCAGCAGAGCCCCCTGCTCTCCTCTCACTGCCAATTTTGCAGCACGGTGGGAAGGGGGAGCTCACACTGCTGCTGTAATTTTTGTGTAGACAAGGCCAGAACAAGCTGGGTGGAATTCTGAGCAATGTCCCGTGGCAGGAGGAGAGGACAGATGTCTGTGGGGTGATGGGGCATCCCACAGTGGGGTATCAGCACCCCTGAGATGAGCAGGGCTCACTTATGGGATGGGAGGTGTCCCTACAGAAAACAAACCCTCTGTCCATATGGGATCAGCACCAGGCTCTGAGCCACCCCTGGGTGATCTACCTTGTGCTTTACCTGGATGATCTACCTGGTGCTGATTTACCCTCCTCATCCCAGCCTCAGAGTGTTTAATTTCTGTCTCAGCCCCCTCCCATGTCCTGACAGCGATGCTGAGCAGGGAAAACAGAATTTATCAGAGCTGCCCTCTCCTCCTCCGGCCCCAGAGCTCTTGTGCTGTTTTTCCATCCCTGCTGACATCTCTGTGTGCCTGCAGGCTGATGCTGCCAGCACTGTCCCAGCTGGCCCAGCCTCTCTGGCTTCTCCAGGATGGAGAGAAGAAATTCTGCCTGAGGTTTGTCCTCGGTGTTGGACTGGAGTTTCCTTACTGCTGTGGGGTGAGTGGGGTCAGGGAGATGGGGCTGAAAGGAGCTGCAGGCTGCAGGTGGGGGGGTTCAGCTCTGGCTTGTGTTGGGATTTGAGGGGTTTGAGCTGTGGTGATCTCCAGCCAGCCCTGGGCAGGAGTGGAAGAGAAAGAACCAGCAGGGAATGGCAAAGAGATGAATCCCAGCTGCCAGCACGGCTCCCTGGGTGCCACCAGGGTCTGGACAGCAGATTTTGCTTTCCATGGACCTGGGCAGGGCAACTTTTGTCAAAGGCTGAAGAAGTTCCCTTTGCTGTCTCCTGAGTGTGTCCTGGGCTTGCTCAGTGCTGACAGGCACACAAGTTGATGGCTGGCAGATATTTTCCCCAGCGCTGCTTCTTTTTGGCTGTGTAAATACATGAACTTCTTCCTTTTGCTCAGTAGACTTTTTGCCTCAGAAGTTCCCATGATGATACAGCAAGGGGAAAACTCAGTTCCTTCTATCAGTTTTGTATTTGGACATTTTAATTCCATTTTTTTTCTTGTGGGATTGTCCTTTTCCTTGTGTTATGAGGCAGAAAGAACAAAAGATCTCTCTATCATTTTCTAATATACCTTTATTATCCCTCTTCAAATTCAACTCCTCTCTGAAATGTGCAGTCTGAGAGCTCCTGCTAATCCCTCTTCAGGAGCAAAGGTTTGCCATGACCTTGATCAGCCTTGTCCCAGCTCCCTGGCCTGTATTTAGGGCAGACCAGTGCCTTTTGGGATGGGTGGCAATCCCCTGTGAGTCTGTGGAACTTGGGACAGGGTGTCCCATCTCAGACAGACCCACCAAGGCTGGATTGCCAGGAGCATCCTCAGGGAAGTTACTGGTGGATGTTCTCCCAGGAAAGGTGATGCTGAGGGAGGTTTTTTCCACACCAGCCACTAAGGCAGGACCTCAGCAATGCCTGGCACTGGGATGTAGGGGCTGGTGTTGGGATGAGGACTTTGGGAGGAGCAGGTGTGAATGGGGAGGAAATATCACCTCCTTCCAGGTGCAAACCTTCCCTCTTCCAGAGGGAAATCATCCTCCCTCCAGCCCCAGCATTTATTTCTTTATTAATTGTTGAGGTGTGTATTTACACCACTTTCACCTCACATTTGCATTCCTTTCTTCCCTCTTCTTGCTGAGCACAATCCCAGGACTGTCTGTCAGGAAATAAAATCAGAGCAACTCATGTTATTTCAGTGTGCTTCACACACTTGTTTTTCTTCTATTATTAATATTTTTCTTTTTCTTGTTTTTTTTTTCTCCCTTTCTCTTCCTTTCTTTCCCAGAGTAGAAAAAATACAGTGAGACTGGCAGAAAATTGGCAAGCTTCAGCCATCCAGAGGCAGTTATTTTTTCCTAAGTATCTTAATGGAGTCTGTATTTTTTATTGTTTTCTCAGCCTGCAGGTTGAGTATTTAAAAAAAGAGAGAGACAATTCAACAAACCCCCTCCCTTCCTCCTCTTCCCAACCCCTTTTAGAAAGTCCATGAGCCTACAAGAACTCATCTGAGCTATCCATATTTCAGAACTCTGCTGAGTTGGTCACAGACATGAATGAAGGAGGTGCAATTATCCTCCAGGCTAAGTTTAGTATAAAAATATTTACACAGAAACCAGACTCACCTGCATCAGCACTCCTGCTGTCCCTCCATCCTTCTCCCTGTTTTTTTCCCCTGGAATATTCTGTTTTCCAGTTAAATCTCCTCCAGGTCTCTGCTCCCTGTAGACCTAGTTTCCTTCTGCACAAAGGCAGCAGCACCAAAGCTGTTTTCCCCTCTTGGCCTCAAGTTGTGCCAGGAGAGGTTGGAAATCTGGGAAAATTTCTCCACCAAAAAGGTTGTCAAGCACTGGAACAGGGTGCCCAGGGTGGTGATGTCCCCATCCCTGGAGGGATTTGGGGATATTTGGCTGTGCTGGGTTCATGGTTGGACTTGATGGTCTCAGAGGGTTTTTCCCTGAATGAATTTCATCCTAAATGAATTTGTGGTTCGTTTTGCCTGGATTCATTGTCTCTGAGGGAGTGCTCAGCTGATGAGGTGATCTCTAGATCCTCTCCCTCCTGTCATGGTCTGAGGTTTCCTGGTTTGAACCATTAAATGGAATTCCTTGTGGGAACAACAATGGTCAGTGTCTTTTCTTCTGGTCATTAGAAAAATCCAGAGAAATTTCCTCCAGAGCTGGGCTGGGAAATCCCAGCCTTTCTCTTCCAGCCAGGTTCCCCAGCAGGATCTTGCTTTGGTTCTGTTTACCTGAATTCCCCAGCTGTCTGTGGATTTGCAACTTATTTCACCCAGTACAAAATCCTAAGGTGTTTTTTTTTCAGGAGCAATGTTTTATCTGCTTGCTGTTTTTAATGCCTTTCTCTTTGAGGAGTCTGAGTCAATACACTTTTTTTTTTTGTGATGAATAAATTTTGTTGGCTCAATTTATCCTTGTGAAAAATTTGAACAACTTTCCAAACACTCTCTACTTTGCTTCTGTGTCTCCAGTCTGATTTCTTGTGGTCCTAAGACCCCCATAGGTTGCTCTCAGCTCCATCCTGTGAATCCATAAGGGGATTCCTTAGCCAGTAGTGACTCCCATTTTCTGTGTCTCTCCAACCATGGCACTGAAACTGCTGGAAAACAGGTTTCAACCTATTTTCAACCTTCAAAATGAGCATTCAGAGCTGTCTGTAGGTGTGAGATAATGAGGCAAAACATTCACCAGGGGCTGTCATTTACTCCTGCTCCTCACTGGGCCTCCTGATGATCCAAAATCCAGGGCAGAGGATGAGGCTCTGGTTGGAATGAGCTTCCTAATGCTCAGCTCATCTCTCAGAAGTGCATTAAGCATTAAGGTATGGCCTTAAATAAACAACACAGAACTCAAAGAGAAATCCTTCATGTGATGAAGATCTATTGAATTACTAATTTGATTTAAAACAAGGCCTCAGAGCCATCCTTCAAGAGCCTCTGTGCCAATATTTCCCAGGAGCCTGGAATTTTCTGTCTCTAACTGCTCTGCACAGGTCAGTGCTGCCATGAGCTCTACAGGAGAGGGGCTGAGCTCTATCCAGGCTGTGGGATGTTCAGCACCAACACAAAATGATAGATTATTCAAGATTATCAAGCTCTCTGTGGCCTACAGAGCAGAGGTGCAGTGTATCCATCTTTTTTGATCCTCTTTGGACAGCATTGACCACTGAATCAAGCCCTGAGGATCTCCTGAAGCACAGCTCAAATGGGCTGTGACACTGTTGGTGCCATAAAAGCCTTGCCAAGGTCCATCACAATCCTTGTCCTTTCCTCTGCTCTTCCAGACCCACGTTAAACTCTGCCACAAAGATCAGGAACCCCTAAATCTTCCTCTCTTTACCACTTTAAACCCTTTCTTTGGGGTGCAGCTCATTGGGAATCCCGCTCACCTCTGATCCCTGAGGAAGCATTTGCAAGGCAGAAACACTGCAGTGAAAATCCCAATGCAAAGTTGAATTCCTGGAGTTTATTTTCCAAGTTTGAAAGTGACAACTTGTTGGCCTTGAAGATTTTTCACCAGCGCCAGAATAATCCGGAGGGAGAGATTTTCTTCTTCTTTCTCAGACCATGGGATAATTAGCAGATTTTAATGACTGCTTGAGAAAGCTGGCTAATGAGCTATTAAAAACACCCCTCACCCCCTCCCCCTTGCCCAGTCCCTAAATGAAAGCCACAAAACAGTCGGTCATCGTCTGACCGGGTGCATCTTAAAGATATTTTTCTTTTCAAGCTAATTGTGGCTGTTTGGTATTTGCTGGGGAAAATTCTACAGGGAATGCAGCAGGATGAAAAATGGTCTGTTCTGCTTCCACAGAGGTGTGAAGTACAGCCAGAGTGTGGTGCAGGAATTGTAGAATCCTTTAGGTTGGAAAAGGCCATTTAGGTTGAGTCCAACCATTAATCTCACACTACTGCTAACATTAACTACTAATTTAACACCACTCCTGACTCACTCATGAGAAATCCTTGGCTCTCTGCTGGCTCTCTTGAAGTCCAAATGTGCCCTGTGAGCCAAATTCCTGCCCCATGGATGCTGATACCACATGGTAGCACCAGGGCTGGGAGCGTTTGGTGCCACAAGCTCTCGTTTTTAGAGCCATTTTTAATGACACTTGTCAGCCAGGCTGTTCTGCCTGCCCTTCCATGGGATGTTCTCTCCAGGTAACAGGAAGAAATTCTTCCCTGGGAGGGTGGGGTGGCCCCTGGATCCCTGGAATTGTCCAAGGCCAGGCTGGACGGGACTTGGAGCAGCCTGGGAAGATGGAAGGGGTCCCTGTAGATTTTGAGAAGATCTTTAAAGTCCTTTCCTGTAATGGTGGTGGTGTTTTGCACCACTTCATTAGTGGTTTGTTTTAAGTCTCTTTTGTCTTCACTCAGAGCCAGGATTAAAAAATACACGAAGGAAACTAATTTTCTCATGTTTGGGCTCGGTTGTTTATTAAATCTTATGAAAAATATGGAAAGTTCAGCAACACCTCTGGCCACCAGCTAGAAGTGAGCAAAATAGAGACAGATCCAGCTGCAACAAGGTCTCTTGAAGCTAAACAGTCTAATAGAGAATTAACACCTATATTATTTATACTTTTAACCCAGTAACTAAATTCCTGTGACCCTCAGGGTGACACTGACTGACCAACCAGAAACTACTCCCTGAAACCATGAAGAAGAAGGAAGATGAGCACTGAAAGAGACCCCACCAAGATCCTCCATCTTGTCCCATACTNAACACCCCTCACCCCCTCCCCCTTGCCCAGTCCCTAAATGAAAGCCACAAAACAGTCGGTCATCGTCTGACCGGGTGCATCTTAAAGATATTTTTCTTTTCAAGCTAATTGTGGCTGTTTGGTATTTGCTGGGGAAAATTCTACAGGGAATGCAGCAGGATGAAAAATGGTCTGTTCTGCTTCCACAGAGGTGTGAAGTACAGCCAGAGTGTGGTGCAGGAATTGTAGAATCCTTTAGGTTGGAAAAGGCCATTTAGGTTGAGTCCAACCATTAATCTCACACTACTGCTAACATTAACTACTAATTTAACACCACTCCTGACTCACTCATGAGAAATCCTTGGCTCTCTGCTGGCTCTCTTGAAGTCCAAATGTGCCCTGTGAGCCAAATTCCTGCCCCATGGATGCTGATACCACATGGTAGCACCAGGGCTGGGAGCGTTTGGTGCCACAAGCTCTCGTTTTTAGAGCCATTTTTAATGACACTTGTCAGCCAGGCTGTTCTGCCTGCCCTTCCATGGGATGTTCTCTCCAGGTAACAGGAAGAAATTCTTCCCTGGGAGGGTGGGGTGGCCCCTGGATCCCTGGAATTGTCCAAGGCCAGGCTGGACGGGACTTGGAGCAGCCTGGGAAGATGGAAGGGGTCCCTGTAGATTTTGAGAAGATCTTTAAAGTCCTTTCCTGTAATGGTGGTGGTGTTTTGCACCACTTCATTAGTGGCTTGTTTTAAGTCTCTTTTGTCTTCACTCAGAGCCAGGATTAAAAAATACACGAAGGAAACTAATTTTCTCATGTTTGGGCTCGGTTGTTTA
Organism: Toxostoma redivivum; assembly: GCA_013397375.1. Classification (NCBI taxonomy): domain Eukaryota; kingdom Metazoa; phylum Chordata; class Aves; order Passeriformes; family Mimidae; genus Toxostoma; species Toxostoma redivivum. Next base: position 514,774 of record VXBI01013078.1, read on the forward strand.
TTAAATCTTATGAAAAATATGGAAAGTTCAGCAACACCTCTGGCCACCAGCTAGAAGTGAGCAAAATAGAGACAGATCCAGCTGCCACAAGGTCTCTTGAAGCTAAACAGTCTAATAGAGAATTAACACCTATATTATTTATACTTTTAACCCAGTAACTAAATTCCTGTGACCCTCAGGGTGACACTGACTGACCAACCAGAAACTACTCCCTGAAACCATGAAGAAGAAGGAAGATGAGCACTGAAAGAGACCCCACCAAGATCCTCCATCTTGTCCCATACTTATTATTATATTATAAAAACCTCAAATTAAAAACCCTTCACCATGTGAAATCACAGACTTTTATTTAACTACACCCATGATTTTAACTCCATCTCTCAAATTTGGAGCTTTCTCCAAGGCCTCAGCTCAAAAGCAGTGTTCTGCAGGGGGTCAGTGCCAGAAAGCACAGAAAGCTCAAAACCCCAGGTTTGTGGGATCCAACACTTTCCAGCCCAGTTCTGTGCCTCTTTCCTGAGTGTGGAGGTGAAGGCAGGACACAGCCAGGGTGGTTCTGTGCTTCCCACGTGTGTGTCCTGCGTGACTGAGGACAGGGATGGCCCTGGGTGCCTCCGTCTGTGCTCCTGCACACACTGACAACTGCTCTGCTCTCTCCAGCGGAGGTGGACAGCTTTGCACAGCAAAATAGCTCCACACCCTCTGGCTGTGGACTCTGACGCTTTTCAGCTCAGCTCTTGGCATGTTCTCCCTTCATTAGTGCTCCTTGCCTCTTCTCGGGGGTGTTTTCCTCCCTCTTCCCTTCTGCCCCGGTGTAATGTGGTTTCAGAGGGATAAAATGTTGGCGTGAGAAGACTGAGGTCCCTTTTTTCTTTTTGAGGTGACATCTTCTCCTGTCACTTGCCATTCCCTTCAGGAGCACTGATGTTATGTGATCCATGGAGCTGGGGTGGCAGCTCCTGCTCAGGGGCTGGTGCTCTCCCCATCTGCTCCCACCACAGCTCCTGCCCTGCCACGCCAGGGAAAGAGCCTCTTTCCTGCTTTTGGGGAGATGCTGACCTGTTCCACCTCTTACATGAGGACAAAGGGCCTCACTGTGTCACAATTCAAAGCACGTGGGGCTTTTTTAGGGATTGATAAACAGCAGAGTTTGTTCATGGCAGAGTCCATCTCCTCCAGCCCTGACATCAGCTGCAGAGAGACTCTACATTTGCTCCTTTAGTGTTGGTGAGCATGAGCTGAGTCTCAACTAGAGTGTCTCCCCAGTGACTTCTCATGGGGTAGTTTGGGTGCTGCTTCTCCCCAGATCTCATTCAACATGAAATGTGGAGAAATTAATTCCTCCTACGTGGCTGATTTCCTTTTCCAACCCCTCATGTGCAGCTTTCTGATCTCACAGTCTGTTGTTATGGAAATAATACAATTACAGTCACTGTGAGTAAGGAGGAAACACAGTCTGCCAGAGGGAAGAAAAGGAGATCAGTTTTACAAGGTTTCCTTGAGTATTTGGTGAGAGGAAGAGGAGGGAGAGACACAAGTGCCACGGGCAGACCTGTGTTGGTTTCCAGCTCTTATCCCCTTTTCCCCCAGGCATTCACATCACTTTTTTGCTGTTCTGTAGCTAATGGCCAAACCTTGTTCAGTGTGAATTAATACTTCTTAATCAAGCCAGTGGAGGTGGACAGCTTCTCAAAACAAAGCAGGTGCCCAGCCTGCAGCTGTGGGCTCTGCTGCTTTTCAGCTTTGGCTCTTCATCTATTCCTTCTCTTCATTAGTGCTCCCTCAATCTTCAGGGGGCTGCTGGCACCTCCTGTCATCATCCTTCCCTTGCACTTCCATCCTCTCCTTCCATTTCCATCCTTCCCTTCCATCTCCATCCTTCCTTTCCACTTCCATCCTTCCCATTTCCACCCTTCCCTTGCACTTCCATCCTCCCCTTCCATCTCCATCCTTCCCTTCCATTTCCATCCTTCCCTTGCACTTCCATCCTCTCCTTCTATCTCCATCCTTCCCTTCCCTTCCCTTCCCTTCCCTTCCCTTCCCTTCCATTTCCACCCTTCCCTTGCACTTCCATCCTCCCCTTCCACACCTCTGCTTCCATCAGCTGCTCTCACAGGTACCTGCTCCTAAGCTGGCTCCTGTCACAGAGTTTCCAGCTGTCCACTCTTGCAAACCTCTGGAATTTCTTCTTTCAGACCATAGTACTGAGAGTGGTCTGTGGTGAGGTGATGCCTGAGATCCTGTGGGGGAAGATTTGGTTGAGGAGCCCTGTGGAGCCCAAATGCTGCTGATCTTTCCAGTGCCAACACTTCAGACATTGGTGCATTTGCAAGCATAGTGTAAAAAGAGATGTGAAACAATGAGGGATGAGGCAGAGAGGAGGAGATGGAGGCTCTGNACAAGTGCCACGGGCAGACCTGTGTTGGTTTCCAGCTCTTATCCCCTTTTCCCCCAGGCATTCACATCACTTTTTTGCTGTTCTGTAGCTAATGGCCAAACCTTGTTCAGTGTGAATTAATACTTCTTAATCAAGCCAGTGGAGGTGGACAGCTTCTCAAAACAAAGCAGGTGCCCAGCCTGCAGCTGTGGGCTCTGCTGCTTTTCAGCTTTGGCTCTTCATCTATTCCTTCTCTTCATTAGTGCTCCCTCAATCTTCAGGGGGCTGCTGGCACCTCCTGTCATCATCCTTCCCTTGCACTTCCATCCTCTCCTTCCATTTCCATCCTTCCCTTCCATCTCCATCCTTCCTTTCCACTTCCATCCTTCCCATTTCCACCCTTCCCTTGCACTTCCATCCTCCCCTTCCATCTCCATCCTTCCCTTCCATTTCCATCCTTCCCTTGCACTTCCATCCTCTCCTTCTATCTCCATCCTTCCCTTCCCTTCCCTTCCCTTCCCTTCCCTTCCCTTCCCTTCCCACCCTTCCCNTCTGCTTCCATCAGCTGCTCTCACAGGTACCTGCTCCTAAGCTGGCTCCTGTCACAGAGTTTCCAGCTGTCCACTCTTGCAAACCTCTGGAATTTCTTCTTTCAGACCATAGTACTGAGAGTGGTCTGTGGTGAGGTGATGCCTGAGATCCTGTGGGGGAAGATTTGGTTGAGGAGCCCTGTGGAGCCCAAATGCTGCTGATCTTTCCAGTGCCAACACTTCAGACATTGGTGCATTTGCAAGCATAGTGTAAAAAGAGATGTGAAACAATGAGGGATGAGGCAGAGAGGAGGAGATGGAGGCTCTGTTTGAGTGTTGGTCATCAAGTCTGTAGGATTTAGGGAAAAATATTTTTATTTCCAGTGCCTTTGTTCAAGGGAAGATGAAACCTTAATTTTAACTGTCCTAGGGACAGAGAGCATTGCTTTCTCTGGAAGCATCTGACTTGGGGTGATCGCTGATTTCTCTGAAGATGAAAATGTTCTTTTCTTTAAACTATTTACTGTCAAGCAAGGGCTTGAATGGCTCCGACTGCTCAGGCCTGGGGCAGTGACCCATTCCTGAGGCCAGTTTGCAAATGACACTGTGCTGTTCCATCCGACAACATTCATTCCCCTCTCCTCCTTCCATCCCCAAAAAATGCTTCAGGGGGAGAAGGACAGGGAGAAACAGAGTGGAAGCTCTGGAAGGGCTGTCTCAGTTCCCAGCAGTCACATTGCTCTCGTCAAAGCCAGCCAAGTGGAACTGGTGACACTCACCAGAAGAGCTGCTCTAAATTAAGCAAAGCTGCAGAAACTTTGTAAACAAGAGCTGACGGTTCCAGACCACAGCAGGGAAAAGTGACAAGTGTGGTTTGTCCTGTGGAGGAAACCAGTGTGGGGCAGAGCCCTCTGAAATGGCTCTGCTGAGATCTGCATCTTCCATGGGTCCCCCAGTCTGTTGGAAAAGCAGATGCTCCATCCCTGGAAGTGCTCAGGACCAAGGTGGAGCTGGGCTTTGAGCAGCCTGGTTGAGTGGAATGTCCCTGCCCGTGGAATTGGGGTTGGAATGAGATGATGGTGAAGGCTCCCTCCAACCCAAACCATTCTGGGATTCCACAGTGTCCTCTGGGCCAGTGTGAGCAGCAGGGACTGTGACTGTGGTGTCAGGGTGTT
>VXBI01013093.1:0-37062 GCA_013397375.1 Toxostoma redivivum
CAGCAGGGAAACGTGGTTTCTGGTGTTGAAAACTTGCGGGGAAGGACGCCAGACAGGATCTTCCACTGTCTTCCAACTCCACGTGCTAGCTGCAAGAGAGCTCCCCCATGCCCCCTTCCTTTTTCTGGCTCCCTTTGTCCATCCCCCCTCCCCTCACCTTCTGGTGAGAAGCAACTAACTTGTAGCCACAAGTACTTAGCATAACAATGGGGAAAAAATTCCACAGAAAGGAAAATAAATTATTCAACTCCCAACAGATATCTTTATTCCCAGCAACACACCTGGGGAAGAACCACCATGCCTTAGAGGTCTAGTTCAGGAGATTTTACAGAACATTTTATAGAACATTTTATAGAATATTTTATAGAACATTTTAAGGCTTGTTTGGATGGGGGTCTGAAAAACCTGGTCTAGTGGAAGATGTCCCTGCTCATGAAGGGGGCTTGGAATAAGATCATCCTAAAGGTTCCTTCCAACCCAGCCCATTCTATGATCTGATCTGCTCACAACAATCATAAAAATCCCTATACCCTTACAATAAACTCACAATCTCAGATAAGATAAAAAGTGTATTAAATATATTCCATGAAAGAGGGCAGGGAGACAGGTCACCACCATTAATATGCTAGATTGCTGATACAGTAGGGCATTTATTAAAAACCAAATAACCTCTTCAACAAAAGAAGAACACTGAAAGAAAACTTATGGGGTAAAACCCAAATGCCCCACACCAGGTGGTTCTAAGCAGTCTGACCAGTGAAAGACATCCCCTGTTCCTGAATCCAGAGATCAGTTTAACCTTGAGTGCATGTGTGTGGAAAAACCACCAGTCAGATAACAGAAAATTCAGTGCAGGTAGGCATGACAACATGCCTTGCCTGCATTGAGCAACTGATTACAGGCAGTGTTAATTCTTCTCTCATTCTACAGACAATTAAGTATGAAAAGTGGGGAGAAAATCCCTATATTTTGCCCAGACAGGCCACCAGAGGAAGACAGATGCATGAAATTAATACAATGCAAATATGACGCAAATGCTATTGATCCAGTCTCCTTTCAGCCCCTCCAAAGTACCAAAACATGGGGCACTCAAGGGTTTTATCACAGGCTGGCTTTCCCAGCTGCAGGGATTCTTCTGTTGAGCTGTAGATTTCTTTCCATAAGCTTCCAGGTCTCGGTTTCTCCCATGGAGCTGTAACTAAAATTGCTCCAACTAAAAGCATGTGTTTTTCTGTGATATGGATGTGATATCCTGTGATATCCTCTTCCTTTCCAGTAAAAATAAGCTTCTATTTTTTTTTTCTTTTTTTTGTTTTTAAAGTTTTATGGAGGTGGATAGTGATGGCTGCAAGGGCTGGCTTGGTGCTGCTCAGTTATATCTCTTCCTGTATGTGAGCCATATCTCAAGCAATATTTCAGTTTCTCCATACTGCCTTGCACTGTACCAGGTGGTCATTCCCTTCATTTTCTTTCTGCTTCTGAAAATGATGCCTTTAACTCCATCAGGCTCTTTCTCACATATTGCCTGACACAGGGAAAGGTGCTGGTAGTAGGGTGGCAGCTGATGAACTTCATTTGGGAGGCCCATATATGACGGGGAAATATAAGAACAACAGTACTGGTTTAGAGCAATATTGGCCAAAAGCAGAGAGCTAGCTGAACAATCTTGTCAAAATAGAAAAGGTATGTATAGCATTACTTCTGACTACACCTTCAGCTGTGTTTGCAACTTGGGAACTTCCTGAACCAGCTCTCATTTCTGTCCACGTGAATTTTATTATCCACCAGTTTGTCCAGCTGCTCTCCAAATGTTAACTACGGTCACTGCAGACATTGTGGTAAGGAGTTTCCCAGTTCAATTGTATGAAGAGAAGTACCTTCTTTGGAGTTTTTTTTGAACCATCTACCTATCAGCTTAATTTGGTGCTCAAGGTTCCTGTTTCAGATAAGACAGGTCACAGTTGAGTGTGTGTCTACCATCTTCATGCCACTTGCTGCTCTCTAGTCCTCTCAGATGTCTCGTTTCTAGACTAAAGATTACTTAGTCATCCCTTATGTGTAAGCTTTTCCATACAACCTCATTCTCTCTCTGAACCCTTTCCAGCTCTTTTATAGCCCCTCCTGAGATGGGAAGGCCAGAGCAGCAATCTCTAACAGGGGAACAAAATGTGGATTTCTACAGTAGACTGCAGACAGTCTGTACTTTCTGCTTGGTTCATCTCCTAGGAGCTACTAACATTTTCAACCACTGCAGACTGCCATTCTCTGTAGGAAAACTTTTAGAATAAACATACACTAATGGATCTACTTTGGAAGGTAAGGGCCACGTCTGGCCCTTGTTTGATGCATTGTGTTTGTTCACTGACTTTTCTCGAGTCCTGCTTTAAGGATCACTTGGCTACAGCTGCTAGCTGATATGATAAGCAGCTTGCAAATGAAGGCAATGTGGTGATCTAGAAAGGTTAATAGGTACAAAAGCAGATGAAAAATTTCCTAAACAAAGTCTCAGATATTGGTGGCCAAAAAGCACAGGGTCTTTAGACAATGCCAATGCATTCCATGATCTTGGCATCAGAGCTCCTCTTCTTATTTTAGCCCCATAAAACTAAAGCAAAATAATCCCTTAGTAGAAAGCACAAGCCTGCTGCTTTGATACTTTTTTTGTATCACCATTGGAACCCTTATTTTTCAGCCATCACATGATGCCAGACAATTTGAGGACTTTTCTCTCTCGATGCTTTCTCAAAAAAGTCTTTCATTCTTGGTTTCTCAAAGAGGGAGCAGGTGCAGTCCTACTATCCACCTGAGCCACAGGGACACTGTCCAAAGGTGTTAATCCAAAAAAGATGTGGTAGAGCATCAGAAATAAATCTTCAGAGGCCAGGCTCCATTGCCTGCAAGCTGGAGTTTTTGTTTTCTTGGAAAGATTGATCAATGTAAGTGCAGGTCAAAAGAGGCTTTGGTACTGGCATTTAAATGTTAATCAGCCACATTTGATTAGAAGTTTAGAGGGACTGATCATGTGTGTATGTCAGTGTGTGTGTGTGGAGCAGGTGGACAGTAAAATCTGACCATATCAGATCAGGCAGCAAGGTGGGCTTTCTTGCTGCTGCACAGTAGAATTTCAGTGCCACAGCAAAGCAAAATGGTGCTTTCTAGACTTACACAGAACAGAGACAGCAGAGCCCTGCAGGACAGCTGAGAAACAATGCCTAGCTGTGCGTTTGAGGTCTGTGGTTCTGCCCTGACTACCTCCATGGCTGGTAGCAGGAGGGTCAAAGTTAGGACAGGAGAATATGCCTTGAAGCACATGCCAGCACATGGTGAGTCTGCTGCAGTCACCCCCACTTGCACTGCTAGCTTCCACCTATCCCAGGGCCTTGGATGACATCAAGTGACTGACCTTTTAAGTAAAGAAATAGAGTGGGATGCTTCCCTGCAGGCCTCCAGTATCGTGGACTGCAAGGGGATGTAATGCATGGCCAGCTCAGGTCCATGCTGCTTATCAGCAAAATGTGAACAAGGGGTCCCAGGCTGTGTGGGAGGGCTTTTGGGAGTGCCTCAGAGACTGAGAGGGTCAGCTAAGTATAGATGTGACCCATGTTTTCTATCCCAGTACTGGCAGGTAGTACCTGGAGCAGTTCTTTAAGGCTTTGTTTTTCTTAACTGAGATACAACCTGTACAGCCAGGAACATAATAAAAGCCAATCTAGATTTAAAATGTCTGTAAGAGATTTGGAAACCAGGACTACAAAAGGTTATTTTCTTAGCTGTCATATTTCCTACTGCTCCCTGAGAGGTGATGCCTGACTGTTCTCCACTGTGTTTTGAAGCCACTGAGTAAATGGGGCTGTGCATCACGCAGCCACTCTCTCACTACCCGTTCCCCTTAAATGGGATGGAGACAAGAATCAGAAAAAAGTAAAATTCATGGGCTGAGATAAGAGCATTTTAATAATTGAAACAAAGTAAAATATAAAAGTATGACAAATGATAAAAAGATAAAAATAATAATAATAACAATAATAAGATAAAAATAATAATAATAACAACAGTAATGAAAAGGAGAAGGGGGGGAATAAAACCCAAAAGAAACAAGTGAAGCACAACGCAATTGCTCCTCACCTGCTGACCAATGCCCAAGCTACCCCTGACCAGTCAACAATCCCTCCTGTCCAACTCCCCCCAGTTTATATTCTGAGCATGATGTTGTATGTTGTGGAATATCCCTTTGGCCAGTTTGGATCATTTGTCCCAGCAATGCTGCCTCACAGATCACAGAATCACAGAATCAGGTTGGAAAAGACACCTGAAATAATTTAGTCCAACCTATGACCAAACGCCACCATGTCAGCTAGACCCTGGCACCAAGAGCCACATCCAGTCTCTCCTTAAACACCTCCAAGGACAGTGACTCCACCACCCTGGGCAGCCAAACATTTAACCACCCTTTCTGTGAAGAAATTGTTCCTACTGTCCAAACTAAACCTTCCCTGGCACAGCCTGTGTTCTCTTATCCTATCACTGGTTGCCTGGGAGAAGAGGCCAGCCCCCACCTGGTTACACCCTCCTTTCAGAGAGTGGTAGAGAGTGATAAGGCCCCACTGAGCCTCTTCTTCTTTAGGCTAAACACCCACAGTTCCCTCAACTACTCCTTGTAGGAAATGCACTCCAGACATTTCACCAGCTCCATTGCCATTATCTGTCCTTTTTGCAGTGAGTGGCCCAGAACTGGACACAGAACTCTAGGTGTGTCATCACCAGTGCCAAGTACAGGGGGACAATCACTGACCTTGGTGGTCCTGCTGGCCACTATTGCTGACACAAGCCAGGATGCCACTGGCCTTCTTGGCCATCTGGGAACATGCTGAATCTCATTTAGCAGCTATTGACCAGCACCACCAGGTCCTTTTCCACCCATCAGTTTTCCAGCTACTCTGCTCCAAGCCCATGGTGCTCCATGGGACTGTTGTGGCCCAAATGTAGGACCTAGCACTTGGTTTTGTTGAACCTCATACTGTTGGTCTTGTCCCATTGATCCATCCTGTCCAGATCCCTCTGCAGAGTCTTCCTACCTTCCAGATCAACAGATCATCAGATCAACACTCACACTCAACTTGGTGTTGGTATTGTCCCTGAATTTATGAAGAGTAGACTCAATCCCTTCATCCAGATCATCAGTAAAGATGCTGAATAGGACTGGGCCCAACACTGATCCCTACCTATCTCTGATCCCTAAACATCTGGAGCACCACTAGTGACCAGATGGTCAGCTGGATGCAGCACCATTTCCCACTACTCTCTGGGCCTGGCCATCCAACCAGTTTTTAATTCAGTGAAGAGTGCACCTGTCCAAGCCATGGGTGCCAGCTTTTCCAGGAGAATGCTGTGGGAGATGGTGTCAAAGGCTTTGCTGAAATGCAGGTAGACTATACTCACAGCCTTTCACTCATCAACCAGGTGGGTCACCTTATCACAAAAAGAGATCAGGTTAGTCAAGCAGGACCTGCCTTCTAAGCCCATGCTGACTGGGGCTGATCCTTTGGTTTTCCTGTATGTGCTCTGTGAACACACTTCAGATTCTTGTGCACCTGCTTGCTGGCAGAGCACAGGAAACTGAAAAGTCCTTGACTTAGGGTAAGCACTGCTTAGCAACAACTGAAACATCCATGTTATTAACATTATTCTCATACCTAATCCAAATCACAGCACTGTACCAGCTACTAGGAAGAAAATTAACTCCATGCCAGGCAAAACCAGGACAGGCTGTAAGATGCATCTACTAAGTGTGCTCAGTATTAAGCTGGAGGTATGGGACAGATTTTGTAATTCCCATAACAGACATAAGCCTCTGCTGATCAATGCCAGAGTGAAAGCTGAAGCAGAAACAGATGAATCAAAGCAGCATTTTAGGAGGTAGAAATCTGAGGAAGTGGGTATATGGTAGCTTGAACAAAGTGATAGAAAGAAGACAGACACACAGGAGAGGCAGAGAAGAAGGCAGAGTATAAATCCAGGGCCTCAGAGAGGGACGGTCAATTTGAAGAAAAACTCTGGAGTATATATAAAAGAGGCCTTTTATTGGGGCTTCCACTGACATCTGGAACAAGGAATGTCTGAACCAAACAGAGATAAAAATCTCTAGAAAGAAAAGTATGCATCCTTCCCTCTATAGAGATGTAAAAGCCCTCTTGGAAACCTGTTGAACTGTTGTTTTCCTATAACAGAACAGAAGAATTATCACTGGGAAAGGGCAAGGCTCTGTTTCAGGATTATATTTCCCAAAGACAACAAGGGTGAAATATAACTGGATGTAATTTTACTGCCATATGCAAGAAGTCAAACTATATGCTCATGATTATTTTAATTGTAAAAGAATGGCTGCCTTTCTTGTGTTGAGGAGAAAGGAAATTTCTCTTTCTCCTGATTGTTTGCAAGTCTGGGTCTATGTCAGTAAAGGTTCTTAGTATTTCCAAAAATTAGATTGTACATGCTGTGTTGAGCAACTGGTTTGGCCATCAATTTCCCGAAAAGCTGGAGTGACAGCTTTGGTTGAAGGGGACACTCATGCTCCCAGGAAGTCTCTTCCAGAAACTTTAACTCCTACTACAAAGGGCTCACATCCTAGATCTGGCTTCTCCTGGAGATCAACATTAAGCTAGCAACTGTAAGAGCACAGTATGGGGATCAAATCTGAAGGAAAACATCTTCCTAGTTAGGGAAAACCACCACATCTTCAATTGTCATATTCTTAATATAATTCTAGCTATCTGCTGTAGAAGTGTGCACTGGATACGTGTAATATCTATGCACATAGAGAATTTGCTGCTGACAGCTCAAATCAAACCATCTTTCTTGTCTTTTATAATACCTGTAAGCAGCTCTGGATGCTATAATGATTGGTATTTTATGTATACCCAACAAAGAAGGAAAACAAATTGCAGGATAATAAGGGCGAACAATACTTTCTTAATTACTTTCAAAATAATGTGCAGTTTATCCCATGAGATATTTCAGTGGGCATCAGGACCCAGAAGCCCCTGAGATTTCCTGAGCTTCTGTTGAGTCTGTAGCCTTGTTTTGAGCCAGAAAGGTGGCCAAGTTCAATTATTATCACTGAATGTCCCTAAAGTGTACAGGTTCACTTGAAACTGAAACTCACAGAGAGACTTAGAGGTACAAAACTTTGCAGAACTAAGAGGTGCAACATGCTTGCTCATCCTTTTCACTGAACTAAAGAATGTTTTGACACTCATACAGTGCCAGACCATGTTGCCCCATTCCTTTCCAATATTCTGTCTCTACTTGTTATGCAGCCTTGGGGAAGAGGCTGATTATCTCTATGCCTTTTGTTTCCTAAAACATAAATTAAAATAATGGTTAACCACATTGTGGTGAGGTCCTGACTCTTCATCCATTAATGTTTTTAAAGTACTTTGGGATCCTGCATAGAAAGCATGTGGTTGTTTATATGCAAGTGAAAGAGTCTGTTTTAGCCAAGGTGGGAGGTGTAGGTGGAATAAGGTCAGATGCAGATGAAATTACTCAGATCTTTAGAACTGAAAAGTCATTTGTCTACCTGAGAACCTGATGTCAACTGATAAATACCTTGCCTGAGTTCTTATAAAGACCATCTCTATGATAAAGAGAAGATTCATTAACTGGCTCTAAAATGGGGCTCCCACTAGGATATAGCACTCAGAAGCCCAGGATACCATCAAGACATCAGTGTGTCACAGGCAGGTGGCTGGATTTCATGAGTCTGTGCTGAGTTACAGGCATGCTGCCCATCACAGTGTTTGAATCCTGCACACCAAAGAGCAGATGTAAGCAATGCAGGGATCTAACACAGAACAGCTTGGGTGATTTCAGAGTGACTGTGTGCTTCTGATGGGAAATGGTAGTATCAGGGCAGAGCAGGTGTGAGTCATCTCCCAGGAGAGAGAGGCAGGAAAAGGGAGATGGGGAGGGGAGGAGGAAAGCAAGAGAAACAGATTAGCTCATACAGATATATTCCCCTTGCCTGGCTGCCCTACCCTTTGTGCACCCCCCTCTCCCCCACAACACACATACATAAGCACGGAGACTTGACTGCTGTGGCTCGACTCCAAAGCTCTGTCAGACAAATCATTTGCTGCTTTATTTTCTTGCCTTACCCATCTCTGCCCCAAATTCAAGACCATTTAATATGTGGCTAGATAAAACTTGAGCAGTTCTTCAATAAGCATTTACTTTCTACTGTGCATTAGTCAGTTCAATACTTTCCGTGGCAGGGACTCAAATAAAAGTGGGATGGGGATCTAGACAGCATTGGCTGAACGATTGCTGCATTTCTTGTACGATCAGCTTTCACCACAGCCCCAGTGTGCGCCAAGTGCCTGGCTCTAATGACTTAAATATGCAGGGCCATGATCAGGGCAGGAGGTGCCTCGAGTTTATTAGCTGGACCTGACAGATGAGCAGTGCAAGAGGTGAATGGGTAGGAGGGAGAGTCTGTGTGTTATCAAGACAGGGGAAAGGACACCCCAGTGCAAAACGACTGATGTTGCAAATGTTTCTCACCACCACTAAGCCCACTAAGAGCTGGATGTGCTCTCTCTAACAGGCAAGAAACATAGCTTGCAAATGAAAGCATAGTCCCACTCAGCAGCCCTACAAGTCCTTCTGAGGCTGTAGCACAAATAATTAGGGCAATGGAGAAAAGGAATGTTACTCAAAATATTTGTTAGATTAAAAGCTAAAACAGCAAAAGAGTTCCTGGGAGGAACAGATTAATAACAAACAAGACAGCCAGAGATCCCCATGGATTTCCTGCTTTACCAAATGACCTCACTCCTGTGCAGTGTGCCAAATTCTGCCAGATTGTTACCAAATACAGAATCAGTGATCTTAAACTGCATTTAGACATGACAAGTGTGCACCCAGAGTAACACTGGGGAAAAGAAGTAGGGTGACACTTTCTCGTTCAAGTCCCAAAAACCCAGGGAAGGGAGATGAATATTTCTTTTAATTATGAGGAAATTCCCAAAATGTTCTGTTAAAGACAATAATGGAAAAGTGCCTAATAGTAAAGAAAGAGGCACTACAGAGTAAGCAGTGTATGAATAAATATATGGAAGAGGTCAAACTCTAAATACACTGGAAAGCCTTAATCAGAGAAGATGCTTGTGTTAATGTACATACCCATAACAAATCCCAAAAGCTTTTCTCCTGCTGTATCTTCACAATACTTTTCTCATCTGTAATACAAGTAGAAGATTTTATGTTTAAGTGCTCGTTTATATATATATAAGGCAGGGAGTAAGAATTACTAAATCAAATGAGAAGCCTGGGGAAATCTGACCATTCTCCATGGTTCTGAGAGAGCCCCTTTTTTCCTGCGAGCATTGAATGCATTCCTTTCACACCATCTGAAATAATGGGGTGAAGCAATTTAGACAAAAATAAAGAGAATCAAACCACTGAAAAAGTCTTGTAATACCAAAGGTTTAGTCTTCCATAACTGACCAGGATGACTCATATCTGTAAGCACTGAAATCCTCCTGCATGTTGACACAACTTCATTGTCCTGCTGTTCACTGTCTGTGTTCCAGTTGTCACAGAAAATGAAAGGATAACAGTTATTGTTATGTTGCAGCTGTGTATTGTGACTGATTCATAGTTTCCCATTTGGGGAGGAACACCAAACTTGCATGTTCTCAGGCATTTGCAACCCATACATGCAATTTTCACATATCTGAAGATGGTGAATATTAGACCCCCACTTGCTGTTAATAAACCATCATTAGGTGTAAGTGAAGTGGGGTTTTTAGGCGGGAAAGTCTCTTTTATTAGATGAACTGACATGTTTGATGGGGAAAACCCACAGCAGAAAAGCTTTTGGGAATCCAAGACTTCTCCAAGCTGAATGCTTTCCAGTAGAACCTGAAAAGAGAGCTTTGTTGCCAAATGAAAATTCTGTTTTAATAACAAGTTTTCCAAACATGACACCTGTCTGTCTGTCTGTCTTTCAACTAATGTGTTTTGTGGAGAAAACTATCCTTTCTAACATGGAGAGCATGCAGTCTCTCATTTACATAAATACATCTTTTATTAACTGTCAGTACAGGACCAATTCATCATGTAAGACATAAGCAGCTGATAAGTAAACAAGTTGGATCCTTTGCTGGCATAACTCAGCAGACCCACCTGAGTTTAGTGGATCTCCATCAGTTTACATCATCTTGAAGTCTAACCCAGATGTGGGTAGGAACACAGGCCAAATCCTAACCAATTCTCCATTTAGTTTTCCCCAGTTGTAGATGACAGACAGCAGAAAATAAGGGGGAGTGAGCTCATGCTCAGAGGCAATGCATGTGAGACTGTGTACATTAACAATCTCTTTTAGTAAGCCACTAATAAACATGGAGACAAATGAAAAATAGGCACCTGGGCAGAAAGACAGACAGACATAGACACTGCTCCTCTGACTTCCTCTCTCATTGTTTGTGTTTGCTCGGGTGGAAGCCACATGGTTGCCTTTCAATAATTCAGAATTCGGTCTGCTTGCATGGCCAGTCTTGCTTGTCACATTTTTTCACCTGATCACAAGTTCATCTCTCTGTAAGTGAAGCAAAGCTTGTAAGGAGTAGCAATATCTTTTATTAGACTGGCTGATACTGTGGGCAGGAGAATGGAGGACAACACAAAGAGTTTGTGTGCCTGAAAGCTTTATCATTTTCTTAATTGTATCTACTGTTCTAAGGAAATATATTACTTTCCCCAACAGCTTGTCTTGCTGATTTTCTTAAATTGTTGTGACCATCTTTTCTGTTATTTTAATGACCCTATATTAAATTTGTGTGGACCAAGAGCTGCATTTCTTCTAAGAGCACACCTCCACTGACACCCATTTTAATTACCTCTCATGCATACCACATTTCATAAGGCTAAGGGAACAAACAAGAATCATTAACATTTGAGTAAAGATGATTTAAATATTTGCTTGTCACTTCAGGGTTCGAGCCATTGATCTGACCATTTATACATGAAGGTATTAGTGCTAGAACTGTTAAAAAGTAAAGATCAATAACAAAAATGAGCTGAATAGTAAAATATCTCAGTCTGAGTCTCAAGCATATTTTCCTAGTGTAATATGCAATGCACACTAATGGCCACCGTTCTTTGCAGTTTGAAGTAGGAGAGCTTGCATTAGGAAGCTCAATAGCTGCATCACTTTTAATCTGCTTTTGCTTAAAAATTATTATCCTTTGCTTATTCATATGCCACTCTTTAAATGAAGGTTTCAAAGATTTCACAATCAGCAAACTCAAGGTCTTATCTTTGCCAATGTGGTTGTGTAACTGGCATGTGTAACTGCATGGAAGTGAATATAATACATATAGAAGCTTCTGAAGAGTGATCTGAAATCACACACACACACACACATAGGTACAAGCTACTGCAGACCTTCTGGGTATATGACCCCCTTTGGGGATTGTAGATTGCTATGTAGAAACGACTGAAAAGAGCCAAAACAAATATTAAGGATATTGTAAATGTCACAGTCACCTGTATTTAACTAGACAAAGGCCTCTTTCTCCTGTCTCTCACCTCCATATTTTCTTTTCCTTTTTGCCTTACCTGGTCTAACTGCTGTGCAGAAGAAAGTGTTCCTGTTCCCACCTCTGAGCACCTCTTTCTTAGTCCTAAGAACTTATAAAAAAAGAGGTTGTGACTGTCCCCACAGAGACCAGTCCTCAGAGTTTACGCTAATAGTGTATTTTTAAGTAACAAGGTTTGAGTTCATTTCACTTGCCTTTAGGGTGCAATTGCTTTGTGTTTCCAAGTTTTTATCTGCAACCATGAAGAACAGATGTTTTTTTGAATTTTTTTTTCTTTTTTTTTAAGAAAACTGAGGGTCTTCTTTAATGTCTCAGTGGTTTAAGCAATGTGAGGCAGCAGAGACAGCTCTGATTTCTGGGGTCTTGGCTCCCACTCCTTGCTTTACTCATTACACTGATGTTCAGCATTAGTTAAGATTCCAGTAACAATTTACCTGTCTCTGCCATTAGAAACTCCAAGACATCTTTTGGGTTGTCCTTTAGGTCTGTTAAGATTTATTCTTTTGTTCCAATCCCATCTCTTATTATGTATGACTATTTATACATATATTTAATCTGCTTTGCTCTCCTGTCTTGCCTTGGGTTATATTTTTTGCTTGGTGCTTTCCATTTTGATTGAGGTGGTGACTAGATGGACCTCATCTTCCTCTTGGTTCAAAGAACAATTCATTATTTGCTCATGTCTGGGGAATGAATGCCTCTGTATGATATGTTGTGAGACAGGGATAAACATCCCTCCTGGCTGATTGATAGTCTTATTAAAGATTGCAGTAGGTGAAATAATCCCCCGTAGCTCCATACGGGTAAGTTCCCTTTCTCTTTTCCCTTCAGACTGGATTTAGGGCATGCTTGGGACTTGGCTTATGCTCTGTCCAATCTTAGAGAATAATTTAATTAGCCTTTATTGAAAGCCATTAGCATTGATCAATGGTGACATACTTTTTTATTACCGAGAAAGATGATCAAGGTGTTTATCCACTAAAAACTTGCAAATGCAAGTTGAGCTTGATAATTTCTTCCTATCCTTGCTGTTGTTTTATAATAAGTTTCATCACTACACAAAGATTTTGAGCTTTTAGTTGCAATATGCAGGAGGAGGAAGAAACAGTGGTGATAGCTTGATTCCCCAGTTATGTATTCCTTTCTTAATTTTTGCATTTTGCTTCCATATTGATCTTTTCTTAAGGGGTTTCTTTGCACATTTTACCACCCTGTGGTCCATCACAGGTTGCATCCTTGGCATTGTGAATGCGTTCAGCCTTGTCCTCTTCTTCCTTACAGCCTCTTACCCTCTCCCACACCACTCTGGCTACAGGAGGCAACCTTCTGGACTCTATGCATCTCATTCTATAAATCCATTCTTGCTCATTTTTTCCAGACAGCTCTCAGGGACATTTCTCATCCAGTCCCCTCCCTGACTGAATGTCCTTTCTAAATTAATAATTAGAGAGCAAACAAAATGTGTATATAGCCTGCAATGAGTTCAGCTATTGTAGGCTGCTGATCCAAAGCATGTGAAAATCGTTTTGGACCCCTCCCTTCTTGATCAGGGTTTGATGCTACATTTCTGATCCTTCCTATAAAATGAACTTTTTTTTTCTTTTTCCCTTGTAATGCGCTGCTGCAATCCATATAATAAATTAGATTATAATCCCCTCGTGGGCAGGGACCTGTCTTTTTGATATGCCTGTGCATTGTTGATCTCACAGTACATACACATCTTTGCACATTCTCACCTCCTGCTAATATCCAGTGCACCAGGATATCAGAATGAAATGAGAATAGAAGTGGACAATATTTTTTCTAATTATTAGCATGCAGATAAGCCACTTTAATTAAAGAAATTATATGCCCT
Source organism: Toxostoma redivivum (assembly GCA_013397375.1). Taxonomy (NCBI): domain Eukaryota; kingdom Metazoa; phylum Chordata; class Aves; order Passeriformes; family Mimidae; genus Toxostoma; species Toxostoma redivivum. Next base: position 13,459 of record VXBI01013093.1, read on the forward strand.
GTTAAAAAGGGAGCTTCTCTGTCAGACTGCAGTCTTGTAAGGGCTTTGTGTTTGTGCAATTAGGACCAAATCTTGAAGCAGCTGAAGCCAACAGTGGCCCTTAATGGGATTAAATCTTCATTTGTGGGGTGATGGGCTAGATGATCTAAGAGGCCTTTTGCATCTTGTGCTTCTCTAATCTCTCTCAGGGTGAACGACATATAATGGAGAAGACAGCTTGTTTTGAATAAACTGCATTAAGTGTCCACATATATTTCCTAATGCAGGTTAAAAAAACCCCACCCCTATGTCTCTGCTGGTGTGCGTGCCCCTCTTACAGAGTAGGTCTCTCCAGTGCTGCAGACAGTGTATGAGCTCGTTGATACCCTGCAGGTTTCTCCGGGGTATGTATCTCTGTACTTCCCGAGATCCTCTGGGAAAATTCCCCAGCCAGTGCTAATCAAATTGAACCACTGTCAAGACTTCCTGCAAAGCTTCGAGGAAACATTTCTGAATATTAGAGGTACAGAAGAGGAGAGTAGAGGTTGGGGGAGGGAAGCAGGACAGTTTTAGAGCTTAAGTGGATTACATAGCTGCATAACCCAGTTATGGGTCCGTGGACTCAAGTGAGCTGTTTTTTCCCCCTCCTCTGGCTGTCTGCCTGTCAGATAGTTCCCCTGACAGGCAGGCTTTATTAACCTCCCCCAGCTGGCTCTCTCAGCATTTTTTATTTTCCAGTGCTTGCGTCCCCTAGCAGCTCGTCTCAGCTCTTCTTGTGTCTCTGAGCTCCCCGGGGTCCATCCTTTAGCTGCACCAGCTGTGGGCACCCATTGAAGCCTCATCATCAGCCTGCTCCACCGACATTTACCAAACCTGGTGGCATGTCTCTGATCTCTGCCCACACAAACCCCAGGTAGCCAGCAATGGGTGCTGATTTGCCTCAGATCAGGAGACCTATGTTTGAAAGGTAACCTGCTTCCTGGCTGTCTTCTATTTTAAATCACTAAAAGGGCTTTGTTAAAAATAAACAAACACCTGAGCACACCATACCAGCACTGTATGGTGGTATGAAGGAGGAGCAAGTGTCTGGTGAATCTGCGTGCATTCATGTTTCCCCACTTTGCAGGAAAGTTGGGTGGTGATGAGTTAACATGAGCCTGGTTGTTCAGCCCCAGCCCTGAAATGTCCCCTCAAATCTGAGATGTGAGCCTGACACCTGCTGGGGACAGCACCACTGCTACAGAAAGTGCCAGGCTATCCTTCCTCAGAGATGCTTTGTCAGGAGGGGTGGTGGCAGGGAGGTTGCTGCCTGAGGGACTCTGAATGGGATACATACAGCCTGGAAGAGGCAACATAGCCAAAGGACAGGGTGACCCAACTACAATCTAATAGGAGGCAAGAGCTGAAATCCCAATTTATGCTGAAGGGCTTCAGTCCCCCTCTCTTACAGATGTAGGAGAGAAGCCAGCCAGGATGCACATCCAGGGTTTAAAATATCTGCATGAGTGTCCATGGCCTCACGAGAGACAGAGCTCCGTCTGACAGCAAGCTGAAATCTGCTTTCCTTCTTTCCTTTAGAGGCATTTACCACTGTCACTGTTTTTGCTTTGCTGACACAGCTGGTGGCTTGTCTGAGTCTTATTCAGCCCTCTGGACTTTAGAGCTAAAAAATGCTGCAGGTAGACTCAAAATGTCCCTACTTGGTGTCCACCATCTGTGTGTCTCTGTTGCTCCTTTCAGTCCTCAGCCACAGCCTCCTTCCCTTCCCTCCCTGGCACTGTGATGCATCTGATTAGGACTTCTGTCCAGTCTTACAGGAAAGGATGATTTCCAGGGCTGACTGTAAGAAAGTCATGTATGAGTGGCTCAAGGCCATGAGGAGTGACAGAGAGCAGGTGCCACTTGCTCTTATTAAATACTGCTCTGATGCCTTGAAACCGTGTTGCTGTATTGGCTCAGGTGAGGAGTGCCACAAGGAGGGTGCTTGGCTGCTGGTAGGAGGCAGCATTCCTGGGCATTTCTTTGTCAGTGAGGGGCTTTGAGCAACCTGGCCTAGTGGAAGGTGCCTCTTCCCACTCCCCAGAGAAGCAGCATTGCCCATAGCAACATCCCTGCTCATGGCAGGGAGGTTGGAACTACGTGATCTTTAAGGTCTTTTCCAACCCAAGGCATTCTGTGATTCTGCCATGAGACGTTGTACTGCTTCTGGGTCTGGACACAATTCACTCAGTACCAGTTATATACCAGTTATTTAAGGCTCTGATCCTTTGGGCCTATAAAAGAGAGGGACCCTAAGCAGTGTGCAAACAATATGGTAGCTTGGAGAGTTGTTGATAGCAGGGCTACCGGCAGCATCTTTAGCCTCTCTGCCAACACCTAAATAATTGGAAGTGTTACTTTCTTCTAGAAGTAAACCTGGCCTTTGTGCTGCTTTATCACAGCATTGTATTTTTTGCTGTCAGACATGAGCAGATAAAACATATTTTTTAAACCCTTGAGGAGGAGAAAGAAGTTGGCAGTTCTCATGGCTTTAGGAGGGTTCTTATGACAGTGTATGTTGCTTTTTTTGTTACAAAGATCATATTCTAGAAAAATGTGACTATTTGAGGATCTCAGAGGGTTTATTAATATTTTTTCAGTGTTTTTAGAGCTTCAGACATGGAGGAACACAAATAACTTGATGCCAGTTTAACCTAATGATTCAGAAACCATAATTCAAATTAAAATAAGCTAACACATCTATTTTTAAACTCATGATTTAAGCCACTTTCATGATTTTGATAGGGCCTGACATGATATTCCAGCATTGGGACTGGTAATAAAGCTTTTGTATACTGATTTGAATGGAAAATCCTTTGAAAATCCTCCAGCTTGCTTGCCTTAGTCAATACTTAACAAGGATTCAGCCACAGCAGCAAAAATATCCACCAATCAGTACTTTTTCTTCGCTTTATAGCAAAAAGTACTGATAACCAAGAGTCATTGTAGTCCCAGGGTCCATTCTGAGAAACTGTGGTACAGGGATCCTCATACATAGGAATCCTGAAGCCAACACCAGCTTCCCAGGAGTCTGAACAGAGGGCAAGAGCATCCCTGTGCCAGAGTTTTCCATAGGGCTATGCAAGGACTGAAGAGACAAGACGGTCAGATCTACACAGATGGCTTGGGCTCATGCTATAATTACTCCATGTCCCTATAAAGTTGTTCTGGGATGAACAGGAATGAAAGGTAGGGTGAGCTTCAAGGATGCAGAGAGGGCCAAGACATGGCACAAAGCCTCTGTGCAGTCTCCTTCTTTCCTGGTGTGGGTACATGAAATAAATTGCTTGTCTAGTGGCTGTGTCCGTGGAGGAGTGGGAGAATGCCAGCTGGTGCCTGTGGTATTTAATTTCTTCTCAGGGGCTGAGTGAGGCAAACATTTTTGGGATGAAGCAGCTGAAAGCAGGAAAGACAAAGTACCATGCCTACTGCCCCCAGCCCCCTGTGCTGCTGCAGGCTGGATCCAGATATCAAACCTGGTGGGAGACAACTGCACTGCTTTTTTGTACCCCTAGATGCTACACAGTGTTTTCCAGCTCATCAAAAATATTTGGGAGCAACTGAAGGAGCAACAGGCTCTGAGCAAGTCAGACCCATCTCAGTGCTATTTTGAGGCACTTGGCTTTCAGGCCAGTGGGTACGCTGTTATTCCTCCAATACAAGAAAACAAACACATGGGGATATACACATGAAAAAACAGGTGACTCATAAGTGAGAATAGCCTCATTTTGTCATTAGAGGAGAATAATTTGCCACAAATTTGTATCAACATTGCAAATGTCTGCACAAAGCTACACTGCTCCATCACACGCTTTGGGCTGCGTATGTGGCCACAGCTGCCTGCAGCAGGAGAGCACAAGAGGGGCCACACTCAGTTGCTGTTTGACCCTGGTTTCTTCTTTTTGTCTAAGGAGTGGAAAAGGCCTGCTGCATGGCCTTGAATCTCCCAGGAAGTGATTTGACACCATGAGTAGAGCTTGCCCTTTTCTTTCTCACATTAAAATGGAAGAAGATGATGTTTTGTAGGTCTGTTATGTCAGCATGTATGCACCAATCTGTAGAGAGTGATGTAAATAGCTTTTTGTATTACTGCTGGACACAGAACTGTCAGGAAAAAGCCTGACATGAAATGAAATCTTAGACCTGAAATGAAATCTTACCTGAAATGAAATCTTAGACAAAAAGTGAATGGCCTTGGATCAACTAAATAGGTGTGTTCACTCTCAGGATTAATGATAACACAAGTAACTGTATTTGGCTTGTCTAGCAAGGCTTTGGTAGGGTGGGTTATAGGGGTGGCTTCTGTAGGAAGATGGTTGAAGCTTCCTCTGTGTCCAGTGGAGCCAATGCCAGCCAGCACCAAAATGGACCCACCATGAGTCAAAGCTGAGCTCATCAATAATGGTGGTAAAACCTCTGGGAAAACATCTTTAGGAGGGGGAAAACTGCTGTGCAACAGCAGCTGGGAAAGAGGAGGGAGAATATGTGAGAGAAGCAACTCTGTGAGAGAGACTCCAGGATGAGTAAAGGAGATGGGGGAGGAGGTGCTGCAGATGCTGGAACGAACAGACATTCCCCTGCAGGCATCTGTGGTGGAGCAGATATTCACATGCAGCCCCTGGAGGACCCCAGAGTGGAGCAGGTATATGCCCAAAGGAGGGTGTGATCTCGTGGGGAGCCCACGCTGGAGCAGGCTCCTAAAGGACCTGGAGAGGAACATAAGCTGAAGCAGGTTTCCTGGTGGGACTTGTGACTCCACGGAGACTCACACTGGAGCAGCCTGTTCCTGAAGGACTGCATGCACCCTATAGGCAGGGACCCACACTGGAGCAGTTCATGAAGAACTTCAGCCTGTGGGAGGGACTCCACACTCGGAGGATGAGAGTGTGAGGAGTCCTCTCTGTGAGGAGGACAGAGCATCAGAGACAACGTGTGATGAGCTAAATGCAAACCCCATTCCTGTGCCCCTGCATCACTGTGAGGAGAAGGAAGAAAAATTTGGGAGTGAACTTAAGGTGTTTTAAGGTTCTGTTTTATTACCCACTCCCCTACTCTGATTTGTTTGGTAATAAATTAAATTAATTTTCCCCAAGTTAAGCCTGTTTTGCCTGAGACAGTAATTAGTGAGTGACCTCTCCTTGTCCTTAACCCTTGAGCCTTTTGGTGTATTTTTCTCCTCCTGTCCAACTGAGGAAGGGTGTGACACAGCAACTTCGGTGGGCATCTGATGCCTGGCCAAGGTCAACTCACCGCACTGTTAAATTGAAAAGAAAAATCTTTCCTACCCTGAAAATATCTTTCACCTCTGCCCTTCTGAAGGAAAAGTGATTTGTGATGAAATAAAATTTCCTTAAGTGACTTAGGAGCCTTAGATCCATTTGTTAAATCTCCTGACCTGTTTACTTAGAAAAATTTCATCATAGGGCTGTATTTTTTCTTGGCTTTTATTAAAACAGAACTAAAGCCAACTATCTGCACATATCTGGAACTCATCAGCTCTACTGCCAGTGGTGTGCGCCCCATCTATTAATGACAAAATGAATGAATTAATGTGAAAAAGCTGGATGGGAAAGGACTGCAAACACCTAATCCAAGCCTAGAGCCCTGCCAGGACGATTACAGAAATAGAAGGGACGGCGGAGTTCCCTGCTCACTCCCTGGTACTGCTGCTGGGGGAAAAGCCAGGGCATTACCTTTCCATTAGGACTCTTCTCTACTTCTTCCCTTTTCATAAGAGAAAAAGAAACACCAGTCACAGAGAAAAAGTTTATGAAAAATCAGAAAATATGAAGAAGCAGGAGCTAAGTATCTCTTTGGAGACAGTAGAGCAAGGCAAGCTTTACACTGGCATTTCTTTCCCAGAAGCAAATTCCCATTATTTCAGGGAAAAGTAGTTGGCAGCTTGGTCTTGCTCAAAGCACTGAAGAAACAAGCAGACAAAAGGTGTTGAAGATGGGAATCCCCTGGTGCCCTGTCTAGCCCCACCCCCACCATGCTTCCTCCTGTATCTTGTTTTGAGAAAAGCAGGTGGCAGTCGTTCAAGGACCTTAAAGATCCGCTACATTTCAGGTGCCAACTGTGAGATCAACCACTCCCTGCTCACCCATTTGCAAAGTCCCAAGTGGAAGAGGAGTCTTTGTTGCAGGAGAGTGTTTGCTACTGATTCTTCCAACCAGTGCTATGATCTACAGCCGCTATGGTTTTGCCAGTGTCCTGTTAATTTAGTTATCGTAGTAGGAAAATATCTCAAAAGATAGCTCACTCAAATTGCAATAGCTGCCGGCAAGAGGGCTGCCAGCAGGGAGCTGCCTTACAACTGGGCTTGAAAGAGCTCAGAGGTAAAGGCAGGTTCTGTAGTGACAAAGAGGGAGCAACATACACCTTACTCTGCCTCATGTTTCCTGAAATACAATGCTTTCACAAAGAAAAAAAAAAAAAAAGGCGCCTTTCTAGTGGAGCAGGTGTGTCTGGGTCTGTTAGGGGTCGGTGATGTGCCAGAGCACCTGGCAGGGTGGTACACCAAGAAAGGTAGGACGATGCAAGGAGGAGGAAGAGGAAGTAGGATAGTATTGCTTCTCTTTTCTGTCAGCAGAGGAGAGAAACCATTGAATCAGCCAGAGGTGGGAAAAAACTGACACCAGGAGTGCCAGGATCACAAAACCTGGTCCTGTAAGAAGCAGTATTCTGTGTCCTGTGCTGTGCTTGTTCCCTTGTCTCAGAACTGAGTGAGAGATGACCAGGCACTGTCAGGGTTGTTAGGGACCCACTGGCATATCTGGCTCTAACACATCTGGTTTCTGAAGGATGCAGGTTGATCTTCAGCAGACCTTATCAATAGACACGTGTCCTCAATGCAGACAAAAGGCATGTAGGAATGTGTAGGCATTCCTAACAGCCTAATAGACCAGTAGGAGACCCCATACACCTGGGCAGCCCTTGTCATAAAACTATGCCTTCTCTGCCTTGTCGTTGGTCTATTCCAAAAAGAGCTCGTTTTACAAAAAACACTCCCTGGTGTAAAGGTGTTGTGTGTGGAGGGAAGCACTTTCGACATAGTAATGAAGAGAACTGCTCATCAACTTCTTGGGGATGCTTCCTTTCCTAATCTGCAGGCCAGAGCCGGTGCCACTCTCACCTAACTTCCCATAGGGATATGCGGTGGTGCTAAAAGCTCTGCGTTCATTTCCAGAGTACTTCTCTCGGTCGGCTGCCCGAGCCTGAAGCGCCAGCCTGTGCAGCAGTGCCCCTCCTCGCTGTGCCGCTCTGCGCACGTCGCTGCGTGTCGGAGTGCCCGGCACGGCACACACACGGCAGGGCTGCTCTGACACCCCGGCAATCTGCTGCGCCGCTCCCCGCAGCCCTTCCGAGCGCAGGACTCCGGGCATCTGCCTTCAGACAGTGCTGACATCGTGACCGCAGAGGCAGCGCCTGCTCCCTCTCCACAGAGCGGGAGAGAAAGGAGCAATTTCAGGCTCTGCAGTGAGTGGATGACTAGTGCACATATTGGTAATAGCACCGTGCCGGGGTCTCGGTGTGATCTTCCTGTTGCTCATTTTCTGGCAAGTGTGAAATGCAAATCCCTCCGGGCTTCTGTCTCCGCTCAATATTCACAGGAGCATGAAGGCTCCTGCGCGAAGGGGAGGGTGAGAGCCGGCAGACAGCAGGGAGCTTTGTTTCCTCCTTTGTTGGAGTTTACGGGTTAAAAAATCTGCTTATTCTCGAGGCTTTGCAGGGGATGTCAGCTCACCGCACCCCGCCCTGAACCCTGTCTCTGCCCCATCTTGGGGGCTGGCGTGGGGCAGTACACTAGCAGGTTCCGATTTGAGTGCAGAGGCCCTTGCACCAACGCTGTGGCACCACCGAGCCTGGCGATGGCGGGGCGGGGGTCTCGGGATGTAGGAGGGAAGTGCCCCGGAGCGAGTGCGGCTCGGGGGAGCTCAGAGCAGTTACCCCTGCCCAGGACCCGCCGGGCGACAGTTCCCACCCTGCCCCTTTCCTGTCGTGTGATGGTTCCAGTCCAAACGCAGTCAGATCTCTGGAAATGGCAACTGAGACACTTGTTGCCATGGTGATCCTTAATAGTTCTGACTCGGATGTAGCGTTGCTACGGCAACCGCATCCGCAGCCCTTGGGAGGCAATGCCGGTACATTTTTTCTCTCGTAGTGGAAAAGGGCCCTGAATCCCCATTTTGCTCACTCCCTGCTGCAGTGCAGTGACGAAGCTTTGGGGCTGTTTTATTATTCCCCTAATGAACGGCGATTCTGATCCTTCACCAAAGGATCTGCTGCTATTCTGCTGGGTAAAAGTGCTCTGGACCGCCTCATCACGGGCGCAGTGTCTGCACCATAAGGCGACCCGAGCCTCTGCCCTTCTGTGGCTCACCAGAAAAGATTAATTTTTTTTTTTTCAAGAGGAGCAGTAAGCTTTCTTCGTAGGTAGGAAAAGCTCCTTCCATCTCGGGAGCTGAAGATCTATTGGCAGGGGGTGTGGGGGGTGGAGTGGGGTGTGGTAGTTCTGAGATGTAGAGCGTCTGTGGCTGTGAAAGGCAAGACAAAGGCAGAGCGCATGTGAGGGAGTGGGTGTGCCCGTGAGGAAAGGAGCGGATCTGTGTGCAAGGAGCGTGTCCGTGGGCATGGCTACGAATGTGAATGGGAGAGGAGCTGCCGGCAGAGGAGCAGCGAAGCGGAGCGTGGGTGTGCCCGCTCTAGGATGAGAAAGGGGATGCTCAGCTGCCCGAGCTTTTGTTTCCGAGAGCGCTTCTGCACAGGCACGGGCAGAACAGGTTCATGCAGAGCTGCGTGAAGACACTTGCTCACATTCAGTCCTGTCATCTGTACAAAGTCAGCCTCACACGTAATGCCTCAGAGGCAGTGGCGTCTCTAAGGGGCAGATAAATGTAGGGAAAGGGGAGTGTATATTAAGTCTGCTGTTGCAAACCTGGGAGGTAAGACTTCTGCAGCACTAAATAATCCAGCCAAAGTAATTTCATGGTATCCTTTTCTGGCAGGGGCAGGTGGGAATGAAGACGCATGCAAATTCTACATGTGTGTACCCTTGGACCTACTGAGCCAAGCCCCTGTACTGAGATACCTGGGCATGGATCCCAAGGGAATTGGTCAGTGCTTTTCCTTAGTCAAATGCCTGACTGCTCAGTTAGGCAGAAGGAGTCACGGGAGAGATGCTAAAAGCTCTCAAGGCTTCTCAGGGGTTTCATAAACTTTCCCTGTGGTTTTTCCAACTTGTCAGAGAATCCCACCAGGTTCTCTCCTGTCTGACATTCTGGTTCTTCCAGACACCTTTTTGCACTGGTAGGACATGGTGGTACATCCTGGAGCAGACCTTCAGAGAAACTGGGATGACTGAAGGAAGGAAAAACTTACAAATTCACCATGAAGATGGGACATAATTTTACTGCAAGTAACAGTGGATCTGGGAAGGACTTAAAAGTGGCAAATGCAAAGGATAAAGGATGTTGCTAAAGAAATTGGCACATTCTGCAATGGGAGAGTGTGACTCTTCTGTGCCTGGCTTAGATGAGATGAGGACGGAAGCTTTATTAACAAAGTAAGATAGTAACACAAGTTTGAGAGAAAATTTTGGCAAGGAGCCTGATGAATACAAACCAACCTTAAAGAGGTGGTGGGGAATACAGACATGAAAATGAAAACTTTGGAGAGGTCCAGAATGGAGGAAGATATCTCAAAGTCCCTGAAGTGTTCACATGAAGGTTCCCTGCAGTTTAAGTTAAAAGGGAATAAAAGAGCTGAATTAAGGTGCGAGCTGTGAGGGCTCCAGCAGAGAGAGGCTCTCAGGAAGTGGATGAACCTGTGGTATCTGCAAGGTTTCGGGAAGAGAAGTCTTGGGACTCAGTAAATAGCTAGTGCCAAGCTTCTGTATGAGCAGTTTGTGAGGCTGGAAAGTGCTAAAAGCCAGATGGAGGGACTCCAGGTACAAGTCTAAGGCTTTTCAGAGGTTAATATGGTCCATCCAAGCAGTTTAGGGAGACAGGAAGTTGTGAAGAGACTTAACTGAAGAGACTTAGTCAAAGGGAACTTTTAAATATGCAGAATGACTTGCTTGGCATGCAGAGAGAAACTCATCCCTGGATTAAGTCTAATGAAATCACTAGCTTTGGCTTTATCTGTGTCTGTTAATTCCTCATGGTGGAGGCAGAATGAGGGGAAGTGGCCCTTTTGCCTGCCTCCCTGGAAGAAAGTGCCCACTCTTGGGGTGGTGCTTGTCAGAGGCCACAGCTGTGCCTGTGCTGTCACACGTGGAACTTTGTCACCTGTGATGGGCAGAGCAGTACCTGTACCCTGCCACTACACAGGTACCTGGTTAAGAGATGGGATACTGTGTGGTAGCTTGTGTCCATCTTGCAGCCATACCCAAGGAACAAACTGGATCTCAATTTGGGTTCTTCACCCCACTGGGAAATCACAAGTCCCTTCTTCCCAGTACAACTGGTGCTCATTCCAGTGACCATATCTGTGTAGCACATTTTTACTATGACAAGTGCTGGCATCAAAGTGGGAGGAGGACCACACCAGGGGTAGCAAAGACTGTTGGAAGAGTCCCTTGGATCTAAGACTAAATGAAGCATAGGACTAAATATTGTAATGTTTTCGTCTCTATTTTTGGCATGATCAATTACAGAATTTCCTGGATGTGATTTCTTGCCTGGAACCTGTAATAAAACATAGAAATAGGGCTGAATTACTGCTTGGAGTTTTGTTTGTTTATTTGGTTGGTTTGGTTTTTTTTACAGAAAACAAGGGAAGTGGAGACGACAATCCAAGTAATTTGTTGTTTATTTATCCAGACAGGATCTAACCTGCTAGCCTTTGCTCTCTTTGCTCACACATAAAAGAAAGTGATGAAGCCTTTGTAAGGACATTGGTGGCAGTAAATACTTACCTTCCTTGTATGTCTTTGGGACAGCTCAGTCTCTCTCACAGAGCAGCAATTTTAATAAACAAGAATTAGTGTAAAGCATGGAAAAACAAGATGATTATTGTTGAGCCATTAGTCTCAGGATCCAGCAATTACCAGGTCCATCAAGATTATTTCAAAGAGAAAATCGTGCCTGTGCAGGGACAGAGTTTGGGGGCTGGTTGGGAAAGAAAGAACATTAGGCTGAAATACTGCTTTGTTGTTTCTTGCTCCTAAAAGCAGTAAGTTGTTGCTCAGATGCGCAGATTCAGCCTGACATGAGCTGCAGACCTTCTAGAAGGATTTGAAATCACCACCTAGTACCATGGCTGAGGCATGGTACTGGGGAGACACGCATGCTGGGGCAGTGGAAGGAAAGAGGGGGGTTGTAAGGCAAGGAGGAATGAAGAAAGGGCTGCAAAGAACAAAAGGATGGTCTGGTGGCTTGGATGCATAATAGGGTTTTGGGGTGATGTCTACTTGCTCTTGTTGATGGAGATTTTTAATAGAACCCCTGTCTACACAATAAATCTCATCTAGAGCAAATGATAAAAAAAGAAGCATAAGCAGGCAGTCAGAAAACTTGATGCCTCCCATCCCACATTCATTTTGAATCACACTGTAGTGAGGGTCAAAGCACAAGAGCCATGAAAATTTTGTTATTTTTTCTTTTTGTGCTTCTTAAGCAGTGATGTCCATGAGATTAGTGCTTACTTTGATTTAATGTCTCATCAGAAGCATGACTTCCCTGACAGCCCTGCTGCAGTGCTACTAAATGAAGCATGCCCTGTTTTCTCAGCTGGGACTTAAACCTCTGCCCTTAGAGACCTGAGGGGTGAGGAAGAAAGATGGGGACAGAGTGATCGATATTGACCCACCTATCATGTCCGCTAAATTAAATAACTAGGCTTTATTTTTTAACTTATTTAAAACAGTTACTGTTCTCTGCACAAAGGATGTTTGTGGATGCTGCCGAGGTGGCAGCACCACAGCATGAGCCTCCCTTGCTCTGTACCTTCCCCCTGACTCACATTCTGTGGGTGACCTTCCAGTGTAAGGACAGACACTGTCTTAAGGAAAGAGGAGAGAGAGGGAGAGAGTGGGGGAGAGAGAGAGAGAGAGAACATTTTCTCTGCCAGTTAATTGAATTCAGGTCTTCCCTTCAAGTTGCACTGGAAAAGCCTTATTGCACTTTCATGGTGAGGAAATATTTGCTCATAGGGGAGCAGAACAGATGAAACCCTCCAAAGTCCCTTTGCTGAAGATGTCAAACTAAATTTGGATTGCATTTGCTCTTAAACCAGAACTGACCACAGTCTATGGGAGAACATAACTGATTTTAGTGCTGCTTTACAGTAGGCAGCAAAATAGCTCAGTGAATTATCCACTTCGATGACCAATTTTTCAGTGTATCCTATGTTTTCCTTTTTCCTCTTCTCAGCAAATCTGCCCCATACTGAGTCCCTAAGAAATCCCTCTCATTAAAAAACCTCTCCTTTGAGGGCCTGTTGTGACAACACTTTGAACTTCTGTGCTGGGCGAGCACAATGCAGAGGACATAGAATTGCAGGCAGTTAAATTGCCTCATTAAGACAATATTAGGCCATATTTGGTCTTTTTCTATCAAGCACTTGTGAATACTTTACCCAAGCTGGTTTTATGTCACAGGATCCCTGCCATTTCTGCTGAGAGATTTTGCTTTACTCTCTTCTCTTTGCATCTGAGTCCTCATGAGGGCTGAATGTGAGGTGTGACGTGGAGAGGGAGCAGCATCATAGCCATTCACAGCATTCCCAAGAAGACTGTCTGGGGAGGAGGCTCTCTTTTCTCCACTAGAACATTTAGTGCCTGCACATCACAGAAAACATCTTCACCTTTTCAGCTAAAGTTGCTTTTTTTTTTTGTTTTAATACCACAAAGTTGTGTGCATCCCCCCTCCCCAGCCCTGCCAGGGTGTTGAGTTTGGTTTAGCACTGCACCTCCAGCTAGGAACCATAGGATGTCCATAATTCCACTCCTTTGTCCTTTGCTGCAGGGATTTATTGCACTGAAAACTTTATTCTTACTAACGATTGCACATTTATATTTCACAGAGTCCCGGACATGTGGATTTTCCAGGCACAACATGCTAACACTTTACTCATATTCTGACATCTTCTCTCATTTCCTAATAATCTTTGTCATAGTTCAGAATTGCTCCTGTAATTTCAAGAGCTTTTGTTTTTATATTTCTTTCTTTTTCTGACTCTGGCATCTTCTTTGCTCCTTACTCATGGCTTTCTGCAGCTGGCAGTGCTGTATAGGCACCTGCCGCTTCTTCCACTGCTCTGTCCTTTGCTATTTCCTATAGGATGCTTTGCCTTTTAACATTACAGTAACCTGTAGAAGAGCAGCTTGCCCCAGACCAGCAATCTATGTGTGCTTGTGTGCTTCTGACTGCTTTCTAATTAGGAAGACCTTAATTTACAACCTCCCATGTTCCCTGCAGTGTGCCCTGCAGTACTGTTTATCATCTCTCTGCCACAGCCAGGATCTATGCTGGCTTGCCCTCACTGAGGGAGCTGCCTGCTGTGCTGGTTGGAAAGGTGCCTCAGCTGATGGTGCTGGGGTGGGAGATGGGGGATGTTTTACACATGAGGTTACACGAGGTTTTTTTTTCCCCATTTCTCACAGCACATTGAAATGCTACTTCCTGGATTCGTCTCTGCTGCTTCCCTCCATCCAAAGAGCCATGTTTGATGCCTGGTCAGCTTGAGAAATGATGTTTTTGTGCTATATGCTGAAAACACATGAAGTAACTGACGGCCAGGATAAGAGTCAGATGCTCAGCAAGGGTAAATTGCTCTAGCTTCAGTCAAGTCAGTAAAGCTAATCCATTTTCTTCCAGCGAGATTCAGGGAGCATAGATAACCTATACTGTTTGGAACCAGCCTTGATTGCAAACCCAGACATAGTAAAATATGTGGCTTCACTGACCCTCTTGTCCTGCAACACCATGAGCTTCTCCTCTGCATGGTGTAGGTCCTGTCCTCTGCCTTCCTGCAGTTGTAGGAGAACAACTCATTCACAACAGGGATGAGATATGAAAGGGGAAGGAACTTGCTGTTCTTGTGCCAAGATGCATGGCAAGGCAGCCTGGGTCCACAGAGACTCTGATTGATGTGACAGGGAGGGAGTGACAAGACTGCTGATGGTGCTAACAGCATTTTAATCCAGCAGTTCTTGCAAAAAAAAAACCCACCTGTGACAAAAACAAAACCAGCTCACTTGCTCAGGGTATGGATGTACAGGACCTGAGAGCCACCACCTGATGTGAGTTATGAAGCCTGGCCTCTCTCCAGGAAGATGAGTGTGATAACACTTGACAGGTCAGGCTCAGGGTGCTCTGTGCTCTGGTTTAATACAGCTTGGCTTGGCCTGTGTCTGAAGGGCTGCCACCCCTGACTGCCACCTGTGACTTTTAATTCAGTCTTTACTGCAGGTCAGAAGATGAGGAGAATGCACGTGAGCCCGCATATATTAAAATATAACACAAAGCAGCACAGATTGGGGTTTTCCTCAAGAAATACTAATTTTTCTTGTCACTCTTATCAAAAAAGCACTTTACTTGGATTGGGGGGGTCAAACTGAATTTTGGTAGAAGGCTGCAGAATCTGAAAGGAGGCTAGACCATTTGCTCATCTGTAAGAGGAATATAAATGTGTAATACCTAATTGCATGTGATATCCATCACCCTTTTCCAGCATCAGCCCATGTCATCAGGGCTCTTGGTGTGAGAGGAGAATGTCTTCCCTTTTTTCACACCTGCCTGCTGGACCATACACTTTTCTGTCATCACATTTCCTGGGTTCCTATAATTTTTCCTTCTAATTCCCATGGTTAAACTTTTCTTTTCTTTTTTTTTTTTTTTTTTTTTGAGTGGTGAAACAGCACTACCTCTTCCACCATATCTTTGGTAGAGTCTTACCTTTATCTTCTTTCATCTTTTTTCCCCCATTCCTGTGATGGCACAGGTCTCTGGGCACCTGGGTTAGGAAGCACATCGATAAATCTATGGGGCTTTAAAAGCACAGCTTATCTTCTGGCAGGTTATTTTTCAGCCAAGTCTCTGCTTTCCTGCCCTGGTTCCCAGTGTGATGGTGTAAGTGCAAAAGGCAGCTGTGAGAAAGCAAGAATACTTAATGTTCTCATTGCTACTGAGAACTTTGTCACATGCGGGCCAAGTGACAAAAATGTTTCTTTTTTCCTCCTCTGTGTGTCAGTGCAAAGTGGGACAGCCTCAGCCAGAAAGACCAGCAGTAGCCTAGTTCAGGGTAGCTCAGTCTGGTGACTAAGCCCTTCTCTTTGGTAGTGGAAACAATGTGGGTTAAAGCCAGAGGCTGATGCTCTGTCAGGGCCAAGAGGATGCTGCTGGGGAAGGAGGGTGGCTGGCTGCTCCTGCCATAGCACTTCAGTGTATCCAGGCTTTCCTTACTATCCAGTTTAGATGAGCTTACAAGTAAAAACCGCAAGTGCACCACTCTTCCCCCTACTGACACAGCATTTTTCCACTTAGTTTCATTTCATTTGCTGAAATTATTCAGCAAATTCAAGCTGAATTTGCTGATCATTTTGGCGTCCCAGAAAATGCAGCTCACAGGAAATAAATGATTCAGCAAAAAGAAAGAAAAATATTCACCTGCCTTCTTGCTGTCACATTTGTTCTACTCAGCTGCTAATGTATCGGTACCAAATTCTTCTTGTCTGTGACAAGGTTAGACATAATGCAAAAGCTGCCATCTGCCTTAGGAGGTTTTCTGTCTCATAAGGCAATTTTCTTTGAGTTTTCCCTAATTCCACCAAAGTCAGAAGAGGGGTTCTTGCTCATGTCTTGGGGTGACAGCTTAGTCTCCTTCCTTACCATGACACCCCCAAAATCTATTGCGTGAACTCCCCATCAGCTGGGCTGAAGACATAGTAGGGAGGTCTTTCTGTTGAAATACACATAACCTGCACATTTCCTTCTTTGAAAACAGGAATGGTAGACCCAAGAGAAAATGATCCTGCCCTAATTGCTCCAGTGACCTTTCCTTTCCAGTCCACTGACTTTCTTTTGTCCAGTCTGGCTTCAAATGCTGTGAATGGTGAAGTTTCTGTCACCTTTTCTGCACATTATTCCACTGCCTAGAAAATCCTGCTCTCACAGGTTACTCTGAAGTGGTGTTTTCATTAATTTCATGTCAATGCATTCTCTTATGACCATCTGCTTGCTGTCCTTTAATACTCTAAATCATTGCATTGCTCATGTTTTCATCTTTAAGGCTTGTGTAAGCCTTTAATCCTCTCCTGAAATTATCACTTGATTAAATTATAGGGAATGACTTTCTTTTTAATTTTTCTCTCTCTTCTTAACCATTTTTATTGTTCATCAATGAGCTTCTCTCTAATGTTGTCAATCTCTGCCTGGTTTTCAGCATCCGAAATACAATGCAGTGTTCAAAACACCACACAATGTTTTCTACTTATGTCAGAAAATTGTACAAGGAGATAATTATTTCCTGAGATCAAGGAATAAATCTCCAAGCTCTGCCTTTCGTCCTACTTGGTCTCTATGATTGTCCCCTCTTCCTCTTAAAATATGAACTATTTATCCCATCCAGTAAGATCTGAAGATCCTTATGTGTATTCTGTAAATGCCATACTGCCAAAAAAAAAAAAAAAAAGGCAGACATCGGACATAATTTCAGGCTATAAAGAAGAGAGATGTAACATGGGAGGCCATGGTCTGCTCTGTAGTGGTACAGCCTTGCTGAAGCACTGGATAGCCAGCATGGAAAGACATAGGCTACTTGGTGGGAACAAGAAGAGGAGAGGAATAAAAATGATCTAAAGACTAGAAAACACAACCTGTGAGGGAAGACACAAAGATTTGTGGTTGTTTGGGCTAAAGAAGATTGGCTCTAGAGGGAAGCAGTAGGAAAACAAGTCTTTAAATATATAGGAAATTGCTACTAAGACAAAGGAAATTAAATAGTCTTCTTTCCCACTGAGGGTATAAAAAGGAATATTGAGTTTAAATTGCAGTAAAAGAGACTTAGGCTAAACACTAGGACAAGTTTCTAGTCTAGGGAAAATGTATGTGAGGTCAGGAATATATGGCCTAGGAATACCACAGGAACTGCCAGCACCAGAGAGTTTTCAGAATAGCCAGACAATCATTAAGGAAAGTTTATACAAACACTGACCCTGGTCTGGGGCAGGGAGAGCACTCAATGGGCTTTTTTCCCCTATGGTCCTGAGGGCAGAAAATAAGTACAGATTGCTGACCTTTTCACAGTGCTCCCTCATTTTAAGTAGATTCTCTGGGTGTGTACATGAGTATGTATGGATGCAGCTGATGTTTGTGTGAGAGAATGCTTTCCCCCTTTTCCAACAAACAATTGCCTTATTCTGCCTTTGATTTACCCTTAGATTAATGGTGCAGAAGTGGTATCAGGGAGAATAAGTTGAGCTTCATAGGCTAGGGTTTGTTTCGCTTCTTCAGCTCATCTGATCATAACTCCTTCCTACACCACACCTGAAATTAGGCTTAGAATTATTCCAGAGCTGTAGGTACTGGATCCTGTTGTGCTGAGCTGTGAATAGAGATGGAGAGAGAGAGGTGTTCACTGCTCAACCCTCAGCTCAGCTTACTCAGCCGTGGAGCCAGCTGAAGCATTTGCACCACGCTTCTTGTTATTTACTAACATGAGTTGTGTCCTGGTTCTGCTTTGTTTTCCAGGAACATGCCTGCCTGGTACATCCTCCCACCAGGCTCTGAGTGAACATCCTTCAGCACAAACAAAGAGCATGTTGGAGCTGAAAGGAGGCAGGGGACAGGCAAATTTCCTTGGGGCCTTTGATTTTGAAGTATACGATGGAGTTTAAGGTACATTTGTAACCTCATAGTATATCACAGACAGCAGCTGGCACCAGGATCCCTTGTGGTAATGGGCTTGGGACTGAGTCCCTGCCAGAGTTGGGCAGGGTGTCAAAAGGGTGTTAGAAAAGCAGTGTCAGTCCACAAGGATGGTCAAGAATTGCCATGGGCTAGACCAGCAGTCAGGACCCATATATCCTGACTCTACTCTTTCATCATGTCCACACCTCTTGGACTTGGATGTGACTCAGAATTTAAGTGAGCTCCTGTTTTTGGGATGCACATGGATGGTTTAGTGGTTTTCTGTACCTATTGGAGAGCTGTGCTCAGAGGTGAGCCAGGGCCCTTTCTGTGTTCTTACTAATGGCACGGAGAATTGTTGCTCACTGCTGGGAGAAGCAGGGGCACTGAATTAAACTTACAGCTGAAATGAAAAGGATGTGGTTCTTTGAATATATGGTCCACGTGTGAAAATCCTTTCTGCAAATGTTGTAGTGCTATATGCTTGTTCACGTGGGCTCCAGAGGGATCTGGACTCTGAGGTTTAGAGAATGGAGAGCTACAGAGGGTTATACAGACATCAGCAATGGCTCATGAAAATCCGGTTGCAGTGTGTTGGACGGAATTTTCAAGGTTTTCTGGATATTCCAGATATATATTTTATATTTGGTCTTTTAAGAACAAGCACCTTCCAAGTAGTTTCTTCCCTGCAGTGATGGAATGAAGGGTCCTGGCTAGATGGACCTTTGATGCAACCAAGGATAGCTCACCATAAGTTCTCATGTCAACTTGATCTGTAATTATCGCATCAAAACTGTTGGCAAGAACTGATTTTTAGTGTAAAAGATGACACTGTTGGGTTTATCTGGGTGAAATCTTCAACTGTGATTTCCAAATATGGGCTACAAAAATCTACTCCAAATAAAAAATCCCACCTGTAAAATGCATTAAAATTCTGAGCCAAAACTCAGCTTGTCTGTGGTGATTTTCACTGTTTCAGCTATTGCAGGCAGCAGTTTATAAAAGGCGCCTTCACATGACATTGTAAATCCCACAGTGAGCTATTGCAAGAGTAGAACAAAAAATACATTAATCCATAGTAGTAAATTCAGGATCGCACAGCAAACACATGCTTCTTTCTTGGGGCTGCCAGTTGTACATGGAGCTGCAAGTGACTCACTGTGAGCGATTTTGCACTCTGCATTGCTTCCTCCCTTGGATGATGGTGTTGTTAAAGACCTTTACACTTGCTAGTGACAGTCAGATGTGAACAGAACTGATAGAGGACTTGGGTTGTGCCTGACCCTCCTCTGAAATGTGATTAGAAAAATGCAGCCAAAATGCATAATTTTTCATATCTATAGGGCAGCTTAATCCACTTTTGAACTCTAAAAAGTGCCTTAAAGAGCTATGTAAGAATATCTAGCTCTCTTAAAATTTGATCCTGACATATGAAATCTGACTTTGATACCACTAAAGGGAAATGCTCTGTAAACCCTCATGTTCCACACGAAGTTGTGTGCTGTAGGAAGCAGGCATGACTTGTCTTCATAGGAGGAATGTCTGCAGACTGGGATTTGCCCTCTTTGGGAAGGGGCTTTTCACACAGTTTTTTAATCTTAGGTAAATAGCTAGTGCCATGTTTGTCACAAGCTGAGAATCAAGCTGTCACCTTTGTGATCTCCTCAGCTATCCCTGGACAAATCAAGGATGACTGCTTCCATTAGCAGTTTTTCAACAGTTAGGTCCATGCTGTGCAAAAATGTTGCAGATTGACTGGGACTTTTCTTTCTCTACTGCTCAATTTTTAAAATTATTTATTTAATTTCTATTTGCTATTATTTGCCTCTTTGTATTTGATCCCCTGTACTTTATAAATGCACATAATCAAAGTTAGGTTAGAGCACAGATTTATGGTGTGTGATCCATAGGCATGCTCCTGTAGACAAAGGCATTTTGCTGTTAATCTTGCACAGAGCACTTCTGGGAAATGAAGGAGTGCAGGCTGCTTCTTAGCTGACCTGATTGTTTGCTATTCTGCAGAAACACTGGAGAGCTGTAATAACCTGCTTAATGTGCTAGAAGATCAAGGATCTCTTAGAGGGTGGAGGCTGCCAGAGTGATTTTCTGTAGTGGTCAATGCCACCATATAGCTAAGGACACCTGATTACCAAGCTCTTTTGTTTGTGGTGTGACACTAGCTACCTTTAGGTTTCTTTTGGGGTTTTTTTTTTTTTTTTTTGCTTTTTGAGAAGAACACATAAAATTCTCTGTCATAATTGAAGTGCCTGACTAAAAGGAACACCTGTGTTTACCTATATGTGTTGTAGTCCAAAATCTTACTCTCCTTGAACCTTGTAAAAGACAACACAAGTTCCCAAAATAGTTCTCACATTCACAAGTCAAAGACTTTAAAAATCAAAGATATATGTACCAAGTTGAAGATCAGAATGAAATCTGAATGTCCCAATAGATCTCTTCATCCTCTCAGTATTTCTACTTGCCTGAAACAATAAGATTTAGATTAAAAATGTTTTGTCCTTTTTAAAATTTTCTGCAGAAGATCTCAACAGATTTTAAAAATACAAGTGACATCTTCTAGGTTTCCTGTGTCTTGTCACATGCATTTCAGGGATGGAGCTCTGAAACACACTTTGCCCTATATCCTACAACAGGTCAATGGGTAAACCAGTGCAGACATAGCATGATACATAGCACCTTTCCAGCTCTACAGTGACACAAACTTTACACAATATCTTGGAACATCTATATTTGTGTTCCCTTTACCTCAACAATAAATATGAGCATTTTCTCCAACTTTCTGGAGGAGATAATCCATTTTCCAGGGTATTTCTCAGAGCTGCACATGCCCTTATCAAACTTGGGTAAGTTTCTGAATGCACTAAATACAAACTGCTCTAAACCAGGCCTGGGCCTGGGATCTGTTTTACTGCTGCCTTTTATTTTAAACAGCAGAAAAATTAAGTCTGGAAAAAAGATAAACAGGAACATCTGATTCACAGCTTCTTCACAGTTTATACAGCTATTCAGTTCTCTTCTGCTTTTCTGTACCACCCCAGGAACCATGCTACTTTCACAAGCACTTGTTTATATTCTACCAGCACTGATGTCCTATTAGGAGAGAGCAAGTTTGATCTCCTGGACTAATAAGGAATGAGAACTTCTAGCAAAAAAGGAGAAGGAACCTCCTTCAAATCACAGTCTGAGCCACTACCTCCTGGCAGTATTTAGAAATCTGTTCTATCCTGCTGCAGTTTCCTAAACTCTACTAATCAAGATTTTTCATGGCAACATTTGCTGTGGGACAGAAGTAGAGATACATGAGAGAAGGCAGTGATGCAACTGGTAAATGACTTGAGTTTTCAGCCAAGGAAGAGAGGAGCTGGACTGATGCTCTCAGTGGAAACGAACAATAGGGAAGAGTACAGTTTGAAAATTAGGGAAGTGTTCCCACAGGTGAGATCCCAGGGCTGAAGCACAACCTTCTCATGAAAGGAATAGCAAGACAAGCCTTCAAGTTTGTTAACAGTGGGTGAGCACTTCACACTCTAGAAAGACCTGTACCCAGTGGAAAATGGGAAAAGAAATAGTCACTGCTGCATTACTTTTGCAGGCTTTCCTTGTATAGCTGCATTACCAGGAAACTCCAAACTGGAGAGCATAAACAGAGGCAGTAGCAAAATGAATTGACACGACTTCTGCTACCTGCCTATTCAAAAATGACATATATTGCGTGGCTGCCAGCCTAGGAAAAATGTAGCTAAATCCTACTACATGCAGTGGGCACTACTGCTACCTGTTACTGAGATGCTTCTCAGAGAGCAATTTTTATGAGGAAAGCTCATGTCTCTGAATGCCTTTGGATACAGATGCAGAACAAGTAATACTAGACTAAAGGTTTCTCAGCTTAAAGGGTAATCTTCAGAGTGTGACAGCACAGAATCTTCACATGGACCTATTTCTACCCCACAGTGAGATAGTTTATTTGAAAATGGGATAAGTGACTCCACATACAACATGAGGAAATAATGTACACATGGGGTCATTGCACCAGAATGGGTGATGCTCTCCTCAGGATCAAACTAGCTTTTTTGGGGTTAACTTCTCTGTGTGCTGGTACTCAGAGATACCAGGGGTAGGATAGTTCAGTATGGATGATTAGAAATATATGGAAAAAGTACAGAAATGGAGAAAAAAAATAGTGTCCTTACAAATCATGCAGTCATCTCTGAAGAGGGAGGATCAGGGAGTTATATGGGGACAACACTGAGTGAAACCACTGTTGTCTTGGAAACCCAAAGGGAAAAATTAGCATACAGAAGGGTTTTAGAGTGTTTTTCAGAGACACTCTAAACACACACAGAGATAGATAGATAGATAGATAGATAGATAGATAGATAGATAGATAGATAGATGCACTCCTCTGCTTCTTTGCTGATGACTTTCTTCCCCAAAGCCAGTCATTATAAGAATTCTTTGTCTGATTTTAAAAGTGAGAACAGGAATGAACCCCTGCACTTTTTCTTTGATATAATGAGAACTGATCTTGTGTTAGCAATTCAAAGATAAAACTGTTACATACAAACATAGATTAATTAAAGAATTCATCATAAGGATGAATTAACAGATCAGCTTTCTGGTCCATCCCAAAGAAGAAAGGAAGGAGACCTGTCTTGGATTATGAGGAAGAAGAGCTGTGGGCTTAACTTAAAGGCTCCTTCATGCATCTCACTGAAATCTGAAACAGCCAAGACCACTCATGTTCCTCAAGGAGCTGCAATCATAGGAACTTGAGGCATTAAGTAATGAAGAAGGCTTGCATAGCTATTCCTACCGAGTACTTCCTGGCCAGTAAGTGATTTTCTATGAGCCTTTTGTGCAATTTGCCATGTGAGGTGGAATGGCAGGAGGGACATGCAGAAGACTGGCATCTGACACACATTGAGAACATGGCCCTTGTCAGGAGGGATGAGCTTGTGGCCTCCTGAGGCTGGGGGTCATGACAGCATGTTTGTGTGTTTACCTGGGCATGCACAGAGTGCAAGACACCACTCAACTTCTGTGGCTGAAGGCAACTCCAGCCCAAATACCTCCTGTTCTTCTCTTGCACAGATGAAATGAGGTGCTATCAAGAAGAAGCAGTGGAGCATTTGGTCCCTCAGCTCAGATGAGGCTCTAAACCTCAGCCTGCTAGAGGCAGGCATTGACAGTGAAAGGAAGAAGAGACTCTGTCCAAGGGAGAAGACTGCTGTCCTTGCTGGTTCTGTGGCTTACTGAACATGTAGAAAAAACATGCTGGACTTTCCTTTCTGAGGAAAAAATTGTTTCCCCTTCCAGAATCTCAGGAAAATAGATTTTGTTGTTTCCCTCTTGTTATGTTGTGCATTGGTTTGGGAAGGCAGCCAGCAGGACAGATACAGGCTCTGACTGTATCTGACTGAGGCATACACTCTGGCATGGGCAATGAACTCCTTTAATACGGATTTATTTTACTCCTCCCTCTCTTTGAACATGGGTGCTATTGTACCACAGCGCCCATAACATCTAGATCTTTTAATCCATAGCCTGCAATTACTAGACCTGTTATTAATGGCCTGGAGTTTGCTCCCCCATCCTTAATGTGCCCACCACCTCTTCCAATATCAGCAAGGAGCTGTGGTTTCAAGACTGAATTTAGTCTTTTGGTATTGCACTCTATGTGGGCCTGTATCTATCGCGGCTGCGGAGCGGTGGC